>OY754488.1:21039677-21622177 GCA_963575735.1 Amblyjoppa fuscipennis
TTAAGACAATAAATACACAACAGGATGGATATGATGGAGTCGAAATAATTAGATTAAGCGATGTCATTTGAACTTCCCGAGTAAAAATTGAAAGATCGAAACAGAATTTGGAACACATAATTCTATGTTATTTTCGCGCCGAGCACAGAGCCTACATCCGTTTTGACCGAAAGTGTAAGGTTGGTGTATTTTTTCGGGCTAAACCTGAGTCAGCCACCAGTTTTGACTAAAAGTTAAATACGATATTGATGTGGGCAAAAAAGTTGAAAATTGACATTTTCATATAGCTTCTGCATAAAAGCTGAAAATTGAAATTTTCACATCACTTCCTCATAAAAGTTGAAAGTTGAAAGTTGAAAGTTGAAATTTTTATATCACTTTCTCATAATGGTCCTTTATTCGGAAAGCTTCCTCTATGAGGAAGCCAAAAATATAGTAAATGCTTTCTCATAGAAGGAGCTTTCCGAATAAAGGACCATTATGAGAAAGTGATATAAAAATTTCAACTTTCAACTTTCAACTTTTATGAGGAAGTGATGTGAAAATTTCAATTTTCAGGTTTTATGAGGAAGCTATATGAAAATGTCAATTTTCAACTTTTTTTTTTTCATTTTCGATTTCTTACTCAAGCAATTCCGTCAGCCCCGTCATATCTATCGTCTTGTGTATGTTTTGTTAAAATCACTCATTTTTGCAATATTGGCTATAAAAATTGCCGGTAATCTTTTTCGTCAGTTGTTGCTCCGGGACTGTACTTCCATGTATTTTTTCACGCTGATTATAAATTTGACATGTATTTTATTCATACATGAGTATTTAATACAGAAAAATGAGTCTCGAAATAAAAAAATCGAAAAATTCAAAATGAGATCAAATTGAAACGGTTCGATCGGTTTGCGTGAAATTTTAATGGGACCATTGGTTGATCATATTCTATCTGTGTACGCGTTTTTAGCCAGATAGCTAAAAAATTGTGAGCGCTACAGTGCGCACAGCCATTTTCGAAGAAATAAAAAATGGCGTACAGAAAAAACAAAACACAAACACATTGAACATTTTCGGATGAAATTTTTACCAAACGTTGACCATTGATCACACATGACGTGTGCCAAATTTCAGCTTGATCGCACGCACGCACGCACGCACGCACGCACGCACGCACGCACGCACGCACGCACGCACGCACGCACGCACGCACGCACGCACGCACGCACGCACGCACGCACGCACGCACGCACGCACGCACGCACGCACGCACGCACGCACGCACGCACGCACGCACGCACGCACGCACGCACGCACGCACGCACGCACGCACGCACGCACGCACGCACGCACGCACGCACGCACGCACGCACGCACGCACGCACGCACGCACGCACGCACGCACGCACGCACGCACGCACGCACGCACGCACGCACGCACGCACGCACGCACGCACGCACGCACGCACGCACGCACGCACGCACGCACGCACGCACGCACGCACGCACGCACGCACGCACGCACGCACGCACGCACGCACGCACGCACGCACGCACGCACGCACGCACGCACGCACGCACGCACGCACGCACGCACGCACGCACGCACGCACGCACGCACGCACGCACGCACGCACGCACGCACGCACGCACGCACGCACGCACGCACGCACGCACGCACGCACGCACGCACGCACGCACGCACGCACGCACGCACGCACGCACGCACGCACGCACGCACGCACGCACGCACGCACGCACGCACGCACGCACGCACGCACGCACGCACGCACGCACGCACGCACGCACGCACGCACGCACGCACGCACGCACGCACGCACGCACGCACGCACGCACGCACGCACGCACGCACGCACGCACGCACGCACGCACGCACGCACGCACGCACGCACGCACGCACGCACGCACGCACGCACGCACGCACGCACGCACGCACGCACGCACGCACGCACGCACGCACGCACGCACGCACGCACGCACGCACGCACGCACGCACGCACGCACGCACGCACGCACGCACGCACGCACGCACGCACGCACGCACGCACGCACGCACGCACGCACGCACGCACGCACGCACGCACGCACGCACGCACGCACGCACGCACGCACGCACGCACGCACGCACGCACGCACGCACGCACGCACGCACGCACGCACGCACGCACGCACGCACGCACGCACGCACGCACGCACGCACGCACGCACGCACGCACGCACGCACGCACGCACGCACGCACGCACGCACGCACGCACGCACGCTCGCACGGACGGAATATTAATTACACTTTACCTCCTCGTGGTGCATTCTGGGTACCGCTAAAAAAAAACAAAGTACTTTTTGTAAAAAAGTATAAATGGTACGCCAAGTCCTTAAAATGGGTATTCTTGTTCAGAGAGTATATTTATCAAAACAATCTGTAAAAAAAAATAATAAAAAAAAGTTAATGATATAAGTCAAATAGTGGTATAAAATCGAAAAAAAAAAATCGAAAAGAAATCAAATCAAATTAGCCAACTAATAGTACATACAAAAAAATACAAGATGCAAAAAATCTTGACAAAAAAAACTTGGCATGCCAGTTTTTTTTACAATAGCTGTCGTACATGGTTCATTCAAATAATCAAGGGAGAGGCAAAGTAACTGCAATAACTGCAGTAACTGTAATTTAAAAAAAAAACTGGCACGTCAAGTTTCTTTTTGTCAAGATTTTTTCATCTTCTATTTTTTTTGTATGTACTACTACTTAGCTGATTTCATTCGATTTCTTTTCGATTATTTTTTTCGATTTTATACCACTACTTGGCTTATATAATTTACGTTTTTTTATTATTTTTTTTTTTTTAAAGATTGTTTTAATAAATATACTTTCTGAACGAGAAAACCCATTTTAAGGACTTGGCGTACCATTTTTACTTTTTCGAAAGAAAGTATTTTGTGTTTGATTTCACGTATTTTTGAAACGCTGTAAATGTGATGGGATTTCGCTTAAAAAAATATGTTTTTTAAAGTACTCGATGGTTCCTATACATAAATAATTGTTTAAACATTGTTTAAACAATATTTAGTAACTATTTTTACCGGCAATATTGTTCCTTTACTTACAATGTAATACAAATAACAATATAACAAATAAACAATATAAAACAAATTCGGTGTCAAACGGTTCATATTTAACAATTTATTGCTTGGACATTGTTTAAACAATATTTAGCATTAATTTTTACGAACAATATTGTTTCTGTACTTAAAGAATAATATTGACCAAATTTAGTGTCAATCGATTCATATTTAACAATTTATTGCTGAAACATTGTTTAAACAATATTTAGTAACCATTTTTTTACCAACAATATTATTTCGTTGCGTAAAAAAACAAAATTGACCAATCTTGAGACTAAGAAATCCACGAATTCGGTAACAAAAAAACAACATCGACGATGTGCGGCTGTTGGGTATGACGAAACAATTTTTTGTTTAATAAAATTTTAATTGGTACGTCTCGCGAAACTTTTTAACTTCGAGGAAAGATGTTGCGAACTAATGTGTAGCTGAGCAGTCACCCATCCGAGTACCGACGGTGAGCGGTATTGCTTGTCTTTGGTGAAACCCGTGCGTAGGTAAGTGGTCACCCATCCGAGTACTGACCGTGACCGATCGATGTTATGTTCGAAACTGGGCGCGTTGGGAAGCTTGCGACCGAATTATATTATAAAAGTATCGTTGAAATTTTGATCTGATCCTTCGTTTCCAAGATATAAACGAAATCGAGATGCGGGAAATTTCGTGTTAACTCACCTCACACCCGTATTTCAGGTTCGCCTCATCGTATCTCGGGAACCGCTGGACGATTATGATCATAATCAGGCGCATTGGAAAGTTTGGGTCCGAATGATATGGTAAAAGTGTCCTTGAAATTTCGATGCGATGCTTCGTTGCCGAGATCGAAACGACCGAAAATAATCGCGTTAACTCATGCTCAATCGAAAAATTTTGGATCGATCGCTGATCACGATCATCATATCTCAAGATCCACCGAACGGTTTTGATCGTAACTAGACGCGTTGGAAAGCTTGGGTAGGGATTTTATAGTAAAAATGTTAAGACCATTTCGATCCGATGCTTTGATTTCGAGATAATTGAGTGCAAAGAATTACTTCCGGCATATTGGAGTATGACTACTTGGTAGTGTCTTGATATCGCTCATCGCTCAAATTTTTCGCTTATCGCTTAGACTTTCGACTGTCGACCGCTACCGCGTCTCTTGATAGCCTATAAACGGCGATATACGATTTACCTTGCCTTATTTTACCTTATTTTATCTCTAAGGTAAATGGCCCAGTTTGTGACACTTTTAGAGCAGCGGTGTAGGTTTTCTACTAATTACGCACGCGTGACATTGTCAAACTGAAAGTGAACAGTCTCAGCACATACATTAAAACCTTCTGAATCAAATTCACCTATTATGCAAGTAAAAAAAGCGATAATTTTAATAATAATATTGATTTTACTATGCTTGTCTACTACCGGGGTTTCTGACACGATGGTCCCCCCAATATCCTAGTTTATGACCCCCGCCTGAGTCCAGTTTCTGACACTCACGCAGCAATTGCTTACAAGGAACGTCACTTTGGTGTCCCCCTCCGATTTTGACGAAACTCACGTATGTTGTAGAGCATCGAAAAGTAAAAGACACGTATTTTTTTATCAGCGGAAAAACATTTCTAAGGGATGAAATCACCCTTCAAAGTTAGGCATGTCAAAGGGTGATTATGCAGTTTCACCCAGAAGGCATCAACCGATTTCAATGAAACAAAAACCAAAATACTTCTCATCGAAGCCAATGAAAATTCCACGTGGAGTTGAAGAAAAAAAATTTAATTACAAAACCAACCAATCGAACCAATCAATGTTTCTTCAATTTTCCACCCTGCAAAAAAAACTAACCAACCAAATTGAACGAAACATGTACCATTTGGAAGGGCAAGTTAAAATAAAGTTGACGTGTTTTTGCACATTCGCAGGGAAAAGAGTTTCGGGGGGGGGGGGGGGTGAACTACCCCTTATCCATTAGCACTTATATTTATGCACCAATTCTCTTTTCTCGTCATTCAAATGTTAAAGAGCTGCCTGCGCTCACTCTTTGTGCTGATATTATTATTATTATTATTATTATTATTATTATTATTATTATTATTATTATTATTATTATTATTATTATTATTATTATTATTATTATTATTATTATTATTATTATTATTATTATTATTATTATTATTATTATTATTATTATTATTATTATTATTATTATTATTTACAGAAAATAAGTTTCCACTTTTTACTTCTGCTTCTATATGATGCTATTCACGTAAAAATATATAAATCAAATACATATTTTGTGCTTATCAATAATTTATCGTCATGTTTTATCGGCTTTTCGATTTCATTGTATTTCGATCCGGCGCAAATTTCGGATTATGTCGATGATGCCACAGCCGTTTATACGCTAATATGATACAAATGCTATTGACGTACTAAGAGATGTTTTATACATGGGCGGCTATCTGGGGCCGCGTTATCTGCTGATATCGCAACCGGTACAATAAGTCTTAAGCCAACAAGTCTTTCAAATATAAAAACCGCGATACATACAGCGATCTTCAATTACTCGTTTCAACGGAGTGCCAGTCCATCGGTCATAATTACTGATAAAAAATCACTTCACCATGAAAGTGAATCCAATCAACGTAATTAAACTACTCTTGGCTACGTTTGAAGCCATGAATATTTCCGAAACTCCGATTAACAATGCAGAAATCGAGGTAAAACAAAATTTCGAAAAGATTCTGATTGACTACATGAATAATTATAACGGAGTTGAAATTATCGAGGAACAATCGCTAGATTTTCAAGAGCCATTCAAGCAATATGATGTTAACCCTATCGAAGACACTCTTTGGCAACATGATGAAGGTCCAGTGGATTTTGATACTTGTTCTGAAAACCAAGAAGACTTGGGCTACGATTACAAACGCAAAGCAGTCGAATACTGGAGATCCGGTAAGAAGAAAAATTACAGTGTCGATGTCGTCAACCAGAAATTCAAAAAAGTCAAATCTATACGACAATTAAGACGCTGGGCAAATCAAATAAACAAAGGTGGGACCTACAAGGAGAAATTAGCTCGAATCGCTGAATATACTTTGAAAAACATGCAAGCTGCTATAGATGCTGGTTTCATTGTTCATGATATCGACCTTCAAAAGTGGGCTCTACAAGCTCAAAAGGAGAGAGGTCACGAAGATATTCGCTTTAAAGCCTCTCGTAATTGGCTTTTGAAATTCAAGCAGTCACATCATATTGTATCCAGGAAAATTAATAAATTCATAACACAAAAAACTATAGAAGACGAACAAGTTTTAAGGATTAATGCGGAAAACTTCGTGAATGCAATTAAACCATGTATTCAAAAATATGGAGTGGAAAACATATAATTCAGATCAGAAAGGCTTTCAACTGGAAATCCACTCTGGCAGGACTCTCACGATTGAAGAAACTAAACAAGTGGAATGTGTAGTACAATCCGTATCTTCTACAACTCATAGCTACACGATCCAGCCAACCATAAATGCAGATGGAAAATTACTTTCACCACTTTTTATCGTTCTAAAAGAGGGAAAGGGTGAGTTCGGACCAATCGTGGAAAAAAATTTATTCAAGCCAGAAAACGTATTTTTAACAGCATCGAAATCCGGGAAAATTACTTCAGGTATGATAACGAGAAAATATTGAATATACTTTGTATTATACTATTTCGGTAATTAATATCTTTCAATGTACAAAGCACTTCAAAGTTTGGTTGGAAAAAGTATTCTTCCTCAACACCGGCCGTGACAGCGTATTGTTGATAGACTCATGGAGTAGACACTGCCCAAAAGTTGTTCGAAAAGCAACGCCTCAGGGCAAAAAAGTAATCACAAAGATAATACCCAAAGGCACAACAAAGGGAAAATTCAACCACTCGACGTTTTTGGTTTCCGAATATGGAAAAATGTTGTGCAACATTTTTCCGACAGTGTATTATTATTTAATTCTGATATTAATTTACACTTGAGAAACAATATAATCAAACTGCAATCTCTCGCACACAATCAACTCTCATCACCCAGGTATACAAATCTTTTCAAATATGCATGGCTCAAAAGTAATTATATAACCGATAAGCTAGACGACTTCGACAATCCAGTGAGTTTTGGTTTCGGTCAATCGTCTCAAGCACACTGTGAAGTACCAGGTTGTAATGATGTGGCTTTGTGCTTGCAACATTTTTTTGAAGAGTATAATTTCTGTACGACTTACGAACCGTGATTGCTGCACATTATGACAATGTAATGCGCGCGTCGACGAATTGTAAAAGAAATTATATTATATACAAGCACGTATATATATTGTATATATTATATCAACTCCAGCAATTTTCCCCAGTATTCTGTATTTGAACAAGCTATGTTTTTTATCAGTAAATAACGCAAAACTGGTGAAAGGGCCATTGCAGGTGATAGCCGGTCACCCCCTTAATTACAAATAAAGCATCGTGCGAAGCGCTCGACATTGACTTCGCTATGAGAAATGTTTTGATTGGATTTGGACATTTAAATGACGAGAAAAGAGAATCGATGCACAAATATAAGTACTAATGGATAAGGGGTAGTTCACCCCCCCTAAACTGTTTTCCATGCGAATGTGCAAAAACACGTGAACTTTATTTTAACTTGCCCTTCCAAATGGTACATGTTCCGTTGAATTTGGTTGGTTAGTTTTTGTGTGCAGGTTGGAAAATTGAAGAAACAGGGGGTGGTTCACCCCTGTAAATAAATTTTTTCCTCAACTTCACGTGGCATTTTCATTGGCTTCGATGAGGAGTCGATGAGAAATCGAGGACAGAAACCGCAGCATAACCTTAATTATGTGATAGAGTTATTAACCCCCTGAATTTAACAAAACAACTGAACAAAAGTAGGATTTTTTTCATCACATCAATAAAGTGGTTCTTGCTGAACATTGTGATATAAGTTTCATGTGGTTGAATATTTACTTGAGATTAAAAACGCACTATTCTGCAACTGCCGAAGCTAGTGAGCTCTGTCTATCAACGGTCTTCTGAACCGACTGAAGTGCACGTCGCACTATTTGCGGATAAATTTAATTACTAGACATTTAATTAAAAAATTATGGGTGTCGCCAAAATAAACAACATTTAACGCTTTTCAATTTGCCAGTAATGTAGTTAATTTTTTACGAAAACTGAATTTACAGTAGACAAAAATGTGCAGTGGGGGTCACAAACTGGGACAGGATCACAAGCTGGGCCATTTACCTTAAGAGGGCATGGTTCTCGAAAATTAAGGCGAAAAAGACTATTTTTTACTCTTAAAAACCAGTTTCTTTTCGTCCATAGATAAAAACTTAATGGATAAATTGAGGGGCCTCGGAAACCGTAGTATCCCCTGATTCGAGGTTAGAACAGCTGTCACAAAACTTTTGTGCTAATACTTTCATTGTTTAAAAATATGTCTGGATTGAAAGTACCTAAAACAATATTAATCTTTAACTAACGTTGATCCCGTATTAGCATAACTCATTGATCATCGTCGGTTCGGGGTTGTCGGCTCGACAAGCGAACCGCTGATATTAAACGTTGCGCTCGGTTTTGGCCGTTTTATCCAAGACAACTGGATTCGGTATTGACCCTTTTGGTTACGAACATATAATTGTCCCATCTTCCGTCACATCAAGCCGCGAATCACTATACCGTATTTAGTAGAATCTAGCATACTCGTTTTAATTGTACAAATTTGAATATAGGTGATTCTTACATCTTTCTCTGATAAACGAAATCTAAAATCTAGATGAATGTAAAAAAAATCTAAACGATGAACAAACCAACTTTGTTCAATGCAAAATATTATACGGCGATAAATCGCAGGACCTTTGATGCGCCGGACGCGAGACGCACGTATAGCCGGTTGCCTTAGAAGTTTCATGAATTCTCTCACACGCACGCATGCACAGCAAAGTGAGGAAGAGCGCTGCCGCGAGGGAAACGACGAACTATAGCGTAGGGTTCTCCATTAGTATGCGCGGAAGTGCTTGGCGCTCGATTGTAGAAGCCATTGTAGCCGAAGAATGTCCTCATTGTCGGCATACTACGGCAGACTACCAGTATGAGGAGACCCACCATCGAACGCCTCTGAATCAAGAGAGCCCCTCCCTCCAACCACATTTTCTTCTGTGTAGGTTTCCAGTGCTTAGGTAACCAAGGTCAAGCTCCGGACAACGAGTTTGGAGGCCTAGTTATAGTTACAATTTATCCTCCGTTTATCATTAATAACAATGGGGAAACATGTAGATATTATTTATTGCAAATATTCAAACAGTGCTGAAACTATTAACGTTACGATGGAGATAAAAATGAGATTCGAATGACTAGCAATCAAACGCTGTCATCAAAATGACAATGATTGAGTAATTAGCAGAATAATTAAAAATTAATATATGTTTACTTCTAATCATACTCTAATGACTCAATTTCCTGATATACAATCCGCGGCAAATTTTCATATGACATCAATAACTTTTCATCCGATCGGATGGTTACTGCATTTCCTATCATATCGAATTTTAAAACAGATGGGCGTAATGCCATCGCATGGAAAGTTGTGGAGTTATTTAGCTTCTTTTTATTATTTAAGTCAATGTGTGCCGAAAAATCTCAAATGGATAAACGATTACATTTAATATATCGTTGTTCAATTGATTATTTGCTTTCTTTTAAAAATTCTCTACTTCCTCAGATGGGCATGATATTTTTTTATTTCACTTCATGTTAAACATTCCTATAAAGGAGCTTACTTCTCTTTCTCACCAAAAAGTGCAAACCGGTATCTCCGGTTCGCTGGATGTTCTGCGGGATAGTTTGCTTAATCATAACAGAATCGATGATATTGAAGGACGCTCGGTGTCTTGCTTGATATATGTGATCCCGTAATGACGTCGCGAAAGTTTTTCGGCAAGACAGAATATTTTTTTTTAAACCGGGTATGACATACATACTAGGCGTACGGACACTGACGGGCAGTGTATGTACAGTACTTAAAAAGTGCGATTGTCTGAGGATGTTGTAATTGTTGTCAATAGAAATGACAGCAATAGTGAATAAGTTACATTCATCGATTGAGCAAGTGAACTTTCATGTTGAAGCATATGAACATGCAGTTCATGTTCGTACATACCAAAAATAGCATGATGAAACAAATACCATTAATATTGGAATAAAATGATTTTAAGAATAAATTACTGTACACTGTACGTACAATAAGAATATTTGTCTTTAATAGGAAATATATTTTATCATTCAAGAGAATAACGCGATGATTGTCGACAAAATGTATGCTCTACGGAAATTGATCGTAAAGCGTGACTGGTGGCAACTTTCAGTTTCCAGTTTATCGTAGTGTTCAACAAAGTACGGGAGTAAATTAATTATGACGTACGCCAGTGGTATCGATCTCGTTTTACTTGCTACCGGAACTGGTCTACGATCGTTTGATTGCGGAAAATGGCGTGCTAGTGTGGGGAGAAGTTTTGAGTGGGTCTCGTTCCTGCAGACAATGAGGTATTCAGAACAGCATTGTGGGGGGACAACTGCGTTACCGTAGACAAACCTGAAATCACTGCCGCTATCAACCATCGTAAATCCAATTATGCGAATAATAAAAACCGTAGCTGTGTCATAATGCCGCACACTCTGCCCGCCTTTCACACTTATAATTCGTCCGATTTATGAGTTGGCGAGCGAGACTGAATGGGGAGTTTGAAAGCGGGCATAACATCAGGGAGACAGAAGTATAAACTGCGTCATTATCAAACAAGACCATTTACCATATCAAAGCAGGTTGCCCTATAAAAAATGAATTTGAAGAATTTACACATATTTACACAGTAGATGTCAAAGTCACATTACGGCAACATTCACGTACTTAAAAAAATTATTTTTTTAAGCGAGATGCTACGGTACAGTTATATATACTTTAACATTGTTATGTTCTGTGAATTTTTGGTCAAATTCACTGACGCAACTGACTAAAAATACATAAACTCGATGATAAAATAATAGTCATAGAAGAGTCATAGAAAAGTCCATAGAACTCAAGTAATTATTGAGAACTGATTACGAGTTCAATTATTAATTATGCGTCAGCATGTAATATTTAGTATTTTATAAAGCACTTCCTAAAGTGCGATACATACATAAATCTCTAGTGGCTTCAACTCATAAATCATTCTCAATGTCGCAAAACAAAATTTAGAATCGCGCATTTTAACTGGCGTCTCTGGTGCAAAATAGTCTACAAAATAATTTCTTACACACAATCTATAAGAAATATAACCTACAAATTCAACAACGAGAATAAGACATAAATGAATACATACTTATGAAGCCGTACTGTATATATTTATTATTTATAACGTAATATGAACAGAAATATAATTGATGCAAATCTGAAAAAAAACTATTCTGATTTTAGCTTGGTTACAATGAGAGCATCTATTAGTCCTCGAGTTGATAAAAAGCAATCAATTTTAAAGAGTACGCCGAAAATCACTGAAACGTTAATTATATCATTTTTGTCACTCAACATCAGCAAAAAATAGTTTATTTACTTATTACTCACGGTCCGCGCCCAATTATAGGATGATAGTTACCCTAGCGACAATAAAGAATTATAACGTCAAAGGGCCGTTACAATATCGCAGCTATATACATCCAACCCTCACACTTAGAGTTACTACGTGCGAGTGACCGATGTATGTGTGTATGTGTATGCGACGTATGTGTCCGACGTCTGTGTGCGACGCATATGTGCGATTTATGTTTGTGATGTACGTTTGTAATGTACGTTTGTGATTTACGTTTGTGACGTACGTTTGTGACGTACGTTTGTGATCTACGTTTGTGATCTACGTTTGTGATCTACGTTTGTGATCTACGTTTGTGATCTACGTTTGTGATCTACGTTTGTGATCTACGTTTGTGATCTACGTTTGTGATCTACGTTTGTGATCTACGTTTGTGATGTACGTTTGTGATGTATCTGGAGCTTTGTCCCGCCCATATTTTTATTCTCAGCGAAATTACGAAACCGGAAATCAAACGATCGAACTCCTGATGCTTAGGTCTAGAGGCGAGTACCCTAACCACTTGTAGCACCAGACCACCGCACCTGTAAAAATGACATTATTAAGAAAGTTCTTTATAATTTTTATACCGACTGAGTTTAACACCGGTCGCCTTAAGGTGAAGTGAAATTGTGCAACTGCGAGTGCGAGATAGCTACAATTTCCCAAGGAATTTCACATTTTTCAATAGTGCCAATTTCTTAGGGACGAAAAGCAAGTTCGATCGGTTCGGAGTAGAACCGTTTTTGCGGTCCGTTTCGTTCCCCAACGGATGTGTCCGTTTTTCGGTCCATTTTTTATTTTTTTATCTAAAAGCAGCCGTCCGTCAACTTGCTTGCCGTCAACTATTTCATTATAATTGATTATACCTTACTAAAAATGGAAAGTGCGAACGATAATATCATTCCATCAGATCTTATCCAACCTCAGTGAGCTGCGTCTCCCGTCCAATATTTTATTGTTGATTTCGAAAGTAATTTCAAAGCAAAGCTAATTTTTATTCAAATGGTCCTTTTGTTGTAACCTGGGAGTTATGCAGAGGATTGCCGCAAGGCTCTCTGACATTGTTCTGTCTGCTAAAAAGAAAACTGGATTTATGCTCTGAATCCCTGGAAGCTAATATTCGGTATCTTGGTATATCTGCAAAGAAAAATTATGTTATTTGATACGAAACGGGACATTCCGAATCAACTCTCCATAAGGGGTAATCAGTTGCAGGTTTTTAGGTCTCGCACCACGGTGTTTTTAGGTGTTACTTTCGAATCGAAACTCAATCGGAGAGCTTTGATTCGGGATACTAAGTCTAAATAAAGTCTAAATAAGATAAAAAAAGTTTAGCCATTATTAAAACTCTTGCCCACAAACCCTGGGGCGCTCACCCTTTGACACTTTTATCGGTGTACAAGGGCTTAATCCCCGCGAAGCTGGATTGGCCATATTTTAATTCTCATCGTGCGGCTAGGAGTAACATTGTTGTCTTGGAAAGAGTTCAATAGGAAGCGTTACATTTAATCTTAGGAATGTTTCGTTCTTCAATAAATTATCTTAGGAACATTCTTGAGAGGCACCTTCATTGGAGTTAAGAGCTACAAAGTTGGCTACGATTTATCTCTATATGGTCTTCGTGGCAAAGTCTCATCCGCTAATACCAAAACTAAAATATACTGAATTACTTATTACTGCCAATAGGTAATTTCCAGACTATTGTCGATATTTTCTTTTTGGTATATGGCTG
Organism: Amblyjoppa fuscipennis; assembly: GCA_963575735.1. Lineage (NCBI taxonomy): Eukaryota > Metazoa > Arthropoda > Insecta > Hymenoptera > Ichneumonidae > Amblyjoppa > Amblyjoppa fuscipennis. The sequence goes on from OY754488.1 coordinate 21,053,159, forward strand.
GATATTTGAAACAATGATTAATAATCTGTATCGGTCTAATAGCGCTCCTTGTTACGGCATGCCTCTACGTTTGTGACGGTCCCACGTTTTGAGTTAGCACTTTAGCGCAAGGAACTCAAGTTTAAACATTTTATCTGGAACATTGCTAATCTTTGTACCGTCAGCACCTTCCGTGCGAACGTTCTTGCTCTGACGGTAGCGGTCCAGCCGCTGCACCTACCGCGCGCAAGCAGCGGCCGTCTTATCGCGCGTAAGAATACGTTGTCGCGCGTAGCAATAGGCGAGGGCCCTGCCTCCGTCAGGCCCTTTATTCAGTTCATCTCAGAGTCCCGACACTATTAGACGTTCGCTCTCCTTCATTCATCTCTTTAAATAAAATTAAGTAACAATTATTCGGAGTTCACATTTGATTACACGTGCATTACCTCGACCATATCCGACAAACATCACACGTTGGAGATGCCGTGTGTTGGATCGATGCTTCGAGAAATAGATTTTTCCTTCAGTAAATATCGATATTTTTAATCGATATTTACTAACAGGGTAATACCGTGGATAAATCTTTCAATTGAAAGATCGATCCACTAAATTACGATTTTCTGTAGATTTTAAATGAACAGTGCTTTATGTCGACTGATGAATAACAAATAGGTTCAGAAAAAAAAGTCGAAAAAGTAACTCTCTTATTGCGAAAACATTTTTGTTATTTTGCTGTCAATATGAGCTTCGTACAAGTATAATACAATACATTACTCCAAATAGTACATTACTCCACGAGGGCGAAAAACGTTTTTCTAACGAGTGTGAGTTTGTCGCACGAGCCGAAGGCAAGGGCTGTAATCCCACGAGTTAGAAAAAGTGTTTCGCACGAGGGATGTACGAAATTTTTCATCACAAGGTGCGAAAATGGAGGTTTTACGCACGCAAGGCGGGCGCAAGCAAATGCGGCCATTTCCGCACCGTGTGATGAAAACATGTTTTTTTTTTTAAATTAATCTCTTTTGTTTTTCGTTTGGTTGAATGCATCTAGTTTCAGAGCGCGTACCAAATAACTGACTACAACGTGATATATACATATTCATATGTATAATTTTTAAAAAGGATTATTTGCATATGATATATTTTGGTTTTTTACGACTTTATTCATATCGTTAATTTTACCGAGTGATATATGCTAATATCTGCGATATCCATAATAAAAAATATATAATTTGCATTTAAGTTCATCGGTCAAAAAAAGAAAAATTACGATTTTATTGATACATTAGAAACCCGATTAACCGGAATGCTCGGGACCGAAGAGTCTCCGGATAATCGAAATCCAGGGTATTCCGAACTAGACAGCAAAGGTATATAAGTTTATAATGGCTAATGATACAACTTTATTTTCACTAGATATAATGAAATTTGGTACAACTTTGGTACCCAATTATTAAATAGTGTTATCTAGAATGTAAAGCTTTGGATATTTTTTTCATTAATAGTACCCTCATGAAAATGAACCATTGGCCACCATTAAGAAAAAAACCGTTGCGATAACGATTGGAATATGTCTAATGGTAAATTGGCGGACCATTCGGACAACCATTCAATTTCTCAATGGTAACCATTCAATTTCCTAATGGTAACAATTCAATTTTCGAATGGTAGCCATTAAATTATCTAATGGTAACCATATAATTTTTTAATGGTCACCATTGCTTATTATTTTACAGCAAACAATATGAAGAAAAGAAAAATCCATATTTTATTCTTGCATTAGAGTGTTTCTGCCTTGTTACAATTGCTTATGAGCCAAACCTCTATCTAATTATGTTGGGAAAAACGTTCGACTAATGTTGGGATCGAACCGACAACCTTCGCCATACTAGACGAGAACTCTGCTACTGCGCTACCGATCAATTTTGTATTTTTTTTTTTTTTTTTTTAATGGATGACATAAAAGTTAATTTAGTATTTTAATGGCTGAGTCACCAGTAACATATGATAATGCATAGTCATTTTTAATTCCTGGGTATTTGTAATAATAGGAAATTCCAGAAAATCGATGAAAATTCTAAAGCATTCTTTGGTCAGTGCAAAAGTCGTTCTGATGTTCATAAGAAATGTTCACAAGAGATGTTAGATTCTCTCGAATGCTCTCGATACAATATCGATACAATGCAAGGAATACATCAAGATATCGATAACGGTCGGGACAAGCAGATAGAGAATACTGATACAGAGTTAAATTTTTTACGTTGATCCAAATATATTTTTCTCCGAAATATAGAGCCCCCCATAGAGCTTCCATAAAAAAGTACAACTTGGGACCTAAGAGTCAAGAAATATATATAGAAATTATTCCATTTATGACAAGTGAAGTGTTCAATTTATTAAAAGTAAAGATCGAAATAGCAAATATTGTTCAATCCTTGGGTCCCGAATAGTTACAACTAGTCAATGGCATTTTTCCTCACAGTTACAATTAGTCAATGGTAATGCTCCAAATAGGTACTATTCATCAATTGTAGGATTCTAAATAATAACAATTGCTCAATGGTAATACTTTAAACGATTACAATTGCTTAATTACATCCTCAATAATTACAATTGATCAACGGTAATCTTTCGAGTGATTACAATTCACTAATGGTTACGCTCCGAATGCTTACAATGCACCAATGTTTACACTCCTGTTACATCTCGACGTAATCTGCGGCTTAGAAGACAATCTATTTTTAAAGTACGTAGCCTCTTGCCACGAGTCCACCCACTCCATAGAATTGGACTCGCTTACGCCGAACTATATATCTCTCAGCACTTCGCCGACTCGTGTAAACATGGGGGAACTGTCGCATCTACACGACAGTACTATTTTCTATGGGCCAAACTCAGTGCCAATTGCGCACTGGTGCCTTTTGGTACCGCAATGACACCCGAAAACCGCAGTGTACGCACTTTCGACTCCCTCGAAGCTAGTTTTCTAAGAAATATAATATAAAAATATCTCCATATGTAGCATAGGCGCGATCTAGTATAAAAAGCGTACGCGCCACGCTCAATTCAGTTATTCTCACCGATACCACTGAGCTGCTACATAATCTACGAAACTCCGAAGAGCGAACAAAGCTCTGGACGACGAAACTCTATTCGATAGCCCTGCGAGGGTAAGTCATCGGAAATCGACATAGTCTAATCGATTGTAATACAAGAACCTGTACATCATCGGGCTACGAGAGAAATAAAAATATAATTTCCGTGAGTACTAAACAAAATCATCAAGTCTATATTTGTTCTGCATGCTCTACCACGTGCTAGTGGCTAGGAAGTCTCAAGTATCCTCTCAACGTATCGCTCATATCTACGGCAGTGTTAGGCGAGGTCTCCGTCTTTGATGTAAAGGGCCAACGCCTTGACTCGAAAGAGAGACCGCCGTTGCGTCTCCCTCAACGCGAACTCACCGAGAGCTCGTTGGGACGTAACACTCCGAATGGTTGGCATTCGCCAATGGTCAAAGGATGTAACCATTGAAAGTGTCAATCGTTCACCAATTATACCATTGGAACCGAATGGTTACTCGTAACGCACCATTCAGTACACCATTCAGATTCAATGGTGACCATTTGACGCGCAGTGGTTCATTTCCATGACAGTGGCATTGTGATTAATACTGAAAAGATGTTTATCCTTAAAGATTCGTGCCATCAGCGTTGTTTTTGATCAATTTCAGGTGAATGCCATTTATGGGCACCAGCACAAACGACTTGGGATTGTTGACGTAAGGTATTTGGGTCTTCTCGCAAATTTCCACCCTGTAACTGTTTAGAATCTTGAAGAGGCCAACTTTCGTCTGCATGATGCCGAATAGTTTCCCTGAAACATCAAAAGAAAAGAACATCCATATAAACGATAGGAGCACATACCACATTGCATGGCAAACTGTTCAAGCCACTTAAACTTCAATAGGTTTAAGGCATGAACTGAGAAATGAAATCGTTCACTAGTCTCGTGATTTTTTTCGCAAATTGGTTAAAAGACCGACGATATAGTGTCCGGAAATTGGTACAAGCGTTACTACATACGCGACCCAATAATCGGACAGTTCGAAGAAGTTAGGTTAGCCGGTTTTCTACGTAACTTATTTTCATTGTCCTTTAGCGTAAATATAATTTTTTCATTGATTAAATTAATAAATAGCAAAGAAATTCTTTTAGTCAATACGAACTAGTCGCGTTCGTATCACTGAAAAAATATATATCGTTGTTCCAATAACACCGATGTAGTTAAAATTTATTTAATTGAATCATGATCAGTAACGTTGAAATGATTGCATACGGCTTTGTTTTGAAAACCGCGTTATTGAAGTCAATGCACTAGGGTCTTTAGAATTTTAAGTTGTAAATTGTATTCTAATGATAAGTAAATAATATTGACGATGATGAATAACTGTAAAAAATACAAATTAACAATGCAGATAACTATAAGAAGTAAAATTATTTACCCTTTTTAAAATCACATTTTTTTACTTGAATCTGACCACTACTTGATTCAAAGGAATACTCATTCGGTTAGGTGCGTTGCGCGATCGAAAAAGCCTGGTTTGGAACACTTCAAAGAGATCATGTTAATGTCTCTAAATCCTTGTGTGATAAAACTATCAAATACACATTTGCAGCGACATTGTGCTTGATTGACCGAAAAGTATATGTCATTGAATCAATACGTTATGATATTTGGACAAGTTGTTTTCAAGAATACGTATACTATGACAGAGATAGTTGAAGCAAGTACGTATTCTAATGGCAGCCCGTGATAGTCAAGTTTAATTGAATCAAGTATGATTTTTGTTGATTCAATGGGATTTTTTTTTTCAGTGCACATCAGAATTCTCGAAATCTGTGATTGTCCGAAAGATCGGGATGTACAGTGTCCGAACATAAGGACGTGCCGAAAAACCGCGTCCGAAAACTGGTACACTTCGACTCTCTTATTACTTTCTCCCGTACTTAAAAAATATGTATTTTTTTATAATCACTCGATGTGTTTTGGAAACTAGAAACTATCAGCTTGACGTTGGGTTCAGTTATGTTCACAAAAAATGTATTCTTGGCCAATTAATAACTGCCGGCAACTGGGGATGCTCTTAACTGTCCGAGCATTGGCACCTTTACCTTAAATAATATGACTAATATTGTACGGACGTATGAGCAGCACAAAATATCCAAAGTTTTACATTATAGTTCACAATATTTAACAATTGAGGTAGTCGGAGCGGTACAGTCCCGCCAAACGTGAGTTTCAAAGAAAATTTCGAACACTTCTTGATAGGATAAAAATTTAAAACAAACAAGTATATGGGAGGTGCTGCAAAGACTGTTTTTGTGAATTAATAATTCCAATTTATTATTAACAAATTGAAGATAAAAATCATTATTCAACAAATTACTCGGCATCTTAACTATTTTCCTTCATAACAATGATTCGTTTATGTTTCTGAATACATATGATTTTTTCAGAATTTGTTGTAAGCTTTGAAAATTGTGTTTTTTTCACAGCTTGGACAGAAAACCGCGATTTTCAAAGATTACAAAAAATTCTGAAAAAATTCGTACGTATTCAGAAAAATAAACGGATCATTTCTATGGAAAAAGTTAAGTTGCCGGGTAATTTTTTGAACAATTATTTTTATCGATAATTTGTCAATAACATTTTGGAATTATTATTACATAAAAACAGTATTTGCAGCACCTCCGACATGGTTGATTTTTTTCAGATTTTTATCCCATCGAGAAATGTTTGAATTGCTCCCTGAAACTCACATTTAGGGGGACTGTATCGCTCCGACTACCTTGAGTGCAAGTTGTACCAAATATCATTGTAACTAGTCAAAATAAGGTTGTATCATTAGCCATTGATAACTTATATACTTTCGCTATCCAATTTGGATTAACCAGGATTTCGGTACCGGTTAATCGAGCATCCTTGGTAAATGGTATTCTACTGTACTTCGTGAAAGACCAAAGGTCTAAAAAAAAATGAGCATTAACGATGTCACGAATATTAATTTTGCATATAAAGCAATATGCATTTTACATTTACATATTTTGTATATTCGACGCGATCGAATTTCTTCAATTATGTTGGGAATATTAAATCCCAAAAAGTTATTACCAAATTGTGAAAAAATGTGCAATTCACTAAAAAATTATCTATGATCTTTGTATTTCATTTGAAATGGATTTGTTAATTTTTTAGAATCGGTAGAAACGTTTTCAGATTTTCTGAAAACGTTTTACGGATTTTTTTTTTCATTGTACATGAAAAAAAAATCCGTAATTTTGAAAAATGACTGCAAAGACACGTTTTAAAATTATATTTCACGAGGTGTAGCAAGATTTCGCATTACACTGAAGAAGCTTAGGGATGATTATACAAGTGAATTTGTAGCTATTGTCAAAAAATTCGGAAACGGTCTAAATAACGTAAAAAAATCCTCAATAAATTCACATGCATTCCAAAAAGAAAATATAAGTTCACCGATGATTTATTCAATAAAAAAAAATAGTTAATAACTTTTTGACATTATTAGTTTGTAAAATGTATGTTCTTGACATCTTTCATGTGGTTGATTTTTAAAGATTTTTATTTCGCTTGACGTACAGGTACTTAAAGTACATGAGTACTTCAAGTACACTTGTACTTGAAGTACCGTACTGCAAGTACGAAAAAAGTACCGTGTACTCCAAGTATTGCCCAGCTCTGATAAAAAATGTAAAAAAAATAGTTAAATTTACCTGATCGTTCGAAATATATGTTTACACGCACGCGATCTCCCTTGCGACAATCATACTTGTTATTGAAGTTTGCAATGTGAATTTCCAGTTTATATTCCCCATCAGTCACTGAGCCACAGTCGAAGCTGAGGCTGCCTGTTCTGTCGCGTAAAGAGTGAAACATTGTTTTATTTTCGGGATAGCCACGAGGACCGGAATTTCTGGATTAATTTCGGTGTTCAGATCGCGTATTCCCAAGATGTTGATGACGGTACATTCTTTTATAATGATCTCCACGTAGACAGTATCTCGATTGTACTTCGGTAACTTAGTCGGAACGGCCGAATACATAATAAAGGTGTAATATCTGGGACATACCATACCATTTCGACTTGGAGCCAACCCGTCACATCTTAAATTAATCTCGCGATTTTTTAATATTTATGATTACTAAAGTAACTATCAAAAGCACTCAGACTTTTCATCAGATTTTTAAAAATTGTTTATAGTTTTTTCTGATAAAAAAATGAACTTATTGATGGCTACAATTTAAAAATCTGAAAATGTTCTGAAAAATTTTATGTCGTGTATAAATAGTATATTGTGCAACAAGGGTCGAAAGTTGGCGATTGCGACAAGTGTGAGGTTTGTGGCCCGAGCGAAGCGAGGGCTGCAATCACACGAGTCGCAATCGCCAATGCGACCCTCGTTACATCATATTTTTTGTCACAAGTGCATGAATCTGCGGCACTTGCAATGGCAGTCGCGCGAGACAGATACTGAAAAGCGAGGTTATGTCTCCAGGGACGAAAACGTGAAAAGTAAACTCCCAAGGGACGAAAGTGAACGAAATGCGAACTGCGCATGCGCGACTCCGTCATTTCACCACGGGTTTACAACTGGCATGCAATGGGCCACTTTCGGCTCGCAAGACTGCCATGTAAAGTGCCGCGATTCATGCACGTGTGACAAAAAAAAATGTTGAGCTTTGCGTCGGAGTGGGCCGGCATCACCTTCTATTTTATTCAATTTTTTTTTTTTTTATCAAATAAATGAACAAAATTATAGAAGACAAAAATCAGTTGATTATAGATTATCGCTTAACCATTTTTATATGCATTTTTTGAAATTTTTCCGAAGACTTTTTATTTTGTTTTAAGTAAAAAAAACTGTTCGAATGAATCTGAATAAAAATTCCCCAGCATGCAAAGTTGCGTATAAAAACAGTCAAGCGATAACGCATAAACGACTGATGTTTTCTTCTCATTTCTTTCACTGTTTTTTTTTTCGAATAAAAATTAGAAAAAAATAGAAGGTGACGCCGGCCCACTCCGCATTATGTTATATAACACGAGATTTTTCAGCATTTTCTCAGAGATATTTAAATTGTAGCGATGAATACATTTATTTAATTATTAATCATAAACAATTATAAATAATTTTTTTAAATCTCATAAAACATTTGGGTGCTTTTGAGAGTTAGTTTTTTAACTATATAAAACTTTGCGGGCCGAATCGAAAATGTTATGTGTATATACACTTATAATGATATACACTTATAGTCATACACTTATAGTGGTACATATATTTTGTAATTGTATAAATTAAATTTACCATGTTATTCTTAACAATTTATTCGACCCTTTCGATTTCCGCATCCATGTATTGATTTGGATTCGTTCTAGGGAGCCATTGTTAAGAACGGATCGAAAAACTTTCAAATTGTTCACACCGACGATGTTTCGACGATGGCTATGTAGACTTCATCCGACGATGTTTGGACGAAGTTTACATAGCCAATGATGTCACTGAAATTTAATTTTAAAAATATGAGTTACTATATTGTGAAAACACTCCTCGCTGAGAGTGACTGGTACCACTTTTTGTACTGGCACTTAGGCTTCCCTTAAGAGCATGTGAACCATTATGGAGTGCGAGAGAGATAGTATCAGTGGCGCTCTCGGCGGAGCGAGAGAGACAAACTCGAAAAAGTGTTTCACATGCTCTTAAGGGGAGGCTAAACATGAATGAGTGCGAGAGAGACAGAATTAATATTTTGAATACATTTTTCTTCGAAGCGATTCTATATAAAATAAAAAACAAATTGCAGGGCATACTGCGTTAATTAAATACGCAGTACGCCCCGCTATTCGATTTTTCATTAATTTTATAAAACTTTTTTGGATTTAAATGATTTTAAAATATTTTGAAGTTATAATGAAATGAAATTAAAAACTTTCATGAATTTTTCATACGCCGTGACCGCTCGCAAAGTTGTCGAGTTCTCGTGTACGGCACCTGCTCTGCATCTCTGCCGTCTCCTACATCTCTGCCGTCGTCCAAATTAAGGATTTCTTCGAGTATGTTGTCCTGCATCTCGTCGTTATTTGCAATAAATTAAATATTTTATATGCAATTATTTATTGGTTCAATATATCTTATTTATACTTAGAAGATAGTCAAGTGCCACGAAATGTAATAGTTAACCCTATGAAAACACATGTTGCAATATTTACGATATTTGCTCCACATGTATCCAATTAGACAAACGCCACGAAATGCAGTTAATGTGGCGCGATATTTGCAACATGTGCAGCACATGGCGCTAATATTGCGCCAACTGCTCCGTTTTGTAGCGTTTGTCCATCTGGGTAATAAATATTTTAAAAACTATTACATATTGCGGTGCTTATTTTTCTCAACATTCAATAATAAATCATTTCTCAATTTTCAAATAGAGAATTAAAAAATTCCTAACGATTCTCTTCGTTTGCTGCCATTTTTTCCGCGATAACCTGCACGCTTATACACTTCTTCTTTTTCTTCTTTGTTTGACGGACGCATATCCATACTTCGATCTGTTCTAAAAATGAGAAGCGTTACCCAACAAACAAAATGACAGCCCACCATTTCTCCAGAAACTGTTTCTACGCACGCTCCGTTCATTGGTGGAACCTCAATTCGAGCCCTAGCCATTGGTTGAGACAAGCATATGTAGAATCGGTTCGTAAAGGAATGATGGACTACTGACATAAATATTGATGAAATTATGAGACAACATACAGGAGTCCGACTCCATAAGATGATTTCAGTACCATGTGGCTCAAAACGGAATGTAAGGTGGACAGTAAGTAAAATTGATGCGATTTAATAGTCGAAACAATGTAATAGAATTCGCATCCCTGCCCTAAACGATCGGAAACAAAATTGATTCAACATAAACAATACGGTAAACAATTTTTTTTTTTTGGAAAAATAATTGTTTTCCTTTGAGTATTTTAGAACATGCACAACCGCAGATGTTAATATTTCGAGCGATAAATAATTTTCATCAAACCTAATTTTACACTTTGTCTCCATGACGCACGGCTCAGTTAAACAACCAATGGGAGCTTGCTATTTTCAAACAGCGATCTCCCATTGGTTGATTAATGTAACCGTGCGTTGTAGAGAAAAAATATAACATCAGGTTTGATGAAAATAATTTTTCGTTCGACATTTAACTTCCGCGGCTGCTTAATTTTTTAAAATCAGTCTATCAAGTAAGCGGCAATCGATAGGTCAGCATAGTGAAAATAGTCAAAGGAAAAAAAATATTCCCACAAAAAAATATAATTATTTTCGGTGTTGTTTCTGTTGAATCAATGTTGTGTCCAATCTTTTATGACGGGAATGCAAATTTTATTATATCGTTTCGCCTATTAAATCGCAATATCTTTTTACCTATTGTCCGTCGTACATTCCGTTTTTAGTCAGATCATACTGAAAAACATTTAGTGTATTCGAGCACCTATATGTTACCCAAAATAATGATCACTGATATCTAGATCCCGCCGGTGTCATAATCAAATTATTCTCCAATTCCTTCCGAGTCCAGTCGGTAACAAAAACTGTAATTCCGAATTCGTCAAACTCGACTATACTTGAATGTAGCATGGGCTACTTTCCGATCTCGCATACTACGTATAAAAAAAGATTCGATGGAAACTTTTTAATTTTTGATATCTATAAGCATAATATTGTATAAATATCGAACCGTGCTTTATATCAAAACGTGATGGCGCGTGCGTGGTGCGCTAGTAACAATACATTCACCGACTAGCGACTTTTTAACTTTTATAATATCGCATAAAAAAGACGCTTTATGTTAGGATAACTACAACTTACAACGATCACATGCACATTTGGCTGATTGTGATTTTTCAACATTTTGGAAAATTTTTGTGCACTCTGACAAAATCTCGTCGTAATCTTTTTTCCCCAAAACCACAGTTTGTTTACGACCGAGAAAAATAGAAAGAATAGCATTTATAAGGTTTTCTCAAGAAAAGGTAGGTACCCCTAGCGTGCGACAAATCCTTCCTTTGTTGGAAACAGTGCCGTATTTTATTTTCTTCGCCTGCGTTCATTGATGCGTGACTTCTGAGCTCGTATCGAGGGGCTCTGTCTCGCGAAGAATCATATGCATACGGACCAGCGACAGCACAAACTGCATGCATGACGTGATTGAAAAGATCTTGAATTATAGTGAAAAATAACGAAAACACGCTCGGATACATCTCGGAATATTCTTAGTATGATACGAAATTTCTTGCAATAACTGTACCGCACATGGAAACAATTGTTGGTCAGATAGCTTAGTAAGAAAATCGATTGTAATTTTTCCTATATAGTGTGACCCGATTTTTCGACGAATCTTCAAAATCCTCTGGCCACCAAAAGCGTACTCCTCGAACGGTTAAATTTTTATCTGGGCCCCAGTCAAAAATTCTATTTGGCCTGGTCGGCGATGATGAGATTTAGCGTGCATGATCTATGCTCCAGTAGCTGCGGCTAGGCTAGGATAGACAGGTGTGGGCGATGATAATTTCCCAAAAAATACAAGATCACAATACCCAATTTATTACAAATTGCCTTCCCATGCTTCTTATGGTTAGGCGTGTAGTAGCGGGGTTAATGTGACTCCCGAAATGTTATCCTTGTAACGATACCAACCTTAATGATTTGCCTTTGAATATCTATTCATGCGTATCGATACGGGGTACATTGCTTTTCGTTCGGTACGCTCTTTAGAGAAGTCCTTAAGGATATCGCGCATCCGGACCGCCGCAAGCGGTTATCTATCAGTAATAAACTAAACATCCTCGAGACTTTGTTCCTTTGTAGAGGCGAGCGTGAAGCCCTCAGCTTCATGCTCGCTTCAGATCAATTCAGCTCCGACCGACACCGCGAACGGTACACTCCGGATCTCATATTAATAAACTCGATCATGACCATTCACATCATTCGACTCATTCGTTATACTACCTAACCCATTGACCATGCGTCGCACCCTAATAAGAAAGAAATTGCATAGATGTATTTTGAGCGGTATCTTTGGTGTGAAAACATTGTTATAAAATTTTTGATAACGTTGCCCTTTATAGCGATGAGTTAAAAGTATTCTGCTTGATGCTGCGGATAATAAAATAATTTTCTAGGAAATTAAGACGAAAGTGTGCATGGATGAACTTGGGCGGCTTCTCTGATTAAAAAGAATTAATATTTGAACTGCTGGAGCCGCTGCCCTTTAAGTAGCTATGCCGTGACGAGTTAAGAGCGTACTGCAGTTGCAAGTGTTGTGCGTAGGCGATAATGTACGACTGCCGCTAAGTAAATAGATGACTAGGCGTGGCTACCTGAGAATGTGGGGTGCGGCTCGCGAGAGCCTCTCAGATGTTCATTGAGAAAATCTTTTGGGACAGTTCATTCAATGTGGAGCGGTTACGCGAGACCTAATAGAAGATCGTTGCTTCGATCCCAACATCAGTCGCAAGATTTTTCCAACATAATTACATCGAGGTTTGGCTCAAAAGCTCGTACGTAACAAGGCAGAAACGATCTAATCCAATAATAAAATCTGGATTATTATTATTCATATTGTTTGCTTTAAAATCATACCCCAACGGTGATCATTGAAAGATAATATGGTTACCATTGAGAAATTGAATGGATGTCCGAAGGGTCCGCGAATTTACCTGTAGACATATTCCAATCGTTATCCCAATGATTTTTTGTTAACGGTAGCCACCGGTACATTTTCATGAGGGGTATGTCAAGTACTTAAAATTTATTTTCGTTTAAAAAAGAGAGAGCTTCAAAATAATATGAAATAATAATAGAAAATAAGTTAAATCATATGAGCGAAGTAGTTGTAAACAGTAAATATATGGGTCATTCTCTGTCAACTCAGCCATTCTTTTTACGACCCTCTGAGATCTATCCCATAATTGTCCATATCTTAGTATCTCTTGAAAGTACCCTTTATGAATTTTTTCTGATTTTTTAATCCATCCCTTTAGGGAGATGCGTTTTTGTTTTATATTCATATATCTTGAAAGGAGTAAGTCGGGCAAAAAAAATCTATTAACGAAAAAGTTCTCGTTATTCATTAACTATTTAATGCAACATGTGTTATATTTTTGTTTATACTGCAAAGACTATTTTTGGCAGAGAGTAATGAAAATTATATTTTTCCGTGCAATGCGACACCTTCGATTTCGCTGCCAATTTGTCAGAGCATTCGGCGATGTATAAAGAATCAACAAAAAAAATTGTCGAAGTCGTACTCGGAGTAGTTGCTAAGCAACCAAATATAATAATATCATATTTTTATTACACTTTTCTTTTTCATCCAATTCGATTCCTTTAATTTTGCTGTTAATTTTTTTAGGGCAGTTGGTGATATAGGAAAAATCTTATAAAAAATTGGCGACGTGGAACTAGACGGATTTTCCGAGAAAATAAATATTAATATATCAATATTAGATTATTATTTTCTTTCGCTTAACAACTACGTCGAGTTACAGTTTGCCAATTTTTTTTTAGGTTCTTTATACATCGCCGAATACCCTGAAAAATTGGCAGTGGAATCAAAGGTGTCGCATTGCACGAAAAAAATATAATTTTTATTCCTTTCTGTTAAAAATAGCTTTTGCAAAACGAACAAAAATATAACACATATAGCATTACACCGTTAATGAATAAAGAGAACTTTCTTGTCGTTAGATTTTTTTTGCCTCAATTATCCCTTTCAAAATATATAAATTTGAAAAAACGCATATTCTAAATGGATGGTTTAAAAAATCTGAAAAAATTCTCAAAGAGTACTTTCGAGTGAAGCTAAAGTGGCCAATTACGAAATAAATCTGAGAGGGTCGAAAAAAAAGTGGCTGAGTTGACAGAGAGAATGCCTCATATATGTAACGATATATGTATGGTCGAATTACCTTACTGGTTTTTTTTTTCATTTACAAAGTACTATTTTATTCAATACATTCTGTTACCCTAGAAAAAGGTCGGTATCAAATCGATTTTTAGTGCCAAAGTTTCTGTATTCAATAGTAAACAGGGGAGCGATTTTCCACACACAGAATGATTTTTGTTAATATGATTGTGATCTCATTGAAATTTTACGATTCACGGCTATATTGGGTATTATTGAGAAATATGTTATCAACATTTCGTTCAATTATTTGTCGTAGCGACGTTACAGTGTTTGGTAATATCAAAAAATGATATTTGAACGTGTAATAAAGATACTACGTATTCAATCGGTGTGCTCAATAACAGGAATATCATATCATCATATTTTCGCGTTCTAGATCTTGGATAATTTGACGATGAGGGAGCACAATCGATTGGCGTCTGTCTGCTAGTGCCGAAAATCGGATATAGTAAATCGGCTATCGTACATTTTGAAGTATCGTGATAAGCCAGAATGCGGATTGGCACAGGGAATAAAATCAATTCCCGTGCTGGGCTTTTACCGCGTCGGGCACGGCAACAGAGGCTCTGACGGGGCACAGAGCGGACGACTTTCGAAATATCAATTTGAAACAGCCGGGTATGCGTCATACTTTTCGCTACTCATAATAGCCGGCTTTCCATTTTTATTTGTATTTACCAGGCAAGTGCAGCGACTCGACCCAGATCACCCCCAACACTTTTCGAACCTCCTATTGCTACCGCAATCGTTTCGTTCCATATCTCTGGTCTAGGGGTTCCTTTATAAGTAGGAGGGAGATTCAATATTTTACGACATTTTGTTTCCAATCTCGGGTCGCGCAAGCGTATAACTACTATCGAACCTTATTCGACTTTTATTGCATCAAATCATGATAAAGTGTCTGCGAAATACCCACCATGTGTCGGCTTTTTCTCAAGATTATTTACCAACATACCTTGCGAAAGTTTATGGATCTTATAAAATGTCGCATCGCACCAACTTTTACGAGTCTTACCTTCTCTTTTGGTTTTTCATTGGGTCTGCAAACGATGCATCACGTAACTACATCTTACTGCGTGTGGGATTACATGGCGTGTTCAAAAAGTGTCTAAACGATGACGACTTTACTTCTGAGGCGTGAGTCATATTCTTCGGTGCTAATTACAAAACTGTTACTCATTCGTCTCTTCGCAAAATATTTGATTCAGAAACTCATGTCAGACGTTAAAAAACATTTTTCGAGTGTTTAAAGAATTTGAAAATTTTATAAAATTTAAACAATTGATATATTTTTCCCAAATTTAATACCAAACATTGTACAGTGTCAATCCATTCACTTGTCAAATTTCGGCTTGATACCTCAATTTTTACTCCAATTACATTTTTATTAGTAATTTTTCAAAAAAATTCCAAATCCCATAAGATCTGACCGTTTACATAGATTTCGACCATATTCAATGCCAAGTCTTGATAAAAATATTATATTTGTCTGTAGTTTTATACCCAGAACAAAGTTTATTCGGATCAAAGACATTTTTTTTAAGACGAAGAAAATTGTTTATGGAGTTCATAACCTAATAGAGCTTTTATTAATTTCTAATATATTTATATGTTTGATAGTATTATTTTTATTATTTAATAATGTTTATTTGGATCTAATAAACAGATACTTCTGCTAAATGTGTTTTTTTTTCGCACCAGACCTGCTACGTTCGATCGTATAGGAATAATGTGATATATTAATGACACGAAAATGAATCTTTTATTGAATAAGTCATTATTATTATTAACGAAGCATCAACAGGCAATGTTTTATTATTAAATAAGCACACACATGTGTAGTTATACTCATAGCGTAACCAATCTCGAAGTTCGTTCTTCGAGCACTCATTGCACGATCACAATTCGATCGAGGTACACAGCTTGAAGTAAATCAATTCATAAAAACGAACCGCTGTGTTGCCCCTTTATTACAATGTGGTGATTCCCCGTAAGGAATACATATGGTCTTGTACTATCAGCCCCCATAAAAATAAAATATATGAAAAAAGTATACTGATGCATATGAGGTATTCCATACCAAATCGACCTGAGTCTGACCCTTTAGATCTTAGATTTGGCCCGCAATTTTTTATATTATTGAATTAAGTCTCAAAAGCACTCAGATATTTTTTTGTCAAATTTTTTCAGATTGTTTATAATTATTTATAATTAAAAAAAGGAATTTATTGATCACCACAATTTAAAAATCTGAAAGAAATCTGAAATTCTGAAATATCATGTGTCATATATAAGAAGTTTTAAGATTTGAGCCGGAATGGGCCGATGTCAACTTCTATTTTTTCCGAATTTTTTTTTCTAAAAAAACATTAAAACAAATTAGAAGAAAAAATCCGTCGATTATAGGCTATCGCTTGATCATTTTTATATGCAACACTGGATTATTGAGAATTGCTACCAATTTTTCTGAAGAGTTTTTATTTCTTTTTTTATGTTAAAAAAAACTCTGGAAAAATCTGAAAAAATCCCAAAAAGTGCCAGCAAGCTGCGCTCTATAAAACTGAACAAATTTTGGATTCATCGCTTGAATTATATATTGGACTGGGACCTTATTTCTTTTTTGTTTTTTGATTATACATATGGGGAAATGAGACAAAGCGCAGTAGTCACAGAGAGTTTTGTAGCATCAGCAAGCTGCGCACAATAAATCTAAAGAAATTTCACACATATCGCTTGAATCATGTAATGTATGTATGAGATCATATTTTTTTTACTTTTATTATTCATATTTAAGTTGTTATTGTTGATTAACAATAACAACTTAAATAGCTGATTAGCTGATAGCTGATTAGCTGACATCACTTTCAGCTCTCATCGTTCTTGAGATTATTTTTTTTTGATTAAAAATAAATTAGATTATCATCTGTCTATTTACTGCATCCCCACTATTGTCAAAAAAAATTATTATGCTTTGAAATATTAATAAAAAAAATCTTATAACAAAGTGCATGTTTAAAAAAGATATGCAATGAACTCCAAAAAGCATGAAATAAAAATAAATTAAAATTTAAAAAAAACTCCCGACTGACAAATTACTGAATGAAACAAAGTACATAATAATAAAATGATAAAAAAATCTTACAAAAAGATTGAAATAATTAACGATAAAATATTTATTTTCACGAAAGCTCCCTCTATTTTTTTTGTCCATCGATATATGCTAATGGTTGACGAATATGCGGCTGAAGATTGGCCTAAAATCGGAAAATCAATGTTTAGTGAGTTCATACTTGGCCGAACACGGACCTCAAATTGATAAACCAACCATTGGCGTGCCAATACTTGGCGGAATATTGGCCGAGCGTTGGGAATTCGACATCCGCCACGCCAACACTAGCCCGACTACCGGCCGTGTCCGTTCCATCAGCAAAACCTACATGGGCCGGTCAGTTCCGTCTGTGTCTCTCGAATATTCGGGCCCAAAGTATCCTCGGTGTCGAACGTCCTTCCTCCCCTCAATGGATTTTATTTAATACACGCCGGAGAGAACCCAACGACGACGCACCGTCACGTACACCGATCCCCAGGAGAATCCCCGAATATTTCGGCACGCTCGTCGATCGAGATCGCTTGACCCTGTCTCTCCTATCCCCGCTCTAGTTCTCACGGTCTAGCTTATCGCTAAGAGGCGCCTCGCAGGACAGCTTCGCAATTATGTTCCTTCGCACGGCACGCGCGTAAATATTTGAATTCGCGGTGCGATAATCGATGACAGGTGGCCAGATGAACGTTCCAGGAGATGAAGAGCCGATAAATTTTCTCCTCGGTGGACAAGGACGGAGAACGATCTTCTTCATTGCGTCCAGAGCGAATCGGTATAGCCTATTTCTTTGGTAAACCGAGGATTTCATCTACCGGTAGAAGACGACCTTGAATCTCGCTCGACCCTCGGGCCTCGTCGTCGACGCATCGTACATGTAAAATATCCAACGAAATTAATAATCTATTTTATTAAACGGTACTGAGCTCTTGCAAATTTGCCCGAGAAAGGTCTTCGTGGCTATCATTCTGATGTGGAAAAATACCGCGTCACAGTGTATTTCTGACAAGAAAATTTTGTTTAGAAACAAAGAATTGGCTGGTTTTAACACAAACGGGTTGGACGATCTGTTACTTTTACTCTATACACCCAGAAAAAGATTTATTAAAATCAAATAAATTTCGAGCTTCAAAATGACGTTTATTAAGATAAACAAATGTTTGCTTGCCTCAACAACATCCTTATTAGATTCAAATAACGGTTATACTTTGGCGTAAGTAAAAAAAAAAATTCAAAAATTTGTACTTTAAAATAAATGTTTATTCGCGTCAAAGAAATCATATATTTGGCGCACAGACAAACGCGACTATTATCCGGTAGCGCGCATTAGAGTTGTCAATGCGTCGGTCGTCTGAAAACATTTGTCGCTAATAACAAAACTATATTTATTCCTTACGGGGAACCGTTACATTGTAATAGAGAGGCCCCTCATTGGTTTGTTTTCATAAAACTTTGTTTAATTCAGGCTGTGTACCTCGATTGAATTGTGGCTATGAAATGAGTCCCCGCACAACTAACATCGAGATTGGTTATGTCATGAGTATAACTAATGTGCGACGTGATTAGTGAAATCGTGCGCCGATAACGGATCTGTATGTTCATTTTTATAATAAAACATTGCTTGTTGATACTTCGTTGATAATAAAAATGGCTGATTTAACAAAAAATTCGTTTCTGCGTCATTCGTATATCACATTATTCCGATACAATCAAAAGTAGCAGGTCTGTCACGGAATAAATAAGTAAATTATTTGACATAAATATCTGTTCATTAGATCCAAATAAACATTATGAAATAATAAGAATAATACTATCAAACAAAGAAATATATTAGACAGTAATAAATGATCTATTAGGTTCTAAATCAAATAAACATTTTTCTTCGTTCTTAATAAATTTTCTCTGAATGGAATAAACTTTTTTCTGGGTGTACCGACAACGCAGTTCTCTTCGCACACTCTCCGGTCGATCTCAAAAGAAACATCCGTACCCTTGAGGAATACTATAATGAATTAAGATGATGAAACTGAATTAAGGCTCAATATTATGAAGATAAACGTAGTAGCAAATCAACGTGGTGGCCGAACACCTGCACATGATCTTAGGTGTAAAGGTGAACAACGAGAATCAGTACCTGCGGACAATTACCTAGGCATCCCCTTTTCTTGCTCTGCTCTTGGCCCTCAAGCTGCAAACTCTGCCATCGATAAATCTAAACTTACTTCCGAAGTTTTTTTTAGCAATCCTGTCGCGATCCAAATCCGATTCATGGTCATCTTAAATAAAACTTCACAACAGTATTATTCTAACTACGACGTTATTGTACGCTGCACGTGCGTGAGGCTTAAATTATTTAGAAGCGATTGAAAAAACGCAAGTGAGTGTCTTTAAAAAGCTCATTCCACTGCCGAAAAACGCGCCAGGATACGCTTTGAGATTAGAGTTAGGAATAATGCACATCTCCTTTCAAACCATGCGTCTGATCTGGGGGTGGGACAAAACAGTCCTTTCAATAGGCAATGTCAGACCACCTAAGAAAATCTTCTTTAGATTTTCAGAACTGATGAATAATAGCGTCGGTACAAACCAAAAGTACAACTGGGTTTGTCTCTAATATTCCGAACGTACGCCCTAAACCATTAATTTATACACCGGTGTAGTACCGTTTTGTACATATTTATTAATATGTAAGGTATACCACCCTTACCCCCCTTGCTATAAGAATCTTTATGTATTCTAAAGAAGCAATAAAAATGTATTTTTATTACTTAATATTTGGGCGACCTTCTGCTAACGCTGCAGGTATCGGCGGCCTGTCGATGTGTATCGTTCGTGTAGCACTTCCAGCGAGTTGCTACATGTATATAACTTCACATTGGTCAACTCTCTCTTTCCAGAACAGTGGAAGCGAGCGCTTGTTTGTCCTATCCCGAAGGTGAGAACTCCGGTAGAGGCGGCGGACTTATCGGCCCATCTCATTGCTGTGCTGCTTCTCGAAAATCCTGGAGCGTCTCATGGCTGATCAGGTGGTGCGGCATACGGAGCGCTGGAGCCTCTTCGATCCTTTCCAGTCGGCATTCAGGTCGTCGCACAGTACTCAATTTGCGTTGCTGCGGGTTGTGGAGGATGCGCGGTTTTGATCGACCAGCGAATGCTGCGATCGACCAGCGAATGCTTTCGAAGGCCTTCGATTGCGTCGACCACGCAGTCTTGCTGGGCAAGCTGGAGAGGCTCAACTTCGATCTGGCTGCTGTGGCTTGGTTTCGGAGTTACCTGTGTGGGCGTTCTCAGACTGTGCGTGGGCGGGAGGGGGCTCGCTCTAGCTGGGGGTCTCTTCGCTCGGGAGTCCCTCAGGGCTAGGTCCTCGGGCCTCTGCTTTTTTCGATCTTTGTGCAGAGTCTCGGGGACGTGACGCTGGGCTGCAGCTACAGCTTTTACGCGGATGACCTGCAGATTTACAGCCATTGCTTTCCGTTCCAGCTTTCAGAGTGCATTCACCGTATTAACGGCGCCATTGCTGCAGTGGGTCCGTGGTGAGCTTCCTGTGGATTGCGCCTTAACCCCAGGAAGACGAGGGCGATGGTTTTCGGGTCGGCGCGAATTCTTGGGCGAGTGCTTGTACGGGAATTGCCGCCCGTTCTTGCGGGGGGGTGATGTCGTACCTCTTTCAGATACGGTCAAGTCCTGGGAGTGCGACTGCACCAGTCTCTGTCGTGGCGGGGGAGCACGTTTGCTGCGTAGCGGGGGGGGGGTGAACTCCATCGTCTACCAGCTTAAGCTCTGTCGTAGTCGGCTGCCTGTGTCGGTTCGGAGGGCCTTGGTGTCCACCTTGGTTCTCCCGCACCTCGACTACACTCTAAAAACAAGCGTGTTATCAAGTGTGTTGAAACAACTCACAACACACATATTACATGTGTTGCGCTAACCAAGTGCATTAATAAAATACGTGTTGGCGGCTTGCGTGTTGAAACAACACGCTTGCATGGCATCTTTCCTGGATTTTCTGTGCAACACACTTCTTAGTGTTTTGGTGTAGAACGCGCTTAATTGGAAGGCACGTAATGTGTGTTGTTTCAACGCGTTTACGGCCGAACAACTCACTCGGTGCACAGGTACACGCTAGGTATACAACACACTTTATAAAAGAAAACACCAGGAAATCAACACACTTGCATATGCGTTTGATTCAATCGCCATATGGTGGTTTCGTACATCGAATAACACGATCATGGCCCGATATTTTGAAGTGTCGTATGTGCTATTTTGAAGCCGCGTCTGATAATTAACTATTGAAACACGTTGTCCAACATTATTGATTTAGTGTACCGTTTAAAGTGCAGTGCAACGAATATGGACGTGGCGCCTCGTTTACAAATTGGTAGTCTTTCAAGCAGCATGTGTTTCGAAAGCATTCTCACGTCGACTTTAACGAAGAAGCTGCAAATATCCCGGATGTGAACAGAAATAAGATTGAGGTTGAGATTGAGATTGAGATTGAGATTGAAGGTAATCACTGTAATTAATTTGTAAGATAATTCATAGTTGGTATAGCCCTATTTGTTTTCAATATGTGTTGGAGGGTGAGTAGGTGAACACGCCTACAACTGAGTAAAAAGTGACGACATGCATAAATCCGTTTAAAGCGTGTTGAAACAAGACACGTAATGCGTATAGAATGTACACGCTTTGACATGTGTTGAGAATCAACACATCTTGAAGCATATAAAAAGTGACTACACGATTTACACGCCTAAAGCGTGTCGAAACAACACGATTGTTTTTAGAGTGTATTGTTGTATTACTGTTCACGGATCTTCCTAGTGACTTGGAAATCGTTCTCTAGAGGAGTTTCAACCGGGGCGTCCGGTTTATGGTGGGTGCGAGGCGAGATGAGCGTATCACGCCTTACCTAATTCAGTTAGGCTGGCTGAGGATTGTCGATCGGCGGAAATATCTGCTCGCCTCTTTTGTGTTTACGGTTCGTAAGCGGGAGCGTCTGGACTCGGTGGGGTTGTTTCGGCGAGCCTATTTCGGGGTGTTGGTCGAGGCAATGAGGCGTGATATTGGCGGCTAATATTGCCGTATTTTTTGTTATGTTTTGCTAATGCTATTTTCATATTATCTTCCTTCTATCATGCTTCCGTATTATCTTTCTCTTGCTTTTTTTTCTTTATTTCCGCTGTGTTACTTTCGGCTTGTATTTTTATATTATTATTATTGCTACTTCGTATTATATTATTTTTATATTTTATTTTTTGTTATTTTTGGATCGTGCATAATCGTTATGGAGTAAAATTTGTGTACTTTGTGGCACGGTGTTCTTAGGGGGCTTAGGCCTCAGAACAGGAGATAAACGAATCTATCTATTTTAGAATATTATTATATTATAAGATAAAATTATGAATCATTGTTAAGATAGTCAGGGAAATTAAATCCGTATTAAAAACATATATTTCAACAGTCAACAGAATAATGAATAGAGAGAATTCGTTAATATTATTCGAAATTAATATGTAAGGCCTTTGGGTTATTTAAACAAATACATTAAAAATTAGAAATTTATAAGAAATATTTTTTAAAATGTAATTAATCAGGGCAATAGCTTATGATAGAAACATGATCACGACTTCAATAAAACTTGTAGATGAATGTAATTTAAAACGAAATTTATCAAAATGTTTGTTTAACTGGAAGACACCTGTACGCCCTGGTTTTTCCGCATCCTCCATTATCCTCCGTCCGAATTATTCTAAGTTCCTCTGGCCTCCTCTCAGCCTGAATCATTTTCAGTCTCTCTGCCCCCTCCCCTCAGTGTAAGTTGTTCTAAATCAGTTATTCATTACCCGGCCTTAAGGCCAATAAGAAAATCCAGACAACGTATTCTAAGTTCTCTTACCTATTTTTCTACGTCCTTCCAAGCCTTGTTTAAAGGCGTCAACGATCGAAACAAAGAGTTCGACTATAAAGATACGAGTTCAATATTGGGGATATGGAGTGATCAACGATAAGGACACAGTAGACCTTTGCATACCAGTTTCGAACACATGAGAGCTTAAAATGGAAGTTTCGAAGGAACTGCGTGTTGGTTGGTGTGAGCCAACAAACGTGTGAAAAAAAGAAAAAAAGTTAGAAAATAAATTAAGTCTCCCTAGGAGCATTATCGCTCACAAGGAACAGTATAAGAAAGCGATACGAAAATTTCAATTTTTAACTTTTTTATTTTGTCCGGACACGCTAAATGGATGTACGTATTATGTGTCTTAATAATAGTAAAAATATGTTCCGCAAATCCATAATATTCCCTGAATCGTTTCGCTGACTCAGTTTAAGAGTTGCTCCCGCTCCTTATTATTTTTCAACATTCTTGTTGATTCTCTCAGAAATTCTTATTACCATAGTTTTTGTTGGTTTCAAAAGATCTACTTTCAATTTTATATCCATTATATCCAAGATCGTGTCTCTCTTCAGAACATAGTGGCCCAATACGATTGCGAGAATAACTTTCATAGCCATCATTCCGTACTTTTGTCCTGTAAATTGTATAATTGTTATTTTGCTCCTCTTACCTTTTGAAGCATCGAATTGTCATCGCTAGTTGTGTACCTATGCAATTTCTTGGTCCAGTGCCGAACAGAAGGATTTACGTTTCGCAGCTTCTTCCGGCAGAAACCGATCAGAATCGAATTTCAGAGGATCGGGCCAGTATTTTTCCGATCGATGAATCTTCAGAACAGCCATACATACGGTGCCTCCTTTCGGCAGAGTGTATTTCCCTACGAGACAAGGTTATATTCGTAGGTATGGGAGCGTGGGGCAAAGTAAATGCACGGGCAAAATGGACCGGTTCTAAGATAGGGGAGAGTGGGACAAAGTGTACCCCCGGGATAAAATGGACGGGTTTATAAATAAATTCAAGTTTCGAAAACCTACATTTTTAGCCTCATTTAATGGTACATCATGGTGGTGATAATAATGGAATATCGCTTAATCAAATGGTCCATTCCATTTTTACCTCAATTAGTTTTTCATACTCTAGCTAGAAGATGATTATAACACAGTCTGTAATTCCCGAATTTTACGTAACACAAAACTCGTCAATTTTTCCCACAGTTGCAGAAAAATCCATTTTGCTCCCGTGAGAATCATTAAGAAACAGCTAGTAAGACGTGAAATTTTTATAATACAAATCTCATTTTTTTGTTTGATTTAAATCTTTTTCAGATGCAATAATTACGTGTAGCATTCATTATTCCTGTTATATTATATTGTTCATTATTGTAATTAATATGTTTCTATACATTTATGACACTGTCTGAGAATCTTCGCTGGTTCACTTTGCCCCCTTTATCCTCCCCTATCTAATAATCATTTCAATTTATTAAGTTAAAAAAACAGTATTGTCAAACCGATATCGACATCTTCGACAATCTCACGCAAGATCAACGGGACGATAGGAAAAAGTCTCAATGTCTCTTTTATTAGTCTCTCCAAATATTCCATGCGATTGAGATCTTCGTTTTTTACCGGGGTCTCGGATGACACTTCGTCACCGTAGATATCACAAAGTTCTTGATACGCTCGTTTCTGCAATGTCGACACCCGCCGTGACACAAACCCTGCCGCGCGATTTTTATTGGGACACTTAGTAGTTTACTTACTTGAAGCTCGGGATTATTTGCGAGCATTACTATAGTGAAGGTGCTGAGCGCTGAAGTGGTATGAAAGCCCTGGAGAACTATGTGTCTGACAGTTTCGCCAGCGTTGAGCATTTACCCATACCCTATCAATTCAATTCTTACTGCATTCATCATTGTGTCGACTTCTTCGCGGACTTCTTCAGCAGTTAGTTTCGTATCGCCTTGCTATAAATCCATCAGCAAATCCAAAGAAGCTTTTCTCGTGGCTGGTTGCTTGTCTATAAAATATTTTGAACTAAATGTTGAAACGCTTTAAGGTAGTCCTTGCGAATAGTGTTCACTTCACATAAGTGTCAGAGAAATGAGAGGGAATTGTAGACACCTCTCTATGGTATAAAAATTTGAAAAAAATCAAGCGTATTAATGATGCCGAAAGGATTAATTTTGCATAATAATAATTCGAAAATGTTATTAACTAATTGATGAAAAATAAAACTGTTCAATAAATCTCCCGGAAACATAACTTTTTTTTTTATGAAAATTATTCATTCATTTTTCTGAATACGTATGAATTTTTTCAGATTTTTAAATTCACTCTGAATTTGCTGACTTTCTACACGTTTTTCCCATATAAAAAAAAAATAAATCACTAAAAGAGAACACTATTCGCAAGCACTACCTTAAGGCGGTATTTACGAAGTTTTCACAGTCGTTGATTCATCATTTATCCGAACGTACCTTCACTCTTGTTTACCACTCGAGTCTCGTTGGTATAACAGCTTTTCTTCATTCGAATAATGTCGTTCGTCACACCTTGCAAGTACTTTACGTAACCGGGATGGTCTCTTCCCATTTTTGTAAGATTGAAGATAAAATCGGGGTGTAGCCAGACGTGACAAACCCTCTCGCTTATTATTTCGGTAATACTAAACAGTGCAAGAAAAATAGATTTTTCAATTTTTATACTGTGTTACATCGATGACAAATCGAAGCTTTCACATTTCATTACCCATTGACTGCGTCCGCGTAGGCACCGTACTTCCCCTGAGAATTCATCTTGACACCCATAGTCGTTTCTGTAAGTATAGCACAAACCTGATAGAGTACACAATCTCCGACGGCTGAACGATGTTTCTACAACTGATTCAAATTTTCCTTACCGCATAGAATGTCTAGGACGCAACGCGTTACGTAGGGATGTATGTCGAATTCACCGGCTTCCAATTCTTTTCTCAAGTGTCTTATCATGATTGTCGACTGCATGACGAATATCTTCACGAATGATACCAGTATTCTTATATTGAACGTTGGCCCTATTAGCTTCCGATGAATACGCTATTTGGTCGTGGTATACATAGCATGCTACTATTATTTCATCTGCGATGTCTCTGTGATGATGTTCGACACATCAAAACGTCGAGAATGTCGGGAACGTTGGAAACGTCAAGAACGTTTTTTTAATTAAATATATCGCCGCGATAATGAGAATTGCAAAATACAGTAGGATATGTGAGGTGGTTGTGTAACTCTTCACTTCCAACCAGGAACAATTGCACTTCTTGTATCAAGATATTGAAGTTTCCCTATACTCAACGGAAACTTACCCATAGCTGTCAATAATCCCGTTCCCAGCCAAGGACGCATGAACTTGTACACATTTTCCTTTTCCATGATGCACGGACTATCAACAACTTTCTAAAAATGATGATGTTCACGGTGCGAGTAGTTCATCGGCGCGATTCACGAGAACACCGGTGTTTTTCAATTCACCAATCGTTATTCGTACCTGCATCTGTTCGAGGTCGGATACATAAATGAGCAATCGATGCCCGAGCCAGAATCTAACGGGTGAAGAATACGTGTTCATTAGCTCCGTTATCTTGTCCATTATTTCTGAAATTCTCGATAAACCGTTCTTGGTTGTTAAATACCTTCGTTATTGTTCTTCATTTTTTTAGACAAATTAATATGATCATCACCATGTGTACGTCCTATGAAGTAATATGCGTTACCAATAACCGGAAGTACTCTCGGTCCAGGAAACTTGGCAGCCTTGATATACAACTGTAGTCGCTCGAAGTGATGTAGAAACAGAGCGATGATCCCGCAAAGAGTAGCAGCCATGAAGATTACTCCGGTCGACCCGATAGCCATTGTCGGTCGAAAGTATGATTCCGCTCCGATAGATGATTTCTGCGGTGTCGCGATCTTTACGTATTCACACAGTCTAGACGACGGTGAATTGAGAAGTGTCAATAGAATCGATGCGCGACGGTCCTCTGTCCGACGACAACCATCGTCGGACCATCGACGTTACCATCGTTGTCTCTTCGGAATATATAGCATCTCCAGTGCTAACGATAATGACGACTGGTCTGACGAGCGTTTCCACGTATCGCTGAAGGACATGGGTAACAGATTCATAATGCAGCTCGATATTATACATTGTTATCCACTTCATATTAATTTTCTGCAAAAAACGATCCATTTTTATGCGCTGCATAATCGAACGCTTTTTAATGTTCGGAGACTCGATCGAGTTTCGATGAAAATTACTTTACAAATTCATTTTTTTCTGATATCCTACCGTTTATTTATACTTCCATATGTCGGAGGGAAATTATATATTCTCGACATTCTTCAAAACGAAACATCGAATCGGAATTTCGATGATTCATTATTTTTGTTCCAATTTGAAAAAAGTCGGCGCACAATTTGAAAGACTTTTTTTGTACATATTTTTCATAATTATTGCGATTATTGCTTCATCGACGTTCTTACGTCGCAAAACCATCCGCACCTACCCAGGTGCGGATGGCCGACGCCCCGAGTATGGCCAACGATTGGCTTTCAGTCGGCAGCCGGTTGGCGGCTGATGATCGGATTCCGACGAATGGCCAGCATTGGCTAAACTGTCGATTCACAACCACTCGAACGTTGGACTCAATAGTTGGTAACACGCTGCTTACCAGAGTTCAGCCGGCGCTGGCGTATCGCCATAATGATGCATGTTCGCCGATATCAAGTGGACGTTCGCTCATGACGTTGAACGACTTTGGCCCAGTACCTGCTAGCGACCTTCAGCCAACGTCGAATAAAAAATATTTATAAACAGTGCATTTTTTTAAATTTGCGCGACTGCTGGATACTTTTTCATTATTCCAGATCCCTTTATTATAGTTTTATCTACAGTACTGTAGTGCACACACCCTAAGTTTCATCGATGTTATTAATAAAAGTGTGAATACAAAAATGAAATAATAAAACTTAGACAATTTAAAGCAATTGGTAAATTAATATTAGCTAGAGATAGAGTAGTAGATTTGTAGCTTATATATAAGATTCGAAAAAAAAATCTTCAAGGTGAGCATAGCCAAGCGTGTAAGAAAATCGACTAGTAGTCCCGGGGTCACGTGTTCGAGCCTCCATTGCCGATTAAAAAATGTATTCTGATGATTCTAATGTGTGAAGATAAAAATCTGAAAAAAAAGCAATTGTAGGATGATAAAAGAACATTTAAAAGTCGCGTAGATCGATAATTTTTCTTTTTATTGCTTATTAATATTTTCCATTCAACGTTGGCTGGACATCGGCAGCCAAAATTGGGGCAACGTTTTTTGTTTGTGTGTAATGTTTATTGTTTAAAGTTATACATGTTATCAAGTGTAGGCTACAACAATACAGATCACAAAAGCCTAGGGTATTTAGCGCGTGTTTATTGAAATGGCTGTCAGAATATAGCGCTCTCTAATACGTTTATCTCTGGTTTCTTATTATTTTAAATATAAGCTAGGTTTGGATTGATGCAATGTTGTCAAACTTACGTGGCGCGTTAGCGTACGCCTTTACAATAGGAGGGGAAGAAAGACAGTGGTAACACTGTCTGAAAAAATCTCGCATCGCAACTCTTTGGCCAACATACAAGAGGGTAAACTTACTCTCTTATTATTAACACTAAAGCTTATAGCTAAAATACTATTTACATATATACAGAGGAATATGGTATTCCTTATCGAGTCTAGGGTAATGTGTACAACATTATCTGTTTAATACGCGCATTCTCTGCCTTGCGGCTTGTTTAATACGTTGTAACCTAGCGTTCAACTCCGTTATATGTAGGCAGTTAAAGTCGAGCTACCAGTATTTATTAAAGTTCTTATTTATTGGCGCAATGTCCATTATGGGTTGTTGATAGTATTAAGTATATACTCATTTTTTCCTTGAGTTCTCGTGTACTTTGTGGTCGATACCTCGTATTTGTTCGGCGATCATTAGGGCAAGGTCCTTCTTCGGATCATTCACCCATCCTGGTTGGTGATCTGGTGATTCTTTCGGAGTAGTTTGTTGCGGTTTAGCGTAGGTCTTATGCTGTGGTCTGGTGCTCTGCTCTTCCTGGAGTCTGGTTGCTGGTAGTCTGTTCATCATCGCTGGGGGATGTTATGCTGGTACTCTAGCGGCTTGTGCGTATGAGAAGTTCTCGTTGACATACGACGAGATTCTGTTTATGTTGTTTCGGGCTGCTGCTTGGCGCTGTTGTGGTTGTTCCTTTTTAACACTGATTGCTCGCTTTAGATATGGGCAACCACGGTACGAGGCAGGGTGACCGGATTGACCACAATTTGCGCACTTGAGGATTTCTTTGCCTTCTTCTTTTGTGATGGTGCACTTTCCTGGTCCATGTGCTTGTGCACACTTCACGCAGCGAAAATCTAGATGACAGTTCGAGCTTGCGTGTCCAACCCTCTGACATTTTCTGCATTGGTACAGGTTCGACTTCCTGCGACGTTTCCATCTGACCTTTTGGTATAAGAGAGGTATTTTACCCAGGTCTGTTGTTGGGCTGCTGCTTGAGATCTGAACGAGGTGTTGATGCTTCGATGGGTGTTTCTTGTCGAAGGGAAATTTTGTGAGAACGAGGATCTCCACGTTTGGGAGATTCATCGCCTTGATTTCTTCTTTCATCTCCTCCGGCGTAAATCGTCTGATCCCTTTGATCACGAATGATTTTACTTCTTTGTCGTTCGTCGTGAAAGTGAAGAACTTCATTTTTTCTTTTTCGATGGCGGCTTTGGTGATCTCATGATGCGCTATTAACTTTGCTGTGATTGTTTGGTATTTATTACCCACTTCGTCCTCGTCTTCTTTTACCCATGCTTCATTTTTTTATCTTGAGCGATGTAAGAAGCGTCGTAATTGTCGTCACGTTCCCATTTTCGACGTATATCGGTGGAGGTTTGTTTTTCTTGGTCGTCTGCGCCTGCGCAGTCGTCTCATCTTTTTCAGGATTCTCGTGATCCTCACAGTCTTCATCCATTTCTTCGTTTTCGCTTGATAGTGGAGAAAATCTATTATTGTCGTTAAACGGGGTGTCCCACGCGACTTTTTGCCGTCTTTTACTAAGATTTTTTGGGCGTTCCCAGTTCTCTGTTTCGGGCTATTCTGCACTTCTACCCGGTTGTACTTTTGATGTCGGTGGTAACGTCTGGTTTTTGCGCTTGGGCGCCAGCGCGATGTTCGGGATCACTTTCGGCGAGCTCTGGCTCCTATTTATTTCTTTCAGTTTCCTTTGGAATAGTCGGTCAAACTGCATAGAGTTTAATCTAGAGCTCAAATTTCCTCGAGAGCGAGAGTTTAGCAAGGGCTGCGGGGCTCTCTGCTGTATGCTCGTGGACGGGGCCTGGGCGTTGGCATTGTTCGCGGGCATCTTGGCCTGTTCCTCGAGCGGGTATAACCTCCTCAGCAACCCATTCGTGCACTTATTCGCTTTCTTCGTCCAATGGATGTGTTTATTTTCACAGATATTACTCTCAACGAGTGCTGGTGAGTTACTCTCACTTAATTTACGCACTAAACTATCGATAGTGGCCCGATTTGTTTATTACGGTGGGTATTGTAACACAGAGACGCGGCGACGATCCATTCGGTCCGACGTTCTCCGCCGAAGTCAGATAGGGGCGACGTCGTTTGATAACGTAAGGCCGATGTTAACATCCCAAGGTTAAATGGTAGTCGGGCCTACGTTGGCGACCAGAGTCGGGTCAACTTTCTAACTCCGGCGGTCATAGTTGGTCCAACGTCAGCCCGGCTCTAAAACCGCACCTCGGAAGCGTGACGATGGAGTATTTTCTCGCGCTGAACCTGAATCGGCCAGACGTTTTGCATAAAAGTTTAACAAGACGTTGACATTGAAAAAAGTTGAAAATTGACTTTTTCATAGAGCTTCCTCATAAAATTGAAAATTGAAATTTTCATATCGTTTTCTCATAAAAGTTGGAAATTTAAATTATCATATCGTTTTCTCATGAGACTCTTTATTCGCGAAGCTTCCTCCACGAGGAAGCCAAAAATACAGAAAATGCTTTCTCATCGAAGAAGCTTCGCGAATAAAGCAGCATCATGAGAAAACGATATGACAATTTTTATTTTCACAACTTTTATGAGAAAACTATATGAAAAATGACAATCTCAATTTTTATGAGAAAGTGATATAAAAATTTCAATTTTCAGCTTTTTGAAATACTTTTGATGGTACAACTATCAATTCTTTTCGTTCCTATAGTTTGTTACATTTGCCATTCACAGGGTACTGAACGACGTAGAATATCCCGGGCACCAATAGTAGTATCGTATAATATGATCCCAGGTGCGGTTTTAGAGCCGGGCTAACGTTGGACCAACTTTGACCGCCTGAGTTGGAAAGTCGACCCGACTCTGGTCGCCAACCTAGGCCCGACTATCGTTTAACCTTGGGATGATAATATCGGCCCTACGTTATCAAACGACGTTGCCCCAATGTTGATTGCCGATGGCCAGCCAACGTCGAATGGAAATATTAATAAGCAATAAACATTTTTTTTACGATCCGCGCGACTTTTAAATGCTCTTTTATTATCCTACAATTGCTTTCTTTAGTTTTTTATGTTCACACATTGGAATCGTCACAATAAATTTTTTTGTCGGTTATGGAGGCTCGAGCCCGTGACCCCGTCACTACCAATCGATGTTCTTACACACTCGGCTATGCTTACCTTGAAGACTTATTTTCTTATATATAATATAATCTTATATATAACGGAATGTTATTAGTTGGATAAGCTGCATATCTACTGCATGTCTATCTAATATTAACTTACCAATGGCTCTAAATTGTCTAAGTTTTGTTATTTCATTTTTGTATTCACACATTCATTAATAACATCGATGAAACTTAGGTTGTCTGTACCATACACTATACTGTACTGTACTGTAGATAAAACTATAATAAAGGGATCTGGAATAATAAAAAAGGATTCAGCAGTCGTGCAAATAAATTTAAAAAATCACTGTTCATAAATATTTGATATTCGACGTTGGCTGAAACTTTTCGTATAAAAGAGGTATTTTAACCAGGTCTGTTGTTGGGCTGCTGCTTGAGATCTGAATGAGGTGTTGATGCTTCGATGGGTATTTCTTGTCTAGCAGGTACTGGGTACCTGCTAGGTACTGGGCCAAAGGCGTTCGACGTCATGAGCGAACGTCCACTTGATATCGGCGAACACGCATCATTACGACGATACGCCAGCACCGGCTCAACTCTGGTAAGCAGTGTTTTCTCAACTATTGAGCCCAACGTTGGAGTGGTTCAATCGACAGTTTAGCCGATGCTGAGCATTCGTCGAGATCTGATCATCGGCTGCCAACCAGCTGCCAACTAAAAGCTAATCGTCGGCCATACGCGGAACGTCAGCACCTGGGTGGATTCGAAACGCGATAAACGCTGTGTGATGTGCGATCTAGGACATAACCCATCGACTCATGACTGCCGAAGAAATAGTAGCGGCAGTTATAAAGCTATGGAGGCGGACGTTGCAAAAAACGAATCCATGGAGGAAGTTATACCTCCCGGTATAAATATCAAGAAGACCCGGTAAAGCGCTCGACAATAAAGACATGGGAGCCGACTTAGTTGCACCTTTTAAGCGACCGGCTGAGACAGTGAATCAACTAGCGCTATGTGGTTCGAGTCAACGAAACGACAGTTTTAATGCAATGGCAACCCATCGCATTTGTAAAACGAGGCACTATGGAGGATTAGAAGCTCTCGATTACTTTGTAGCTACTACGGTAGCTTCTAAAAATCCCGGGTGCTCATACGTGGCTAAAGTAAAGAAGAAGTTATCGATGCCACGAATGATATATATTTTTTGTCACACGTTCATGAATCGCGGCACTTTAAATGGTAGTCTTGCGAGCCGAAAGTGGCCTATTGGATGCCAGTTGTGAACCGTTGGTGAAATGACGGAGTCGCGCATGCGCAGTTCGCAGTTCGTCCCAAGGGACGAAAGTGAACTTTCGTCCCTTGGGAGTTTACTTTTCACGTTTTCGTCCCTGGAGACATAACCTCGCTTTTCAGTATTCGTCTCGCGCGACTGCCATTCCGAGTACCGCAGATTCATGCACTTGTAACAAAAAATATGATGTGTAACGAGGGTCGAATTAGCAATTACGGCTCGTGTGATCGCAGCCCTCGCTTCGCTCGGGCCACAAACCTCACACTCGTCGCAATCGCCAACTTTCGACCCTTGTTGCACAATATACTATTGAATCGCAAAGAGAAGCGACAAAATGAACGTGTACGGCGTTCGATCAATGCTTGAAACAAGGAACATAGCAAGAATCTCCCGAGTAGAAATTTAATCAGGCTGCCTGATGTCTTATCAGGGCTAGCTCAGGTATTGTTAAGGCATGAACGATCAAGCTGGCCGGATATCAGCCGGATCCGGGGCACGTCAAATATCGCTAAGGATCTTCTTATTAGGATAGCTTGACGTAACTAACATCAGGGCCACAATGAGTTATAGTAAGGCATGTCGCGATAATGTCTCGGTCGTATTATCGAGCAGAATATTGCCTGATGTATTGTCAGGGCTACATCAGGTATCAGTAAAGCATGACGGATCAGGCTGGCTAGGTAGCACCCGGATCCGGGCCAGGTCAAGTATCGTTGAGAGTTGCCCTATCAGGCCAGCCTGATGTCGCCCGCATCACGGCCACATCAGGTTATAATAGGGCATACCTCTACTTGTCTGATCAGGCTGGTCAGACACCACCAGCATCTGGGTCACATGAAATAATTCTATAAGGCTTCCCCTATCAGGGCAACTTGGCCAGTCTGTTCCGTCATGCCTTGCTGGAACCTGATGTGGTCCTGACAATACATCAGGCACTGATAAAATTTATACTCCAAGTATCGTTAAGTCTATGCTAGGGATTGTCTGGAAAAAATAACAATTGACTAACTTTTGTAACTAAATGTTATTGCCAATCGTTTACCTATTGACAATAAACAATTGATAAGATAATCGCGATTGGCGATTAGAAATAACCCACCGATTAATTATTCAACTTGACTGAAAACAGAAGTATTTACTGGGTTATCGTGGTATAAAAATTCAAAGTCTAAACAATACACGTTCGAAACATTTCAGTGATTTTTATAGAATGTAAAGCAACTCATTTCATCATGATCCGTAGTTTGATTTCTGACTCTTATATAGTCGAGTTCTTAAATGTTATTCGTAAGTTCTGAATAGCCGAGCGGTATGGTTGCACGTTACCACTCGAACGACCCGGGTTCAAGTCTCACTCATTGAAAAATTGGTATCGTTTTTTCCGAGATAAAATTGTCTCTCTTCCTAGAGAATTATTAACTATAATAAAAAAAAATGATAATTGAGTAATCGAATTGGAGCAAGTTAACGATTTTATCAATTTTATTGTCCAAATTAGGAATAAGCTGTGATCAGGGCTGCGTCAGGGCCAAAATCTGCCCCGGATCTGGTAGCCTGATCGGGGCCAGATTCGAAATGGCGTTACATACTACATCCCGGGTAGAAATTCAACCACGGACCCAATACGGGCGTTATCAGGCTTGCCATAGTGCCTCATCAGGTTATAGTACGGCAACCTGAGAAGGGCCTTACATGGAAATGTAACGTAGTGGTTGATAAGGCCGTGATCAGGCTGCCTGATCACGGCCTTATCAAATTGCGTGATTGCCCCCTAAGCAAAGTATAATAAATATATTTTATTTATCAGCGTTATTTTACCGGACTTGTGAAACTTTTATATTTGTTTCTCGTATTAAATTAACTAAGTAGTAGAATGTAAATCACGGAAAAATTAATTTTTATTTTACTCATGGTCGGACTCGAACCAGCAACCTTGCCAATGGGGACTGCGGTGACGGCGCCTTAACCAACTCGGCTATCCTGAACTTGAGAAACCTAATATGAAATTTGCTTTTAAGCTTCGGATGAAGTATGTACACGACTGTATATATTTTTACACTACCAGTAAACATGCATTCTCCGCTAATAATGAAATTCAGTGACAATTTCCAACAATTTCTAATGAGATAAAAATCGGAAAAATCAACCATGTGTAAGATGCTTGGCACATTGATTTTGGATAACAGTAATGTAAAAAAATTATAATAAATAGAAAAATAAGTGTGCAACAAATAATCAGGGAATATTTTTTATTAAATGGTTTAAATTATTTAAGTTATTTATTAACTTATTAAATTATTCAAACATCCAAAGTTCGTTGCAAAATTTCGTAAACATTTTTTCCAACGCAAGAAAATTCTATAAAATATTCACTTCGACTGTAAAAAATGTATGAATTTATTTGAAATTGATATAGGAATGGAATGCTGTAGAGATATCTTGAGTTAACAAAATTAGTATGCAGCAGTATGGCAGACCTAATAACGCCCCTACTGTTGCCGAAGCCGAATATCCACTCAATTCCTTTAATATCGATTAACAAGGCCTGTCCGATCAATGCCTGATCAGACCCAGCCCAGGTAAGGCTTTCTATATAATGGCAAGTCTTACCGTTTCCTCATCAGGACCTGATCAGTCGTAGGGCATACCTGATCAAATTTCTACGTGGGATCCGTCCCTGATATATTTGCCGGATATGGGCCAGATCAGGCGGATAGGGCGGGCCTGATAAGGGCCAGCTTCCAGCCAGAATAAATTTCTACTTGGGCTATACATCAAGAAAACTCGAAAAAATCAGCACATCGTGGGCAAGGAGAGTTCTGAAGGGATATCTTATCAGTCAGGCATGGGCTCGTTCACTGTGCCAGCTGTACTCACTAC
The DNA here is from genome assembly GCA_963575735.1 of Amblyjoppa fuscipennis. Classification (NCBI taxonomy): domain Eukaryota; kingdom Metazoa; phylum Arthropoda; class Insecta; order Hymenoptera; family Ichneumonidae; genus Amblyjoppa; species Amblyjoppa fuscipennis. The sequence continues at coordinate 21,089,068 of OY754488.1, forward strand.
GTCGACGGCCCTCCACAACGGAATGACCTCCGAACTTTGCCAATTTGCAGCGAAAGTACCAGGCACAGGCAATAAAAAATTGAAAAAAAATTGCTCTTCACGTGATGCGGAAACGAGCGGATTTATCATTAGCAACGGCAAGCTCATTCATGGAGACCAAGTTGTAACGACACCGCTCGCTATTGTTTACACTGAATTTATTCAGTTTTTGAAAGACAACGGCTTCTCAATCGTTCTATTAGGTCACAACACCAATAAGATCGATACTCGGCTTCGTTCTGCGAGATGTGCAAAACTTAGGTATGCTTGACGAATTCGCAGCCATTGTTACAGGTTTTGATGATACTCTTCCACTGTTAAAAAAAAAGTTTTCCGAAAAAGCCTAACTGTAAGCTACGGGAGATTGTTTCGACAGAATTAAGTGAAATGTCTTTATTCATGATTCATTGCGTAACTGCGAGGTACTCGAGGAGGTAAATGCATTAGATAGTTCTCATACTACCAAAGAAGATCTTGTCCATTCTTGCGTGGGAACTGCAGCTTATTTGCAGAAAGAAAACTGCATGGTGGAGACAGCACAGTTTAAATTACTACTAAAATCTTTACAGGGTCACGTATCCGCCGGAATTTTAAAAAAGCTAGTGGCAAGCCGTATCACGTTAGAAATTCTGAGCCAATCTTACGTAGCAGGTGGTGCTGGGAGCGTAAAAGTTTTACTTGTGGAAAGCGTCGACGGCAAAGCGAAGACGACCCGCAACAAACGTATTCTCAAGTCGATAGTCAATTTTATCGCATCTATTAACGCGTAGTTTCCATTCTTAAGTTTGCAAGCTTTATCGTTTATTGCTACTGGCAAAGCTCAGATTTCAATGTTTAATAAAGCGTTTAGAATTTAATTATTAGACTCGATACGAAGGAGATTTCGCACTTACTCTTACTTTTCAATTATTTTTCTTTGGTCCCTTACCACTAATTAATTAATAACAAAATAATTATAATTGCTTTGGTAAGTGGGATCGAGCATTTATAACACTGCGGTCGTAGGTGTGATGTGGCGCGGCGTTGCCCCATTTTTTCTAGCGACACGATTGAAGACCTGTGAATAAATCAAATTTATTTCATTTTTCGACCGACAGCCTAATATTTTTTTCCCAATATTTTCGGAAAAGTTCAGAGTACATTATGATTGTTTCTCATTCAGATCAAACAGAAATTGCCTGAGAAAATCGATATACCCGCGAGTTTCGGACCGGTCTATCTAACCCATGTTAAATTATCCAATTTTGAGAATCAATTTCTTGAAAACGGGACCGTGAACCCAATTTTTTAAGACGGTAATCGATAAAACTCACTTTTCTCTACGAGCTGTATTTTTTTGTTTGTTTTAATTTGAACAAAAACGACTTTTGGTGAGGATATCCTTAACTGTCTCGAGGCGAACGATTGGGAAAATCTCCATCGGCGCGAAAGAATGCAGCACCGCTCAGTGGATAATTATTCAAACCATTATTAAAATGATAATAAATGATGATTAATAATAGACTCATTTTAGTTGAATATTTGTGGAGAAATGGCCAGTAAATAAATAATTAAATATTAATCCAGTAAATTAGTCCGGTAAAAATTAATCCAGTAGAATCAAGTTAGATAGATAATTTGGATCAAATCGTCGATATAAAATGATCATAAAAACGATGGATTCATTTCATGATAACCAAGGAAATTACCTACATATTAAAAACGTTTATTTTATTATTAATACAATATTCAATAACAGGCAATTAATCAATAACATCCGAGATAAATTAAACCGACAGCGATGAATGCGGGGTTAGCGCATGATTTTTTCGCGGTCAGTACTTGGACGGCTGACCGCTTCGCCGTGCGCTGCATAGCTTTCGATAGAAACAACGTAGAAAATTCGTACAAATTTCTAAATCATTGTAATCATTGTAGTGTTTAATCGGGAAATTATTTTTTAATTTTATATTGTTAAGTTATTAAAATCAGCGAGGTAAGACGTCAAAACCGATTGATAATCACCGCAGAAGGTTCCGTCCAATCAGCTACTAGCTTACTGGATATCAGCGAAGGTGCCTCCCGATCAAAATGATAAAAGAAGCTCCTCCAAGGGCGGGAGGTCAGTTATTCGTGAAGGTTCTATTTGATGAAGGTGCTATTTTCAAAGCATTCTAAAGGTCATTGACTTCTCGCATTTAATTTACTTACCGGTCAATCATGTGATGTCGTGGATTATACGATCGAAATTGAAAATTATCTTTGAATCACCGGTAAATAAATAGCTTGAACATTTATATCAATAACCGGAATAAATGGGAGTTAAACTTTATTATCATCATTGGTCATCTATACCAACGGTTTCACTGAAAGATTGAAGGAAGGAAGGAAGGACGAGGAATTCCGATTCGCTGACATTCGCGTTTCACCTTCGACCATTTCAACTCATTTGAACGATTAATTCGATTTAAATCATCGTGAGTCATCGAATCATCTAATGTTCATGTCACTTTATTTTATTCGCTTTGATCCTTTGTGAATATTTTATTGTTGTTTATTTACCAAACAATAATTAATTATTTTCAATTACTTGAGGATAATTAATAATCAATCCGGAGTTTAATACAATCAAAAAGCGATAGCTTAAAATAAAAAAACGAACTCATCAATTTTTCTCCAGCCTTGAGTCAGTGTCTACAGCCATCGCAACGCGAGCCGTCAGGATTCTTATTTCACTACGCTACTACGGTATGCCAGAGCCATGCGGAGTATTATATCAGTTCAACGTAGTGAACACCGTAGTACGCACCAAGTCGAATTGCATACCGACCCGTAGTAAACACCTAGTGGTGATAATCGACGCATATTCCTCAACTCATCCCTGAACAAATTTCCGCAAGGTTAGATTCGATACTGGACCACATGGCACGGAAATATTTCTGAAATGTTTCAAAAATATTTTTGTGAAATATTGAAAATATTTTACCAACATTAGAAAATATTTCTGAAATATTTTTTAAACATTTTGGAAAAATGTTTATGTCCGCTCATAAATCTTACACTGACATATTTCAGAAATATTTCGCAAACAGGTTTTGAAAACATTGTACAAATATTTTTCAATGTGCGTAAAATATTGATTACATGTCTTACTGAGATATTCAAGGAATTATCAATACTTTTGTGCTGCAGATATTGTTGATTATCCCTATGAGCCCCTTCACGAATATATGACACATTAAATAGTCGAACGGTATTAAAATATATCTACGAAACATGGAATTTTTATTTTCCCTTTTGAGCATACTTCAGCACAGATCTGCTAATATTCGCTTTCAAAATATTTTTTCACCGTTTCTGAAATATTTCAGATGTGTGCAGGGTTAAGTATACTTCTGACACATTTTAGAAATGTGATGGAATACTTTAAAATATGATTTCCATATATGTCAGAAATATTCCGGAATATTTGAAAGATTGATAATAGTAGTAGTAGTACGTGTATTCATTGACATTCAGTTATAAATATCGACGATACATAACAGCTTGTATATACATATTGTAGCTCATACAGAAAACAAAATAACAAAAATGCCAATGAGCCATCGACCGGAGTCCTTCATCTGATTGAAAATATTTCTGAAATATTTTCAAAGTATTTCGTGCCATATGGGAGGCATTGTTCTGATAAATCGTCACAGGCGATAGACGTATAATAGGGAGAGAAATCTTCCTGACCGTAGATGCAGGAAACTGCCGATCAGGACGTAAGAATGGTAAGCGGTTATTATATGAAGATTTATTGTTTAAACAATATTTCGCAACAATGTTCTGCCGGTAATATTGTACTCTAGGCTAAGCACTTATATCGACAAAGTTTAATGTAAATCGGTTCAGAGGTTTGGCAATTTATTGTTTAATCAATATTTAGCAGGAATTTCTTGTCGGAAATATAGGAAATATTGATCAGTTGCTGAATTAACAAGATCGACCAAATTTGGATCTGTTCGGCTTATATTTGAAGTTTTATTGCTAAACAATTTTTTCCAACAATTTTTTAGCGTAGATATTTATCCTTGGCCGAGATAACAATACTCAGCAAGTTTCGTGTCATGTGATTCATATTCGACGATCTCTCGTATAAAAAATATTTCGCAACCATTTTTTATTATCAATTTTAAGTGGCGCATGCACCGCAGCAAATATTAGTTCGCTATGCCAATTACTAGCCGCCAATGCCAGCGGTGATCACATTGGGTAGTAAGTGTAGGCAGGTGTTCGAAGATGACGACCATTGAATAAAATAATATAGATTCGGTGAAATGAAAAACAACCAATATTACCTGTATGCCGCTAGCTGAGCCGTAATTTTGGTGGCAGCCGATAGCTCGCAAAAAATCGATATATTTGCTTCTTTATAACAAAAGTATGGCGATATTCAGAAAAAAAAATTAGAATTTTATTTTCAGCGAGAGACTGATGACCATAACTCTTCGAGTAAAATACTACGTGTCCAGGAAAAAAAAATAGTATTGTTTCGATAAAACAAAATTATCACACAGTCATCACGCACTAAAGGCCGTTAATATACAGTAGCGCATAACTACCGTCGTTAGCCTCTAGGCAGTCGGAAGTTAATGAGAAAATGGTCACGTCTCATCGGGCGGATGCCGACAGTGTAAATGCATTTACCTTGCGACGCTGGCGCTTTTCTTAAAAGTATCAAAGTCAATCGTTCAAACACGAAAAGCAGTTTTCATCGTTTTTTTGGGGACATTATTCTTTGCAATATTATTCACATAAAACAATCGTCGAACCTACATAGTTAATGTTTACTCTGCTAAACTAAAGAAAAATTATTAATAGCTTCGAGGATGTTCAATAAAGTTTCGAGCATTCCAATTGAATGCGTTACAATTTGGGTATTCCACTCTGTTTTATTTCTATAGCTCATATAGGTATAAATATACGATACGATACTCCGGACTGATAATAACGTAAAACTATCTCGCTCGATCACTAATACAAAATACTGAAAACTTTCCATATGTACGCTCTATGTGTGCAGAAGGATGGTCAACCATTCTTTTGATTTCCTGATTCTGACAGAACAGTAGTGTCCGATCCTTTATTAGTCCCATATTTCTAAAACTTGATTCGGCATCGACGCACAACATTGCACGTATACACTAGTATTTGTTACTATGAGTAGGAAGAAAGTAGGTCCAGCCTTTGCATCAATAGCAAGTTGGCGCATGGGCCATTGGAGAGGTTCGACTAATACAGAGAGGGCTAATTCAGAAGTTTAACTGTATGCGTATTAATATACATTGGTAATTCTTATTATTCTGAGTCATATTTTGCACTTTTACCTATGGAGAAGATGATGCTATTCGGTATGTCTGCTGTGATCCCAACAAAGTCAAAGTTTGAAGGGGATAATCGACGGTATGCAATTTTATTTACTATGGATAAAAAGTCAAAGTTCAAATGGCCAAAAGTCAAAAGTTGCCTTGTCAAATGTGAGATAAATGCACGAGGGCTACTAATTACTGCCACACACACGCACACGTACATGCGGATATCGTCGACGTACATCAACAATTAGTCTCGTTCGGAACCTCAGATGTACACATCGGCCTCTACGCTAATAAAGGAAAGGCGTAACACTTTGTGTCCAACTATTTCTATGCATAACAATGTACATAAATGTCTGACAGTCCAGTAGGAGTGCGGTCAGGATAAAAGATTACTGGTTATATTTATGAAATACTGGCGAAGTGCATATCGTAGTAAAGTTATAACAAGCATCTGGTACCAATGGTTGTCGACTTTATAGATTTTTCGTCCTGTGGCTTCGAATCGGTAGAGACATCCGCACCCCAGGTCCGCGGTTCATCATCGATCGCTAGCCGGATGTCGTGGATACGCATATGATCGAGGGGATCGGCCGTTCGGGTTTTCAATTTCGAATAATGTTCAGTATGGTCTACCAGCGTCTCCGAAACTGACCGCCCGATAAGATAACTTGGCAAAGCGAGGGAATTTACGCTGGACATAAGTTTCCCTTATATATGAGTGTCCACGGGAAATGCGACGATACTATCTCGGCGTACGGTGATCCCTGTATGAAATGTTGCCGGCTAGTATTTTACTATTTTCCGAGGGTTGAGCGAGTATATCGACGTGCGGCTACGAGCGTTCGGGGCCTCGCCGAAAATATGGTTTTGTGCCACCACACTCGATTCTATATTATATTCCAGATGGTGATTGCATTTTAAAAAATCGAAAACTACAAAGTATGTAGTTTGGCCAAGTATAAGAAGTTTTTTTGTTTACAATATATGAACATTTATTCTTATTGTGTCAAAAAAGAACATGAATTACAATAACAATACTTCATCAATCAGATTATATCAATAACATAGTCGGAGATTTATTCAGCTTATATACACTTGACAAGTCATATATTCTGACTCATGAAATATAATGACTTTAATCCATGATCATTCAGATCATTAGTGTCATGATAAGCATGAACTTTCACAAATTGTAGATAAAAAATACATATACTTTTCACTGCGTATATTACGATTATCAAATTATTTGACAACTTTTTGCGAATCTTGTGATAACTTGCGTAAATGTACTTGTCTCCAGTTCATATGTACTGTAACGGGATGACCCGGGATCGACTCGTTACAGGCAGAAAGAAGAGGTGAGGAAGATAAGCGAACCCCCCTTCCACCATCAGGGGTCGCCACTGCTTCCGAACTGGACTCCCGCTACTGAATTTTGTCTTGCGTGCCGTGTGAATTTTTCACTCCCTCGCATCTAACGACACCGAAACAATAAAACCGCGCGGAGCGCCCAAATTGCTCTCATCAGCATCGTGAAGATCGATCTAGAATCATCTCTGCGTTCGAGACGGAGCTATGTGAATTTAGGGAGATATCCAGACAGTCGGCATGCTCAGTTAGGGACTTCGTCCCGTGTGAAGCTCCGGCATTGTGTCCAGGAGTCGAATCACGACGCGAAGTAAAATAAGCGTGTTCGTTGAGTGTGACCCTCGTTTATACAAATTTAATTGACGGACGTCGCGAGGAAAAATTAAGAAAGTGGCTCGTGCCTATCTAATAACATCCGGGAAATGGCAAATTGATCTTGAATGATACGTAACCTCACAGATTTGAAGGCCCTCGGTCAATTAGATTTTTGCTAATCGTCTGAGGTTAAATAACGGACTAATTATTACCTCCACGAACATCGGTGTCGAGTAGGCAGGAGTAAAGCTTAACCCGGCGCAACCTCTTCAACGAAAGAAAAAAAAAACATTTCTCCGCTACCCATCAGTGGGTATGCGCTTCAAAGGTTTATTTTGTCTTAACCTATTGTCGGACAAATTCCAAACCCGTATTAAATTGGGTGTGAAGCCCCACACCGTACTGCAGCAGACAGGCCGTGTGAATACTTTATAATTTAAAAAATATATATTTCTCCGCTGATCGTCAGAGACCATGCGTTTTATGTAGAATTTAAGGGCGGCGTCGAGCGTAAGCACTTATCGCCAATTACGTCGACGATCGAATTGTAAAATATTATAAAAAACCGTCGAATCTGACTTCCCTCCGAACTCAACTCCCGAACAATTTAATTTTCCAGCCAGTAAATTCCTTAACTTAAATCTCTAGTAAAAAGATTCCCCAATTCCCTTTGGCGCCGCGCTTTTCGGGGGGCAGCTTTACAATTATTGACTCGATAGTGTGCCTGGAATGAAGGGTTAAGCACTCGCCCACAAGGAGTGGAGTGATTCCTACTAAGGCCAGGTAAAGTTTAACAAATTGGTGATTAAGTAAAATCAACATATACATTTCTCTAACCATTTCTTTTGGATTAGATACACTCAATATTCCTTTCCCGGCCGTTCAAAGTAGAGTCCCGCACACGAACGTACCAGTGATCAGCACTTTGTTTTTGTTTTTGTTCACTCACACGACGACAATATATCCCAATAAACATAGTACTCTAGCAGCAATGTTACTGAAAATAACAGGTAATATTACGAGAGTGTTACATGTAAATTACGTGTAGGTTGCCATTTCCGACTCAGCAATATAACACTCTTATATTACCTTGTTATATCGTTGTTATATAACAATGTAACATGCAATTTTTTTATCTAAAAAAATATTATGGCTGATTCCATCCTTGGATCAGCATCTTTATTAGTGACAAATGAAATTACTGTCACGATAGGCACAAATACATCTCAGAAAAAACGTTATCAATTTGTGTACCATCAGCGGGATGCAACGATTATACAACAGCATCTGCCGAACAGGTATAATTATAACTAGGCGCGGTGGAAACTTTGTGTACAAATTACATCATAAAAGTGTCGTCGAAATTTCAATCCGATGCGTCGTTTCCAAGAATCAGCGATCAAATGATTTCCCTTCCGAAATATTGGTGTATAACTAAGGTGAGTGTACCAGTATCTGCAAACGTCCCCGCCACCGCACACCATCGCAAAAATTTCAATTTATTAAGGATTCCCTGAATGTTGTTGCAAATGTAATAATTGTAAGGGCGTTAACAATACCTCATTCATGCGCGAGAAAAAAAATTATTTTTGATGTTACTGTCGCGGCACAATTGACACACACTGTGAATGGCGTTGCGATCGAGTGATGACATGACGCCGCCATAATTACTTATTAGGTTCCTTTTTGTATTTCGAACATCAAGGATCGATATAGAGACAATGCCGGTATCGATAATCGATGTCGTGTGACAAGTGCGTACACCGAAAAAAAGGTTTGGTAACATCAACTTCACAGCTGCGGCCACGGAAAATTGGTTTGAATCAACCCAGGCGCCTTTGAATAGACAAAACCGTTGTTGAAACAATAAAACTCGTGTGGTTGTGTCAACTGCGTGTAGCAGTTAAAGTGACTACAACGTTAGTTCGAAGTGAACCAAAACTGCATTAAATCAACAACATTTTTTTTCGATACAATCGTATATACTGTCAACATACAAAAGGTAAAGTATTTTGACTTGAACGTATATTTGGGCAATTTGAAAAAAATGTGATTCGATGTGTTCGTATATACACGAACATTTCGCATCTTGAAAATAATTTTAATCGATTCGGCAAGACGTCAATATGGGAATTCACGAATATTATACCCACAATAAACGACTTTCAAGTTATTTCGATATTTCAATATCGAATCATCGAAGTTGAATCTAAGTTAATAACGGAGAATAACTTATATATCCGATTCAAAATTATACATATCAATAAGTGATTGTAGCGTGAGGATCTAGGTCAGGATGCGTTAGGTTCGGGGTTCGAGCCCCGCTAGGATATATAAAATTTTAATTTGTAAAAATTGTGTTGTATTGATAAGTAGCCATATACTGATAATAATTGAACATATAAAACACGATGTAACCATGTATGAAATTAATTAGTAACAAATAACGTAAATAACCGTACTGGGACCCAACTTCAAATTGAGTTGGGCCAAATATTTTTTTTCCTTTGCGTGACTAAATATTTGTTTCGAACAAAAGTTTTTTTTTCGACATGATTGCCTATTCTGTTCGATCATACATATTCTTAGTTGGGACAATGAAATGATTTTTTTGATGCTGATGTAACTTTGTACTCAACTTAACTAAATATTTCCTTCGCCACCTGCAACCGTTGGATTAGGTTGATTCAAATAAATCTTGCTTGATCTTACCAAACCTTTTTTTCGGTGTACACATCTCTGTCGTGTTACAAGTGCGTAGGCTTCTCTGCCGTGAACGCACATGCGTCCCGAAAAGAAATGGGCAGGCGTGAATATTACGCGATAAATCGCTCTCTTTCTCTCCGGGGCCGTCGAGGGAAGCACACGCGAAGAGATAAAACGAGTGTTGTGAAATAGAAGGAAGAGAGAGAGTACTCGTGACTGACGCCTTCGGTCAAGCTGGGCCAGTCTGGGAGGATCTCCCGTCCAAATCTATTCCACAAGCCCCGGAGGTTCAGAAAGAGCCAACGTAGAAGCCAAGAAACTGGCCAGTTGAGTAAAACGATTATCGGTATTTACTATTTGTTATTCTTGTAAACGCCTCGATCCAAAGGAAAATCCGTGCACGGACGGGGATTTATTGTGTGAAATTAAACTGATACGCAATAGGAAATTTGTGAATGGGTGATGAATGCGTGAGATTCTATTGTTTAATGATTTATCATATTGACAATTGTACCTGAAAATTGTAACGAGGACTCGAAGTCCGATTCCCTATTGGGAGAGAGAGCTTGATTTTTATCGGTTAAAATTTAACAAGTTGGACGGCAAGAAAATTAATTTGAGTATAATCGAAATAAATTTAATCACCGATATATGAATAGAATTTATCTTATTTATGTGACACTTTTTGCGCGTCTAATCTAACATAAGGTGTATTGTCGACTAGTTTTATTTATATGCCGACGTTAATTAATCACCTTCACGTGACGATTCTCTTTCAACCTCACATACTGCACAACGTGTCCCCGTAAGTGTGATCGGTGCACGTAGTCACTACGTATTTGTGCCATATAGGCAGCATCTTTCAGACTGAAATGACATGATGGCTTTATAATATCTTCATTACAGCATATTGTTCCATTGCGTTTTATGACAATGCAAAAATTAAAAAAATTAGTGATCTTCGCTTTTAATTATACATACGAACTTACTCTACTCGACAGGTACAAGAAAATCCTGAAACATGATTTTTATTTAATACTTAAATTACCTCCGAAAAGTACAGTTCAAGATGCCTGTTTAAAAAAAATGCATTTATCGGACATAATAACATGTTATTATGCACGAAAAATTTGTTTATTTGAGTCCCTTACAGTTAGTCACATCCGCACAAGCGTCCGTGTGAGTGTTCATGATATTTTTGTAAAACTGTAAACATTGTAATACATGTATAGATTGTGTACCATCTACACAATGTAGATATCATTTGTATTATATGATGTGGTAATTCTAGTATATGATGTGGTAGTTCTTTGTTCACTTTTATTATTACAAAAGCCAATGGTAACAAATAATTTCTAAATATCATACGGAAATAAAATCAATACTATTTCACGACACTACTGCGATCGTTCGAGCCAGCATAACCTGCTAATTCCGAAATATTATAACATGATACAGCATCGCCATTTTCGATTTTCACGAACTCTCAACGGCAACGGTAAGGCAGTGTCTTAACGCTTATTCTCTTGGAAGAGGGATATCGCGTTGTACGATAAACAGCATCGGTGGATTGTGTTGCGCTACGTGCGATGTATCTAGTAGCCCGTACGTCGCAGATTCCAATGCCCTCGAGCATCGGCGATCGATACGATGGCCGCTGACGAATTGTCGCGGAGATGGGGAAGATGACAGACCTATCGTGTTCTAGCCAAGTTGCACTGTTGAGTCTGGAACATCTTGTGGCCGATCTATGATGTTGGAAAGTGACAGATATTGCTCATGCGAGGTGATTTTGCAATAATGAGAGGTAGCCCCGCTTCTTCGAGTTGCACTTCACAGAAGTAAGTAATAGATTCACGCGTGTGAGTCGTCTTCGCAAAAGTGAGCAATAGACTCGGAACTGTTAGCTGTGTTCTGAGATTAAGTTCATTTCTGCGCTCACTTCACAGAAACGAAAAGCGTAAAAGGGATTTTACGTGCATGCGCGTTAGGAAAAAAAAAATAGTGGTGACGTTAGCGCAGTGGTTAGGGCTCTTACTTAGTAATCAACCAACCCGGATCTAAATCTCGGCGATGACCATATTTTCTATCATTCAATTATAGATCAGCCAAATTTAGTCACATCATCGGTCTCGACCAATCTTCCAATGTCTTCGTTGGGTCATTACCGATTTTTAACTACTTGCCACACATTTATGCTTTTAAAAAAAGTTCATGAAATGTAATAATCTTTTTTTATAAATCTCCCGTAATATCAGTTAATAATTTAAAGGGACCAGGGAGGTTTGAAATATTGAACAAAGCGAAAAAACATTCTTTGCATATATGTATGGTATAATACATTGAAAAAATTTTCCCATCAAGCTTAGTATGAATTTCGCATAATTACGAATGAGACAGCGGAAAAAGCAGAGAGGTGCAAGGTGCTGGCCCACGTAGGCGCAAGCTTTCAGAGGGGATTCCCCGAAACTACATTTTGCGTTGGTCTACACAAGATATCTCAACAGTTGTCATGAAGCATATTACATATTAACAACAGAACCTCAGAATAGATGTAAAATATATTTTTTTAAATTGTATCGCCCTAAATAACACATTTTGTTTTCTCATAGAGAAGGCTGTTTTCGTAAAAAAAAAAAAAAAAATGTTTTCGAGATATTACTGCCAGCGTGGTAGATATAGAAACGTCGAGAATTTTTAGCTGGCGGTTAAGGGTACAATGGAAAATAACACTGTTGTCAATAATAATATCAGCATATTGAATGTATTTTTCGCCCTAGTAATGTTGCCATACAGACTTACCATAAATACAACTATTTTCACTTTGTTATAGCCTTCTTATCATCCTCTTTACAGTTGCACTTTTACGATTGTTTATTGTTTGTTTTATACAGGACGATATATTGGCGTGGTTACAACTTAACAAACAAATTTTTTTAATGCCACTTTATCGAGAACATAAGCTGACAAGATTTATTGTATTGGTGTTTACGTTTCGTTCGACAAACATTGGTAAACAATGATTTCGTATAACGGTTAATCGATTATATCACACAGTTTCGAAACCCTTTCTGTTGCAAAGTACTATTACGTCCTGGGAATTTTCTATGAAATTCACTAACGCAACTGGTCAGAAATCTAGAAATATTCGATAATAAAATAATAAATTTACAGGGGATTAAAAAATAATTGTCGAGTCATAATAAAAATCATATTAACCACTGAAAGGTGATTGCACGTTAAATAATTAATAATTGCGCATTTAAATCGGTAAACGATTTAATTTAGTGATTGGCATAGCAACAATCACATGATTGACAATGTTATACAAAGAGGCTATTCGACTCGCTCTCGAAGGTCGTCGACAGCGAGAATACCTTGGGTCCATACCCATTGGCTTAATTAAAACGCAAAAGCAACATGAATCTTTCCTACATACGAAAGGAGATGACACCTTATCGCTCTACATACAGAGCGAGGCGACGCACGTACGCACACAGCAGTGCAGCCAAAGAATCGGTGCAGCTGTCTCGATGTGATTGATTAGGAAATTTACCGTCGGTTCTAACGAGTGCAGCACCTCTCGGAGAATAATTATTCAAACCATTATAAGAAAATATAATAATTAATTATTAATAATAGGCTCATTTGAGTTGAATATTTGTGAAGAAATGGCTAGTAAATAAACAATTCAATATTAACCCAGGAGAATGAAATTTGATGGATCATTTGGGTCAAATCGTCGATATCACATTATTATAAAAGTTATGAATTCTAATAATAATAATAATAATAACAATAATAATTTTTGATAAAAACAAGATAGAAAATCCGTTCAAATTTCTAAACCGTTGCAATTAAAAACGAAAATTAAGCGAATAATTTGTTTAACCGAGAAAATATTGTAAAATTCTATGTTGTAAAGTTATTAAAATAATCGAAGTAAGATGTCAAAACCGATCAATAATCACCGCGGAAGGGGACAGGCCGATCAGCCGGTGGCTTACTGGACATCGGAGGATGCAACGGGGAGCTTGGCGGTGCGGGTGCCCCTCCGATCGAAACAATAAAAGAAGCCCTCCAAGGGCGGATTGTATTCTCATTCATCTTTGACGAATATTTTATTTTGATTATTTACCGAACGTTAATTAATTAATCCGAATAATTTGTGGGTAACTAATAATCAATCCAGGGTTTGATCAAATTAAAGAGCGAGCGTTTAAAAAATGTTAAGGTCGAGATAATCGATTTTTCTCAAGGAGATAGTAGCCTTGAGTCAATGTCGGTCATCGCAGCGCGAGCCGTCACGATTCTTATTTCACCACGCAGAGTGTCATATTAGTTCGACGTAGTGAACACCACATGGTTATACAGTAAAACCTCGATTATCCGAACTTTCGATTATCCGAACTGCAATTTATTTTATCCGAACTGTAATTTATTTTATCCGAACTTCTATTATCCGAACAGGAATTTATTTTATCTGAACCTTTATTATTCGAACCATGCCGCAAAATTTCGCTGTTACATATCGTCGAGCGTTACTATGTTGCAGGCGTGTGCAACTTTGTATCATGCGCTTATGCAACCAAAAATTGATGACTTTATCAAAAATAATACTTAAAGTACGCGTTTAATAATATGTTCCAAAGTATATATATAATGTTTGCATGCGAATTTATATTATACAACTCATATTCAATACGTATGTTGTTATTATAATATTTTTTATTCGTAACTCGATTATCCGAATAATCGTTAATCCGAACTGGTCTCGACCCCAATTGGTTCGGATAATCGGGGTTCTACTGTAATTTACCTATATTCTTTTGGCATGCATTCTCAGCCCATCCCTGAATAATTTTCCGAAAGATTAGCTTCGAAACTGGGCATTGTTCCGATAAAGCGTCACATGCAATATCGTGTAACGTGGGAGAGAAATTTCCTTGACCGTACGTGCAGGAAAATTCTGATCAGGACGTAACAGTACATAGTTAATCCACGACAGATTCATATAAGTTTTTATTATGAGTTATATTGCATGTAAACATTGTTACTAGTCTTATTTGAGGGACTTGTTTTACCATAATTTCTTTCTTTCTGATTACTCGTAATGGTCTTTCGTGACTGTGGAAAGGTCGGCTTTGATGGACCTTATCGAGTTTGTGTATGTCGTAGAGTACACCACGTACGGAAATAGAACGTGGCCCGTTTTTAAGTGTGAACTTTAGTCGCAAATATGTGCAGTATCTGATCCTTGTGCGTTGCATGTCAGCTGAAACTGGATTTTCGGATGTCTAAATGCATTCTGCATTTGTCTGTGCTTTATTTGCCTTTTATTACACATATAGTTGACTTCGTAGCACGGGGGATGAGTAAACTATATTTTACTTTCGTATCACACAAGAAATATATTAGTGGAAGAAGTATTGTGTTTTAATCTTATATTCGAGTAGTAGTGGATTTATTGACAATATTCTAGATGGAACCATTTTTCGTACATAGCATTACATAGTGTAAGTTGACATGAGAATATAAATACAGTCAATTGGCCATCGATTTAAATCCTTCAGCCAAAAGCCATCTCATGTTCGATTTCTCTGCAAATTGAATATTTTATGAAGAAAGCAAAGAAAACAAATTTAGAAGTTTTATCAAATATTGGCAATCTAAGCATATGTCAGTAGACGGCGGTAGAAGAGCTATGCCAGTATTAAAATCTTATCCCAAGGTTGCTTCATCTATTTAAAAGGCTGAATTATGCACTTCATATATTATTATACGGACCGTTGAATTAACGGAATAAACTGGACTCGTCAACAATACCGATCTTCAGTGACAAATCCATTTCGTGTTTTACGAGATTTTCATATTATTATCCGTTTTAATTGCGGAGATAAAGTTTATCTGAATTATTAAAAAAATTGCAGCCTGCCTACGCCAGCTTATCTGCCGAAAAAATAAACGGCTCGGTTAAACGGAAACTAATACGACTGACAAGATTATAATTTGTGTTTAAAAATTTGTCCCGCTACGTCTGGTAATTGGATTTCGGAGATGATAGCTTTAGCGACGCAGTTACCAGCGACCATGGCTCTCCAGCACCGCCATTTAGCCTCGGGGTTATTTAAGACAGATTATTCTCCGGCAAGAAGCATCAGCGAAAATGAAAATGCTCCCATTTACAGGAGGATTAATTGACAACGAATCGCTTTAGAATAACCACTTTATGGTGGAGTTAAATAGAGTCTGTTGTAGCGTAATCGCGATGGTAATCTATGGATTCAATAAGCGTGCTACGGTTCATACTTTATAGGCAAATACGTCAATCCGGAGCCAAAAACATAGTTATTTCACTCGAATGATATCCATATTAATACATTGATTCAGGATTATTATCACATAAAATTCATTATTCCGCTTATTAATATGGCGTTCAATTATTAATTATAAATTGCAACTGAAAAAATACAATGCAATGGAATTCGCTACATTATAATATCTTACGCTCTAATAATATGCGATGCAACACCATTTCAGGGCATTACATTATGGAAGTTAATCAGGTGATGAACGCATAATTTTATTTTCTACTATAACTTCCATTTTCTGCTGCTCATTTTCAGAGTCGATAAACGATTGGTTATTCGCATTTTTAGCGACAAATTCGGTTATCGTAGAAGACTATGAGAGGCAACCAATCCGGAATGAGGCACGAAGCGTACGATTTGAGCGTTATTGTGGGCGGTGGGGCGCATCATTTGATCGGCCACAGCTTGAACCTAAGGTTGTGTGCACCATTTCCCAATCCCCTGCATATCCGACATCGCCGCTGTCGAAGTTGCGCAACGCTCTGGGGGTAGATTCTACCCCGCAGGCCGGCAACCTAATGGAAACAAGAAATTGCCACAAACAAAGTTACTTACGCCTCGACGCCTGGTAAATATCACCCCGTCCATCGTCGACGGAGCGCGTCGATTGAAAAGCAAAAGGCCGCAGGGTAGTGTCAGCCTCACCATTTGAAAACGAAATAAGAGCGTATTCTATATAAAATAAAACCATGAGAACAATTTTAAAAGTGATATTTTTATTTAAAGTTGAAAGTTTCACAACAGATTTAAAATCTATCAACAACCAAGTACATAAATCTTGAATTCCTTTTGTGACAAATTACGGCACGCTATTTTCGACATCACATGTACAGTACACGACCAGATAAATTAATGCCTCAGGAACGAAACCAATGTTACGTCCAGCCCAACTCATTAGAGTGTAAGGGAGAGCGTGACACTGGTGGTTTCTCATTACAACCTGGACGGTTCTCAGCCTGTCTACACTATAACATTTATGGATTTATGGATGATCGTCGTCGACGATACTTGAAGCGGGGATTCGAGTTAATTAGTCATCGTTAAATGTTTATTAGTCGTGGAGAAAATATTTAAGTATCCACATGATTTAATTTCTCTTAATATTTAAGTGTTGATAGGATACGGGCCCCGTGTACAAAAAAGTTAGATGGAAAAGTGTATTAAATTCAGTACGGGTGAAATATGGGGAATAGTACAGGAATTAATGTTGGGTGGAGTATAATCTGAATATGCGTTTTGGTCAGTTTCCAGATTCATCCCATACACCCCATTCATCTTCACTGAAAAGTCGTATGAGCGCTGAACTCTGACTTTCAGTTAGACTGTCTTCGATGAAAATCTACAGTGGTTCGCTGTTAAATGACACCCTTCGGCCGTTTCGCTCATCTCATATAGTAAATCATAATTAAGGGTGTCAATAAAGTAATCACGGTGGTATATTTTCTGATGTTTTCCACTACGCTAAAGATAACAGCGCGTATTGTGATGCCTCAAACGCCGCTGCGAATGAAACCCAAGATGTAAGGTTTTTACATGGATATGGCACATTATCCAGGATTTTCCAACGCTTCGAGTGTGGCCGACGATTAGCTTTTAGGTGGCAGCAGATTGGCAGCCGGAAATCAGATCTCGACGAATGACCAGCATCGGCTAAACGGTCGATTGACAATCACTCCAACGTTGCGCTCAATAGTTGGCAAAACGTTGCTTACCAAAGTTGAGCCGGCGCTGGCGTATCGTCCTAATGATGCGTGTTCGCCGACATCAAGTGGACGTTCGCTCGTGACGTCGAACGACTTTGGCCCAGTACCTGCTAGCGACGTTCAGCCAACGTTCAACACCAAATATTTATAAACAGTGATTTTTTTTTTTTATTTGCGCGACTGCTGAATCCTTTTTATTATTTCAGATCCCTTTATTATAGTTTTATCTACAGTACTGTAGTGCAGACAGCCTAAGTTTCATCGATATTATTAATTAAAGTGTGAATACAAAAATGAAATAATAAAACTTAGACAACTTAGACAAAATATATAAGATTGGAAAAAAATCTTCAAGGTGAGCATAGCCGAGCGCGTTAAACCATCGACTAATAGTCACGGGGGTCACGGGCTTGAGCCCCCATTACCGACTAAAAAATGTATTCTGATTCCAATGTGTGAAGATAAGAAAACTTTAAAAAAGCAATTGTAGGATGATAAAAGAGCATTTAAAAGTCGCGCAGATCGATAAAAAAAATGTTTAATTAATATTTGCCATTCAACGTTGGCTAGACATCGGCAGCCAACATTGGGGCAACCTCGTTTGGTAACGTAGGGCCGATGTTATCATCCCAAGGTCAAATGGTAGTCTTGCATACGTTGGCGATCAGAGTCAGGTCGACTTTCTAACTCAGGCGGTCATAGTTGGTCCAACGTCAGCCCGGCTCTAAAACCGTACCTGGACTCTTTTATTTCTACTCGGACCCCTCTAATTATTCCTCCCATTGCTCTTTCTTTTTTCCTCACCTTCTTTGGTGCTTGGCTTTTCTATTTATACGGCTTCTATTTTTACGGTTTCGGAAGTTTGCCGTTCCGTTATTCTTCCGTTATTCTTCATCGGTCAACCATGTTTCGGTCATACAAATTACTTCAAACTGTTCTAAATACTTCCAAAAATCCTCATCTTTATTTCTCATTCCCGCTATATTACAAGAAAAAACATTTACTCCTTTGAGTAAAGAAAAGAGTGAAGAAGCGCGACAGAAAGAGAAAGAGGAGAATGTAAAAAAGAGTTCTTTTACATCCTCCTCTTTCTCTTTCTGTTGCGCTTCTTCACTCTTTCTGTTTCCTGCACTTAATTCGTTCTGCCTTTCTTCTGTTTCCTCTTCCATTAGAAAATTGCTTTTTTCTTCTAGATTCTCACTATCTTCGTTCAATTGGTACTCTATATTTTCTATCCATAACTTCATATACCATACACTCGCTCTTTAACCGACTTCTCTTTCACTTTTCATTCCCTCTACTCGTATACCTTGCATATTTCTCTTTGCCTCTTTGTTTCTTCGTTAAGTCGTTATCGATTAATGCGGTTTTGCCCTTTAGTTCTCTCTTTTTTGCATCACTACACTTTTATCTTCAGTCTCTGAATCGTGCTAAAAACATACGTCTCCCTTTCCCGCACAGTTCTTTGATTAATTCTAACTCGACTAACTTCAACAGCACCGCGGTTTCCGGTTCGGTCGCTTGCTCCACCTCGTCGAATTTCCTCTTCCACGATGCAATCGGCGACCCTTCCGAGTTCGATCGCGCCCTCGTGAATCTATCTACGCGCGCCAGTCTCACTCTTCTTGTTTTTATCTCATCCGATATAGCGGTGGTTACCAGACTTCCTGCTATTCCCGCGCCTTCTCTGCTTTGCCTTTTGGTGTTTCGTCTTTTTCTCCTCCTTGCTTCGAGTCCATGCTCCACATAGACCCTCTCCTTACCGATCCCTTCTCTTACCTGCTCCTTTCTGCTTCGATTACTTTCACGCAGATCTCTATTGAGGGCACTGCCGTCGACGTCTCTCTTTTCCCTAATTCTCTTTACACGTGCGCGAACTCGCTCTTCTGAGCGAGTTCGGCAGTGCCCGAGCAGAAATTTTATACGGTCAGAATCCGGTCCATACTTGGCGCGCCGGAGAATCAACTCCGGCCCGGATATGGCACATCGATATGGCCATGGTGTAACGCTCCTCAAATCCGGTCCTGATCCGGCATCAGGATCCGGTCCAAGTTCGGGCCCTGACACGGGCCTGCCATGGCCCGGAACCACGCACCGCTCCTCTTTTTGACAACAAAATTTACAAAAATATTACACTTACTCTAATTCAGTCGGAGGTTTCCACACTTAATTTCATTATAGTTGATTATACCTTAGTGATTCTCATATTTTAATCTCGGAAAAACAATACTAATTTATTACCCAGTTCGGGGCTTGAACCCCGGTCATCTAATTCGTAGTCGGGAACCAATCCACTCGGCTATTTAGGACTTGCGAATAAAATTTCGGAACTTATATACAACGTATCCTAGAAACACTATAGATCGTGATTCAATAACATAACATTCAATTGTTGTATGTTTGTTTATGTTTATGAGGTATTGTACTTATTTGAATAAATTACTTGGCTATTTCTAACAGTCAATTATTTTGTTAGAAAATTTGTATTAAAATATGTTGCGAAGTTGGGCCAATGAATTACCATTTTTCCTTTCTTGGCTACGACATTGTAAGGGACTTTTGACGTTATAATTCTTTATTGTCGGTAGGGTAACTATCGTCCTATAATTGGGGTCGGATGATTTGAAGCACTGGAGACTTGTGTATGCACCGTACATTAGGCAGTGCTTAAAAAACAATTACATAGCGACATTTATAAAAATAGAAGCCTTATATACGAATAAGCGCCGGTTTGATTTCGCCAATGTTGCTTGTTCTGGTAATCTGATTGCATTTCTACTCGCTATATGGCCCTGGCCTGTTCAAGATAGTAAATAAAAATAGTTCAAAAAATGTTATATGACAATTAGAAATGCCTGATCCTTTCCTGATTTGGCCCTGAACTGAAACAATACAAGTTTTAGCGATCCGGCCGATCGAATGAATTCCATATAAGGTCCGGATCCGGCGATATCCAAGATAACATATCCGGTGTGCTTTACTGTGGCCGGCAATGGCCCAGTTCAGGTGTAAGTCCGGCAAATCTGATGACGCTTGCCTTATTGGTACCACAACTTGTGCATATCAGGCAATAATCCGACAAGCCTGAATAGGCCGCCGGATTCATGTCTGATATGGCCCTGATAAAACATATGGCAGCCGGACAAATTTTCTGCTCGGGTGAGGTACCAGGCTTCTCCGTCCTTCTTTCGTGATGCTTGCGCTTCTCCTCCACTCCGGTTAACCTCCTTTTTCATACCTTATTGTTTCTGCTTTCACCTTCTTTGCTGCAAGCGGCTCCGCTTCTCACCAATTATTTTTATTTTGCCTCTATCCTGCTCTATACAAAGGCACCCTTCGGGGCAAGGTTTTCTCAGTATCGAGTTCGCATGGCGGAAATTGTTGCACTCGAGCAAGACGAATAAATGCGGTAATCAGAACCGTCAAATTGTTTCCCCATTACTTTCAATTAATTACAAAAAAAATCTACATGAGATCATAAAAGAAACTTTGGAGTATGTTTATTTGCTTTAGTTATACATTTTTAAACTAGCACATTTACGAAATCTACGAAAAAAAATGTCATCAATGTGAAATCCAAAATCGGGACGGTTAGAGAATGCGCAGACATTTCTTAAAAATGAAAAATGCCATTATTTTGCAACCTATTGATGTGTAAATATAAAATTCAATTCCAAACCGTACTCTAACAATAAATGACTTGGGGCAAAATTTGAGAATGAATTCAAAATGCTGTTAATTTTGCGGTAGTTCGAATTGGAGCCCGATATCTCTAAAAGATCACAAGGCATCACAAGAATCCGAACATGCACGCACGCACGCACGCCCACATTCTTCTTTCGGACTCCAAATTTTTTATTTTCTTCGAATGTAACTTTTTCCATTTAAACCAATGACGAAACATATTTTATCCAATGGAGCGATTGCTCATCTACGTCCTGTATCAGTAGGAGCATTATATTAATTAAGCTTGACAACAAAAAAATATATGTATATATATATATATATATATTCATCGATGGTATGAACAGTGAGAGCTACCAAAGTTGTTCGGCTGTACTCTACCGTTCAAACGATCGATTAATAAATTTTTTGTACATTGTTTAACAGCTATGTCGACACTTTCTTTTGGATTGAATCTGAAAGGAAATAAAAAATCTAATACAGTCATTTAACAGGCGGGCATTCAACAGTAAGACTTAGACTCCAATCGATGAGGAAAATTACTTCCAATGATGACTGGATCGTAGGTTTTCTTTTTCATCGATGTGTCGAACTCTCATATGATATGCACAGTTCTTGCTCTGCTATGCTGCATTTTTTACATTATTGGCAGCATGCGAACAATTAAAAAACTGATCTTATTGTGCGAATCCATCACTGGGTGAGTGAAAATTACAGTCCTGTCACAGTTATGCTAAATGGAACTTCTCATTCAGCGAGACTAATAATTTTACCCTTGAATTTTTTAATTTATTATTTTTTATTGAGCTGAAAGGCCAAGGTCATTGGCTCGTTAGCAGATATTGGCACCATACATTTATGTAATCACCAAGGCATTTGTTACACACTTGAATGTTCGATAACCATTGTAGCATCTTGCTAATAAATACGCATTGCTACTACTTATTTTTTATTATTATTGTTATAATAACGTGTATTTTCATATCACGTTATTATAATGTCACATCACTTTATTGTAATTTTTACAAATTTAATGTTTACTTTTACTAGGTTAATGTTGGTCATCAAAATTCATAAACATTTTTTATCATTATTTATGATTCAAAAATGAACTTATTAATGGCAATAATTTGAGAATTTGAAACAATTCTGATAAATCTCGTCATATAGAAAAAAATTTAAGATTTGAGCCGGATTGGGCCGGCGTCACCTTCAATTTTTTTCTAAATTTTTTTCGAACAAATTTTAATTTTTATTTTTTCACGAAAACAAAGCTTCCGCTATGAGAAAACAAAAAACAGTGAAAAACATAGAAGACAAAATCGGTCGATTATGAATTCTCGTTTAACCATTGTTATATGCAACACTGTATTTTTGGGAATTTTCGCAGATTTCTCCGGAGTTTTTTTTTCAAACTTCAACCAAAAATAAGTCACATAACGATTTCCCTTTTTGTCAGAATATTCAACAAAGTATTGAATTAGAGGAAATTTTGTTGAAATTATTATTAAACAAAATCATCAATGTTACGATAATGATAACTCTAAGAGAAATCCAATGTTTCCTTTCAAACCTAGCAATATCAGTATTATCAAGAGACGCGGTAGCGTCTCGACGCCAAGTTAAAAAAAAAAAATTTTTTTAAAGCGACAAGACGCTGCCAAGTAGTTTTACTCCAATATGCCGGAAGTAAATATTGGCACCACGTTACCTCACAAATAAATCATCGGATCGAAATGGTGATAAAATTTTTACTATAGAATGCCTATTCAAGCTTTCCGGTTCGCTTAATTGCGAACACATTCGATTGGTAATTTCTTGTGTATGATGATCGTGACAGCGAATCAATCCAAAATTTTTCGATTGTTGCGTGAATTCACGCGAAATTTTCGGTTGTCTCGATCTCGGCAATGAAGCATCGCATCGAAAACTTAAGGACACTTTTATCATATAATTCGGACCCAAGCTTTCTAATGGGCCTAATTACGAGAATAATCGTCCAGCGGTTCTCGAGATATGATGAAGTGAACGTCAAATATGGGTGTGAGGTGATGTGAGGTGATCGATTGTGCGTGAGTTTACGCGATCATTTTTGGACGGCTCTATTTCGGCAAGAAGACCTGGTGAGTTATATTATATCGTCTTATATTATTTTTTATCCCTATTTTTTTACATTCTTTTTATTTTTTTATCCTTATCGATCAAGAGCCGCGTCTCTTGATCCTGGATAGGTAGGGACAACCTAACCTAAATTTTGTTTTTTCATATATTTTTTTGTTATTAATTCTTGTTGTCTCTAACCTCAATTTGTTTTCCATTTGTTTCATTGAAGCAATTTCAAAACTTTAAATCTGTTTGTCGGTAACCTCAATTTTTTTTATCACTTTCAGGAACTAACGAGGTGCTGCGGCATAGGATGAGCAGGACGCCAGGGTGCTACGGCAGAGTGTTCGTGGACTGCGGACGTGGATGTGTGGGGGATGTGGGAGATCAGCAGGACGCAGGGGTGCTACGGCAGGGTGTTTGTGGACTGCGGAAATGGATGCGTGGGAGATGAGCAGGACGCACTTGCGTTGGACTCGCATCAAATTCCTGCACGGAGATAGATTTCGGACAAACCGACAACTACGAAGACTGCAAAGATTGTTGCAAGAACATCTAGCTGTTCGCATGTTGACGCTCTGAAGCCATGGATGTTGCGCAGAAGTTGCATTTCGATGCGTATGACATCGGGGACGACGAGTTCAACGTCAGCTGTCGTGCGAATAGCTCGGGATGCAATGTTGAGGATTCAGTGTTGCAATGGAGTGTAGTGACAGTGCGAGCACAGTTAGCGACAACAAAACTCTGTCCGTCAACGTGACAGTTTAGCATTATACTGCTTGTTGCATTTTTACCAAAACCCGTACCATGAGCAAGGCGCGTTACATCGATCTCTCTTTGTGATTCTTTGTGTGTCACGGTGTATATAAATTTAAAAAATTAGTTCACCGGGTAATTTGTTCAACAATTAATTTTTGGATTGATTTGTTAATAACATGTTGAACTTATTATTATGCAAAATCAGTTTTTTCATTACCTTTAACAGTTGGAAATTGAAATTTTGATATCGCTCGTATTTACAGAATTTCAAAAATAGGTGAAATCAACCACAAAATACTTTTTTTCAAAAAAGTAAAAATGGTACGCCAAGTACTTAAAACGTTCAGAAAATATGTTTATGGAAAAACCTCTTAAAAATTAAAAAATCTTCCAAAACAGATGTTTATCCGAACAATAACAAAAAATATGTGTGTATCAAAATGTAAAAAAAAAATCGAAAAAAATCAAATCAAACCAGCCAAGTAGTGTTACAAAAATCTAAAAAAAAAAAAACAAGATGTAAAAAATCTTGAACAAAAAAAACTTGACGTGCCAGTTTTTTTTTCCAATCACTGTCGTACGTAGTTCATTCAAAAATTATTTTAAAAAAACTGGCACGCCAAGTTTTTTTTGTTCAAGATTTTTTACATCTTGTTTTTTTTTTTTTTTAGATTTTTGTAACACTACTTGGCTGGTTTGATTTGATTTTTTTAGATTTTTTTTTTACATTTTGATACACACATATTTTTTGTTATTGTTCGGATAAACATCTGTTTTGGAAGATTTTTTAATTTTTAAGAGGTTTTTCCATAAACATATTTTCTGAACGTTTTAAGTACTTGGCGTACCATTTTTACTTTTTTGGAAAAAAGTATTTTGTGGTTTAATAATTACGCGAAATCGCACCATTGTTCTTTTAATGCATAATAATAACTACTATTGAAATCTGGTTATCACTACTCAAGGCGAATACTATATATTGCTACGCCAATATTATTTCCGTAATGTTTATTCATATAGTATGCTTGATCGCAATTTCAGAACGGACGAGTTAATTATAGCCAATGGTCATGATAATCGTGCTTTCTGTGGGTAACAGGCAGAATGGCAAGTAGATAATTCAATTATCCAGCGGAGAGGCAAATACGCTGCTATACACACGCAATACGTACATCTTATATGTTGCTATCTATCTAAATAATTGATTGTGCAATGTTTGAAAGTTAACGACTACTGCCCTGTCTAAACACAACGAACGCCGAGCCGATTTCGGCACAATAAACAGACAGTATACTCGAAGCCCGCACTGCGCCCCTCGAACATATTGCGGTACTCCATTTCGTGAAACGGATGAAAAGAAAGCAGTCACGAGAGAACGAAAATTCGATTCCCAGCATCGTAGATAAACACGATTCACGCCATGGTTTCGTTGGATCTCGGAGAAAGTTTTTCAGTGCAATTGATCTATTCACACAGCAACGTGCGTTGACTTACTGTTTGATAAACCACCTTGAATCTTTATAAAAATTCAATTAAATAAATCTTATTTCGTTATAGTCGAAGCGCTTATGAAAATTTTAAACGCAACACGAAATCTGCATACATAGTAATAACGAAAATGTATTTTTTGTACAATGCGGTATAACATTCGGTCGACGCAAAGTATGCCGATCGCACGTCCTGAAATTTTAAAATCCATTTTTATTTTCTTATCCAATGCGGAGTGTACACAGAGAAAAAGGATGCTAATGCAATGCCAAAAAAAAAATCCGACTACGGTCTAGAAACATGTTTCGCATGTTTCAGAGTAAGAAAGCATTTTCCCATTTCTGTCTGTCGGCGCATATTTTGTCTTTTATCTACCTTTTACGAACATATAGCTTCCTCTACGAGAAAGCCAAACAAAAGTTGTAGCTCGTGGCAGTTGACATTTTTATATTATTTTCGATTTGCAAAAAATGGTTTCTTGGAAAATAAAGAAAAAAAATCATGCGCTATCGATAAAAGATCTAGATTTTTATGTATCAAAACACTTCGCCAAAGGCGAACGTTGGCAAAAAATCATATGTAGCGTCTTAATCGACAATAATTGTCAATCATTTACATCCGTTACCAAGCACTGTTAGTCATAAACTTAATCTTAGACTTGATAGTTTTTAAGAGCAAGAGTTCGTAACATTCGAAAAAAATCAGAGGTATATTAAGACAAAATGGTTAAAAACTATTTTTATAACTTGTTTTATTCTAGAGTCGAGAACGTATAGTCACAGCACTGAAATCGTCGGCATTTAACATTGTTCACATCTTGACATGTTTTTCGTGACATATACCTTGAAGCGTTAATGTATAAAGTTTTTTTTATGCCAATTTGGATGAGATTTTCGTTGATGCCAAACTACTTACAAAAGAAATTGCGTTTGTACCTCATCTCTCATTGAGCATCCATTATACTATTCTATCGGAGCCACATCGCGTTCACCACCAATCGCTTAACCAAAAATTAGGGATTCACTTCCTTTTGCAAGTTCAGCATTACCGAAAATGTTATTCAAATTGTTTAAATTGTTACTATTTGGAACATTACGACTGACTAATTGTAACTGTTAGGAAAATTGTCATTGACGAGTTGTAACTATTCGGGGCACAAAGATTATTCAATATTTGCTTTTCGGTCTTTACTTTTAAACAATTGAATACTCAACTTTTAATAAGCGGAATAATTTCTATCTATGTTCTGCGGCTCGTAGGTCCTAAGTTTTGGTACTCTTTTCGGGAGGCTCTATAGGGACTCTATATTTCGGAGAAAAATATACTGGGATCAACGTAAAAAATTAAATTCTCTATAAATATTTACCTGGTTGGCCCAACCCTTATCGATATCCTCATGTATTTCGGACTGGTTCCGGTTACAGCAAACATTACATTTCATTAAACTGAAAACGATAAACAGAATGTGGCATCTCTTATGAATGTTTCTTATGAACATCGAAAAGATTTAAAAATGTCTTCACTTTTCTGGTATTTCCTACGATTATATATACCCACAAATAAAAAGTGACTGGATTATCATACGTTAGTGGCGACTCAGCCATAAAAATACCAAATCAACTTTTATGTCATCCATGTCAGAAGAATACAAAATTGATCGGTAGCGCAGTGGCAGAACTCTTGTCTGGCAAGGCGTAGGTCGTTAGTTCGATCCCAACATCAGTCGAAAGTCTTCCCCAATGTAATCAGATCGAGGTTGAGCTCATAAGTAATAGTAACAGAAACACTCTAATGCGGCAATAAAATCGGGAGTTTTTTTTCATTTTATTTACCTTAAAATAATTCCGAAACTATATCAGATATAGTCCCGGAAAGGCGACTAATGAAAAAAATGGGTTGAGAATATTTATAACCAGTATTACAAGATGAATGATTTAGCGTATTTTCAAACATTGATGTATTTGTTTCCCGATGACATCGAGAAATAACCCAGGTGCCTATCATGTTCTACGGCAATAATTACCCAAGATGGTGCATATTACGGGGTTGGAAAAGAAATGTAAATCAGTATCATTTGGATTACTTGAGTAAAACCCCAAAGCTAAAAAAAATTCCGGAGCACACAATTCCACATATTTATTCGCGCCAAGGACAGATCCGACATTATCGTGGAGACTCAAAAGCATATGTCAAATAAGTAAAATATAATAAAAAATGTTAATGGTTTTTTAAAAAAGGTGCAAATATAAATTATCATATTGTTTCCTTATAATTTTTCTTTATTTGCAAAGCTTCTTCTATGAAAAAGCCAAAAATATCGAAAATGCTTTCTCATAGAAGAAGCTTTGCGCATAAAAGGATATTATGCGGAAGCCATACGAAAATCTCAATTTTCAACTTTTTTTTATTCAATTTTTGACTTTTCTGATTATCGGTACTTGGCTCATGTGATTGAACTTATGTTTAATTTTTTTAAAGATATTGTATCGATAAACATCATTTTTTCGAGCAGCAAACAAATTCTAAATACCTGCCGTACCATTTTTACTTTTTCGAAAAAAGTATATTTATATATTCATGACGAAGACACAAACGTATATGACGTTACGGAACTAAGGAAAGCAACATTTCGAATGAGAACTTTTCAATCTAACCATTCTATCATTGACAATTTCGTGCAAATAGGATACCGGTTCGACGCGTCCAAGCGTGGGACGCGTGCACATTGGCGTTTAATACCCACTCACACCCCTTGATCCAGACATAATTGCCTGTGAAATCACGCAGTGACGTTTTGCTCCTTGCTTTATTTCGTAATTCGGCTTCCCGAATTACGAAAACCAAACGTTACTCGAAGTTGCAATGGAAAATGTAATAGCGATATATGCACTCTAGTCCTGATTTTTTAAAATGTTTATCATGACAATCTCTTTAAGGGGACCAGGGACGTTTGCCTGAGAAAATTCCGTAATTTCAGGTTATTTATAACAAGACATTATTATAATACACTTATAGAATTGATCCTTGTGGTAAGGATATATGGAATTATTACTAAACAGAAAAATGCATTAAAAATACTGATATTATTATTAATGATATTGTTATTGTCGATTCTAACAAACATGTACTGTTCGCTTATGCACACGATTCAGAGAGCGCGTCTGAACATTTCTTTAATGTCCACACAATAGCATTTGCTCCCAATGCCCAATGGCATAGAAGTTAGCAACGTTCGTGCAATGGTTGGCTTGACAGTTGTCAATGGCTGCGCTTAACTACGTTTAACCTCTATTTGAATTTCTAGCGTAGACGCGCAAACTAGGATTTTAATATTCGAAGCGTTGTAAATAATTACCGACTACATTGAAATTAATATAAAATTTCATTATTATGATTATTTCATTGGGTAACTTTACACGGCCCAGAAACTAGTTGACAATTTTTCGTCAGTTTTTTTTTTCGTCATGTCACCAGGAACATCTAATACTTATTTTTTTCTTAATACATGAGAAGGTTCTGTTATTTGATCTATTTTTATTTATTTTTCATTAACTTGCGGGATGTGCTTATGATTTTTTTCAATCGGGTTTTCCGAGTCGTAAAATTTACACGATCAAAAAAACTCTCGCGATTGAAAAGCTATTGATGGTATTTTTTTCTGCATGTTCCAGGAGGTGCTGCCTCCTGATATGTTTTTAAAAAATTTTCTCCGACCTTAAAAGAGTCCATGTCTTTTTTTTCTTCGGGGTTTTCCGGGTCGGAAAACTCACGTGATCGAAAAGCCACCCAGGTGCGGTTTTGGAGCCGGGCTGACGTTGGACCAACTATGACCGCCTGAGTTAGAAAGTTGACCCGACTCTGGTCGCCAACGTAGGCCCGACTACCATTTAACCTTGGGATGATAACATCGGCCCTACGTTGTCAAGCGACGTTGCTTCAATGTTGGCTGCCGATGTCCAGCCAACGTTAAATGCAAAATATTAATAAGCAATAAAATTTTTTTTTTATCGATCTGTCCGATTTTTTAATGTTCTTTTATCATCCTGCAATTACTTTTGTTCAGTTTTTTCTCTTCACACATTGGAATTAGCAGAATAAATTTTTTCGTCGGTAATGGGGGCTCGAACCCGTGACCCCGGGAGTACCAGTCGATGTTCTTACGCGCTCGGCTATGCTCACCTTGAAAGTTTTTTTTTTCGAATCTTATATGTAAGGGATACGCTGGGATGTTATTAAGGGATAAGCTGCATATCCACTATATCTCCATCTAATATTAACTAACTAATTGCTTTAAATTGTCTAAGTTTTATTATTTCATTTTTGTATTCACACTTTAATCAATAGCATCGATGAAACTTAGGCTGTCTGCACTACAGTACTGTAAATAAAACTATAATAAAGGGATCTGGAATAATAAAAAAGGATTCAGCAGTCGCGCAAATAAAAAAAACATCATTGTTTATAAATATTTGGTGTTGGACGTTGGCTGAACGTCGTTAGCAGGTACTGGGCCAAAGTCGTTCGACGTTATGAGCGAACGGCCACTTGATATCGGCAAAAACGCATCATTACGACGTTACGCCAGCGCTGGCTCAACTCTGGTAAGCAGCGTTTTGCCAACTATTGAGCCCAACGTTGGAGTGGTTGTCAATCGACAGTTTAGCCGATGCTGGGCATTCGCCGAGATCTGACCATCGGCCGCCAACCTGCTGCCGACTAAAAGCTAATCGTCGGCCATACTCGGAGCGTCGGCCATCCGCACCTGGGTATATTATAAGTTGTTTATGCGTGTTTTAAAAAATTATGATTAGTTTTTATTTATTTATATTCATTTATTTAATCTTGGTGTTATCGCGTTTTTGTTATGTTATTATTATATTTAAAAAATCATGAAAAAATGTTACAAACATTTTTAAACTCCCAATTGCAAGAAGAGATAAATGAATTGAATTGTATGGTTTCACAGTTCTAACTCGATCACCGTAGTGTAATGTGATATTTACAAAGTGATATATGTCAGTGATATAACTTCATAAATATTGCATCTACCAAATACAATTTTCTAATTTGTGTTTCTCCGATAAGATTTTGTATGTGTTGTGCTTCTTCGATACAATTTTCTATGTATCAATCTTCTTCATTCACTTTTTTATATCTTGTTCCTCTGCAACACCTTTTTTTTTATGTGTACGCCATCTGCGATACAATTTTTTATGTGTTTGTCCTCTGTGATACAATTTTTCTATGTATTGTTGATCTTTGTTCCACTTTTAAAATGCTGCATCGGAGAGAACTGACACATTAATTAAAATTGGTATTGTAGCGATAGAACATTTAGATAATTATATCGGAGCGGACGACGAACACATTGAAAACTGTATCGGATAGGATCGACACATAAAAAATGGTATCTGAGAAGAACGACTCATCAAAAATTTAATCGAAGAAGAAAAACACATAGATAATAGTATTGGAGCCATACATGATTCAGAAAATTATGTCGGAGAAGAAGGACATGTAGAAAATTGTATTAGGAAATTGTTATAGACGGTAGAGTTCAAAAAGCATAAAATAAAAAAAAAATTAAAAATTTTAAAAAACTCCCGACTGGCTAATAAAAAGTAACTTCAGAAACGGTGAAATAATTCATGAATGTAACAATAATTAATATTGTCAAACAAAAGTAGTAATAATTAATAGTAAAGTATAATTGTAAAAGTAATTAATCGTTGTTATATCAATTCGTTCGTAATCTTCGCTACAGTCGGGAGACGGCTTCCGAACACCATTCTATATCCACACAAATAAACTTGGTAGCAGAATGTTATATATTATATTAATCTGTAGTTCGAAAGCCGTCTCCCGACTGTAGCGAAGATTACGAACGAATTGATATAACAGCGATTAATTAATTTTACAATTATACTTTATTATTAATTATTACTATTATAGTTTGACAATATTAATTATTGTTACATTCATGAATTATTTCACCGTTTTTGAAGTTACTTTTTATTAGCCAGTCGGGAGTTTTTTTAAATTTTCAATTTTTTTATGTCATTTTGAATTGTTTTTGGATTTTATGAAAAAAGAGTACTCTATTTTAAATGTAATTGTTCACATTAAATATCCATTTATGATTAAAATAACTGTCAGATTCGTGATCAGCGTGAAAAAATACTAACGAAAAAAGTTTATCTGTCATTTTTATTGTCAATATTGCAAAAATTTGTCATTTTACATATTTTCAAACAGTGATTTTTTTGCTTCCTGATGGCATGAAATTTTCATATAGCTTCCTTAATTAAGGCTGAAAATTGAAATGTTCATATCGCTTCTTCATAAAAGTTGCAAGTTTTTTATTGACCTCCGGGGAGTGCTTATGATTTTTTCAATGGGGTTTACCGGGTCGGATAATTCACACGATCAGAAAAACTCGCGCGATTGAAAAGCCATTAGCGATATTTATTCTCTGCATGCACTAAGAAGCGCTGCCCCCAGAATTTTTTTTTAGTTTTCTCCGACCTTCGAAGAGTGGATATGATTTTTCAGCGGGGTTTGCCAGGTCGGAAAACTCACACGATCGAAAAGTTAGTGACGATATTTTTCCTCTGCATGCATGAGGAGTCGTTATCCCCTGAAATATTTTTAAAATTTTTCTTCGAATACCAAAGCGTACATGTGATTTTTTTCGGAGGTGTTTTCCGGGTCAGGAAAATCACGCGATCGAAAAGTCATTAACGATATTTCTCTGTATGCTCCAGGAGGCGATGCCTTCTGGATATTTTTTCTCACATGCACTCTCTCGTGCTCGAAGAAAAATAAAAAATTAATTTCAGGGGGTAGCGCCTCCGGGCCATGCAGAAAAAAATATCGTCACTGCCCAGGTGCGGATGGCCGACGCTCCGAGTATGGCCGACGATTAGCTTTTAGTCGGCAGCAGGTTGGCGGCCGATGATCAGATCTCGACGAATGCTCAGCATCGGTTAATCTCTCGATTGACAACCAGTCCAACGTTGGGCAAAACGATAGTTGGCAAAACGATGCTAACCAGAGTTGAGCCGGTGCTGGCGTATCGTCGTAACTGCTGCGTGTTCGCCGATATCAAGTGGACGTTCGCTTATGACGTCGAACAACTTTGGTCCAGTACCTGCTAGCGACGTTCAGCCAACGTTCAACACCAAATATTCATAAACAATGCATTTTTTTTATTTGCGCGACTGCTAAATCCTTTTTTATTATTCCAGATCTCTTTATTATAATTTTATTTACAGTACTGTAGTACAGACAGCCTAAGTTTCATCGATGTTTTTAATTAAAGTGAAAAACTGAAAAAATTCATACGTATTCAGAAAAATGAACGAATCATTTTCATGAAAAAAAATTTTTGTTGCCGGATAATTTGTTAAACAATTAATTTTTTGATTCATTTGTTAATAACATTTTGGAATTATTATTGTGTACAATTAATTTCTCGAACTTATGCGAAATGAGCGCGAAGCGACATTTCGACCTTAATAACATTTCCTTATATATAAGATTGGAAAAAAAATCTTCAAGGTGAGCATAGCTGAGCGCGTAAGAACATCGACTAGTCGTTCCCGGGTTACGGGTTCAAGCTTCTATTACCGACTAAAAAATTTATTCAGATGATTCCAATTTGTGAAGATAAAAAACGAAAAAAAAGTAATTGTAGGATGATAAAAGAGCATTTAAAAGTCGCGCAGATCGATTTTTTTTTATTGCTTATTAATATTTTCGATTCAACGTTGGCTGGACATCGGCAGCTAACGTTGGGGCAACGTCGTTCGATAACGCAGGGCCGATGTTATCATCCCAAGGTTAAATGGCAGTCGGGCCTACGTTGGTGACCGGCGTTGGGTCGGGGATTTGTTGTTCCTCCGACGGATGCCGCCCAAAAGTGCAAAGAATGGGTCGACCCATATTGCGCCCGAAACACGAAAAAACAGTAACTGGAGTTACTGGCGTAACTCGAAGAGGCAAAAAATTGTCACATTTAGCCCGTACTGCACCAGAATAAACGAAAAACAGCATGTCGGGGAAATGTGTAAATACACATAAAAACCGTAATTATTGGTTTTTCGGTTCACATGAGGTTAAACAATTGCATCCAATAAACTGTTCACGTGTAGTCGCATATACATGCGTGAAGACATTATCACATTTCATGAGTAATTCGCCCTAAAGCGCCAAAAAGTAAAATGTTGCCGGACATTCAATGCATCTTCGAGAGCAATCATTTTCAAATTAGGACATTCGGTAGCGATTCGGCGTTCATATTTGTCGTTCCCCAGCGGTACGCAACTCGAGAGTACAAAAAATTGCAGGATTTAACCCGTATTCTACCCGGAGACACGAAAAACAAGGTGTCGCCGAAGCTGGAAAAAACACATAAATGTCGGTAAAAATGTTGTTTTCTGCATATGAGGCAAAGAAATGCACCCAATATATGCGAGTGGCTCTCGCCTACTCGCACATACACGAGTGCATAAATGGACAGATTTCGCGGGCAATTATAATAATTATTATTATATTCGCCTAGTATATTATGATAGCTGTCCTATATGTGGACATTATATCTGCTTTAGTTTTAATGTAATTATTCATTTGTTTTCGTTTGCTGCCATGTAAAGGTGTATGCGGTACCCGAGATGTGTTGCCCTCAGTGGGCCGACTGTAATCGGGCCCGAATTGTCACCGGGCGTACGTGCCGAGATCGGAGGGCCGTGGCCCAGCCCCAAGATCACTCGTGCATCAATTAATCGCCGGGGAAATATTAATAAACGTCTCTATCTCATACCTGTCAGTGTACTGTTATTACTTCCAGCCCGGGGTCATCACAGTGTAAATATATGTGGGCTGACAAAGTGTTCAACGATCATTTGTATGATATTACTGTGCGGATAGTCCTCTATAGTGAGTGTTGGTCTAGGTTCTATTTCTAATGGAGGTTCGGCCAGTATTGCGACGTGTCTATAGCACATCATTGGCACGATTGCTCTGTTTCGATTCTATTGGTTCGTTTTGCTGCTGCGCACGTCATTTAATGTATGGTTTTAGGTATTTTACCAAACTATGAAAATTGCTAACAAATTACCAACAATACGACAATTGATCCGTGTAAGTTTCCCATATTTCTTAGATTATTCAGTCATTCTTTCACACAGCAGCAACCGATTTTTAATTTGCAATCTTGTAATATTTATTCTTAATTGCAATACCGCCGGCACTTTCTGTGCGACCGTTTGCTTTCTCACGGCAATGGTCCAGCTGCTGTACTCGTCACGTGCCGTCAGCGGCCGCCTTATCGCGCTCCGAGATAAGGGCGGCCGCTGTTGCTAAATCTGCGCACGGATTTAGCAACACTAAATCCGTGCGCAGAGAAGGAAGGAAGATATCTAACGGCTCTAAAAAAAAAACAAATCCGCGCGCAACAATAAGGCCCTGAGTCCGTCAGGCCCTTTATTTAGTTCATGTCGACGTCCCGAACCGTTCTTACGTGCGCTCTCCTTTCATTCATTTCTACGCTTAATAAACAGTTATATTTCCATTATTTCAACATTCATCATTTCATCCGTACAGTACCTTGCGGGACCATTACGTATGTAAGTGTTGTACGCGAGGTCAACAAATATAATTTTAAAGGTACTTGGGATCGTTGCCAAATTAAGAGTGAAACTCAAGTTTGTGTTATACAATCTAAATAACAAGTTCATTCGAAGAAAGATAATTTGACAATAAACGTCTTATTTAACAATAATTTCGTTTCTGCGTCATACGCACATGAAATTATTTCCATACTATCGAAAGTACCTCGTCAGTCGCGAAATAAATAAAAAATTTATTTGTCATAAATATCTGTTTATTAGAAACAAATAAACTTAATTAAATAAAAAAAGCTGAAAATTGAAATTTTCATATCAATTCCTCATCAAAGCTGCAAGTTAAGAGTTAAAAGTTGAAAGTTGAAAGTTGAAATTTTTTATTCGCTAAGGTTCTTCTATGAGGAAGCATTTACTATATTTTTGGCTTCCTCATAGAGGAAGCTTAGCGAATAAAAAATGTCAATTTTCAACTTTCAACTTTTAACTCTCAACTTTCAACTTTGATGAGGAATCGATATGAAAATTTCAATTTTCAGCTTTTATGAAGAAGCGTTATGAAAATGTCAATTTTCAACTTTTTTCCAACATCAACGTCGTATTTAACTTTCAGGAAAAATTGCTAGCTGACTCAGGTTTAGCCCGAAAAAATACACCAACGTTATGCTTTTAGTCAAAACAGATGTAGGATCTGTGCTCGGCGCGAAAAATACATAGAAATATGTGTTCCCAATTTTTTTTTCGATCTTTCAATTTTTACTCGAGAAGTTCACATAACACGGGTTTAACTAATTATTTCAACTCCGTCATATTCATCATCTTGTGTATTTCTTGCCGTACAACACGATAGGCACCTGCATATTTTCGCGATGCCATCAGGAAGCAAAAAAAACGCTGTTTAAAAATATGCAAAATCACTCATTTTTCAATTTTGGCTGCAAAAATTACAGATCTGTGTACGCGTTTTTAGCCGGATAGCTAAAAAATTGTGAGCGCTACAGTGCGCAAAGACATTTTCGAAGAAATTAAAAATGGCGTACAAAAAAAACAATTGAACATTTTTGGATGACATTTTGACCAATCGTTGAATATTGATCACACATGATGTGTGCCAAATTTCAGTTTGATCGGTCGAGGTGTTCTCGAGTTATAACGGTTTGAATTTTTTGCGTCCGTTTCGCACGCACGCACGCACGCACGCACGCACGCACGCACGCACGCACGCACGCACGCACGCACGCACGCACGCACGCACGCACGCACGCACGCACGCACGCACGCACGCACGCACGCACGCACGCACGCACGCACGCACGCACGCACGCACGCACGCACGCACGCACGCACGCACGCACGCACGCACGCACGCACGCACGCACGCACGCACGCACGCACGCACGCACGCACGCACGCACGCACGCACGCACGCACGCACGCACGCACGCACGCACGCACGCACGCACGCGCATATCCGGACATTTTTTTCTAAATGTGATTTTTCGATGTTTTGGCACATTCTGAACACGTTTTCATTAAAATCTCGAAATTTTTTTTTTTTTTCATCATCACAAAGTTTCCTCTATGAGGAAGCAAAAAGGTTTCGTCAGATCAAACAAAATTTGATCTTTGTTGGAAACAATTATCTACTCACACAAAGGAAAAAGAAGTTTGGCCCAACTCAATCTAGCGTTGGCTCCCAGTACTGTTATTTATGTTATTTGTTACTAATTAATTTCATACATGATTACATCGTATTTTATATGTTCAATTATTACTAGCACATCGCCACTTATCAATATAACACAATTTTTACAAATTAAAATTTGATGTACCCTAGCGGGGCTCGAACCCCGGAACTAACCCATTCTGACCTAGTACCTTACCACGACGCTACAATCACTTATTGACGTGAAGAATCTTGAATCGGATATATAAGTTATTCTCCGTCATTAACTTAGACTCAACTTCGATGATTCGACATTGACATATTGACACAACTTGAAAGTTATTTATTGTGGGTATAATATTTGTGAAGGATTAAATTGACGTCTTGCCAAAATGAATAAAATTATTTTCAAGACGGCAAATGTTTGTACATAAACGAACACATCGAATCAATTTTTTTTTCAAATTGACCAAATATACATTCAAGTCAAAATATTGTACCTTCTGTATGGTGACAGTATATACGATTATATTTAAAAAAGTTGTTGATTTAATGCAGTTTTGGTTCACTTTGAACCAACGTTGTAATCGCATTAACTGCTATACGCAATTGACACAACCACACCAGTTTTAAGCATATTTAAATGCACCTGTATTGATTCAACAGGCGCATTTTCCGTGACCGCAGCTATGAGATTGATATTACCAAATCTTTTTTTCGGTGTATTATTGTTGAAAAGTACAAATGGTACGCCAAGTACTTAAAACGTTCAGAAAATATGGTTATGAAAAGAACCTCTTAAAAATTAAAAAATCTACCAAAACAGATGTTTATCCGAACAATCAAATAAAAATATATATGTGTATCAAAATGTTAAAAAAAAAATCGAAAAAAATCAAATCAAACCAGCCAAATAGTATTACAAAATCTAAAAAAAAATGCAAGATGTAAAAAATCTTAAACAAAAAAAACTTGGCGTGCCAGTTGTTTTTTACAATTTTTGAATGAACTACGTACGACAGCGATTGGAAAAAAAACTGGCACGCCAAGTTTTTTGTGTTCAAGATTTTTTACATCTTACATTTTTTTTTTTAGATTTTGTAATACTACTTGGCTGGTTTGATTTGATTTTTTTCGATGTTTTTTTGAACATTTTGATACACATATATATATTTTTTTATTGTTCGGATAAACATTTGTTTTGGTAGATTTTTTAATTTTTAAGAGGTTTTTTTCATAATACATATTTTCTTACTCATTTTTACTTTTTGGAGAAAAAGTAATTTGTGTTTGATTTCACCTATTTTTGAAATCCTGTAAATATGAGCGATATCAAAATTTCAATTTCCAACTGTTGAAGGTAGTGAAAAGCCTGATTTTGCATAATAATAAGTTCAACATGTTATTAACAAATCAATCCAAAAATTAATTGTTGAACAAATTACCCGGCGACCTAATTTTTTAAATTTATATACACTGTGACACGCAAAGAATCACAAAGAATCACAAAGTAAAAATGCGACAAGCAATATAATGCTAAACTGTCATCGTGACGGACAGAGTTTTGTTGCCGCTAACTGTACTCGCACTGTCACTACACTGCATTGCACCACTGAATCCTCAACATTACATCCCGAGCTATTCGCACGACAGCTGACATTCAACTCCTCGTCCCCGATGTCATACGCATCGTAATGCAACTTCTGTGCAACATCCATGGATTCAGAGCATCACCATGCGAACAGCTGGATATTCTTGCGACAATCTTTGCAGTCTTCGTAGTTGTCGATTTGTCCGAGATCTATCTCCGTGCAGGGATTTGATGCGAGTCCAACGCAAGTGCGTCCTGCTCATCTCCCACATCTCCCACACATCCACATCTGCAGTCCACGAACACTCTGCCGTAGCACCCTGGCGTCCTGCTCATCCCATGCCGCAGCACCTCATTAATTCCTGAAAGTGATAAAAAAAAAATGGAGGTTACGGACAAACAGATTTAAAGATTTGAAATTGCTTCAATGAAACAAACGGAAAACAAATTGAGATTAGAGACAACAAGAATTGATAACAAAAACTATATGAAAAAACAAAATTTAGGTTAGGTTGTCCCTACCTATCCAGGATTAAGAGACGCAGCTCTTGATCGATAAGGGTAACAAAATAAAAAGAATATAAAAAAATAAGGGTAAAATAGTATATTATGCCACAAGGGAGGAAAGTGCATTTTTTCCACCGAGAGGAATTTTGATGCCCGAGCGAAGCGAGGGCAGAAATTCACACGAGGTGAAAATGCACTTCCTCCCGAGTGGCATACATTATTTTTTACTCGACTATGCTAAAAAGTGGCCACATTTCTATGCCTGCAATGGGGGTGGAAAATGACCCGCTTCACTACTTTTCGGCCCGCGGGCTGAAAAGTCGCGACTTTTCCGCCCGCTCCGTTACTTTTCGGCCCGCTGCGATACTTTTCGGCCCGCTGTGTTACTTTTCGACCCGCTGGTCAAGAATTGACCACTTTCCGCCCCCGTTGCATGTATGGAATGTGGACTTTTGAGCGTAGGCGGGCAAAA
Organism: Amblyjoppa fuscipennis; assembly: GCA_963575735.1. Classification (NCBI taxonomy): domain Eukaryota; kingdom Metazoa; phylum Arthropoda; class Insecta; order Hymenoptera; family Ichneumonidae; genus Amblyjoppa; species Amblyjoppa fuscipennis. The sequence continues at coordinate 21,128,802 of OY754488.1, forward strand.
AATGATAAAAAATTACTCACCAGGTCTCGTGAAAATTCCCGAAGATTTTCCGTAGCACGTAAAGATGCGGAAATTTCGTGCCAACTCACCTCACACCCGTATCTCCTCGCACTCGTACTTCAGGTTCGCCTCATCATATCTCGCGAACCGCTGGACGATTATGATCGTAATTAGGCTCATTGGAAAGCTTGGGTCCGAATTATATGATAAAAGTGTCCTTGAAAATTCGATCCAATGCTTCGTTGCCGAGACCGAGCCGTCCGAAAATTATCGAGTTAACTCACGCACAATCGAAAAATTTTGGATCGATTGCTGATCGCGATTATCGTACACAAGAATCCACCGAACGAATGTGTTCGGCATTAAGCAAACTGTCAAGCTTGGATAGACATTCTATAGTAAAAATCTTATTATTATTTCGATCCGATGATTTATTTGTGAGATAACGTAGAGCAAAGAAATACTTTCGGCATTTTGGAGTATAACTACTTGGTAGCGTCCTTCGCTCGCTTAAAAAATATTTTTTTTTAAGTACTTGGCGTCGAGACGCTACGGCGTCTCTTGATGATCGCTTCGAAAAAGGCGCTTATGCAGTCGTGATAGAACTTTATTTACAGATAAGTTTGTTTAGTTTTAAATTATATTTGAGCCTTATTGATGCGAAACATTTTTTTCGACATTATAGATGCATGATCTTTTAGGAATATTTTAAGATTTTCTGATGAAAAAATTTCGAAAAATGTGGAAGTGACAGCATTTGGAGCATCCATAGTTTTATTTTCTTGGAAGTAAGCAAGTAGTCAGTGCGCGCTATGCTTTCAGTTGTCGCGTTCTTATGCTAAGGAACGTTCTATTGTTCCTCAGCATAAAAACTCTCTCTATTAATATATACATAATCCTGCACTCGATAAATCTGTGCCACCCATGCAGAAATGTGTCGGGGATACACTGGCTTGGAGGCAGTAGCTGGCAAGTTTTTCTGATCTAGGATTTCTGGAGTGGTACTACGTAGGATCTAACCAGAGTATCCCATTGTAGGTGGATACGTCTAAGTTTTGTCAAGTTTTTCATAATTAGTTACTCTGGACAGGCTACGGAGCGGCTCTGACTAGCTATTATTATCGATCGGAAACGATATATGTCGCGCTACTGACGTTCAACATGTGCCGATCAGGTGGTCTACGAGCGAAAGACGAGAGACGAGAGACGAGAGGGATACGAGAGGGATACGAGAGGGATACGAGAGGGATACGAGAGGGATACGAGAGGGATACGAGAGGGATACGAGAGGGATACGAGAGGGATACGAGAGGGATACGAGAGGGATACGAGAGGGATACGAGAGGGATACGAGAGGGATACGAGAGGGATACGAGAGGGATACGAGAGGGATACGAGAGGGATACGAGAGGGATACGAGAGGGATACGAGAGGGATACGAGAGGGATACGAGAGGGATACGAGAGGGATACGAGAGGGATACGAGAGGGATACGAGAGGGATACGAGAGGGATACGAGAGGGATACGAGAGGGATACGAGAGGGATACGAGAGGGATACGAGAGGGATACGAGAGGGATACGAGAGGGATACGAGAGGGATACGAGAGGGATACGAGAGGGATACGAGAGGGATACGAGAGGGATACGAGAGGGATACGAGAGGGAGACGAGAGGGAGACGAGAGGGAGACGAGAGGAGACGAGAGACGAGAGAATTTTTTCTATGAATGGTTTTAGTCGAATCGGTTGAGACGAATTTTCCGTAGACGGTTTAATGATTCCTCGAATCGCTAATATCTTACCTATAATGTCCGATGCAGTTTAGAGGGCATTCGGATAAAAAAAATTACAAGTTAGTAATAGGGTAGTTAGTAATAGGGTAGTCAGTAGCATGTTAGGTTCATAGGTGGGCATAACGGTTAGGTAGACGGTTCGATCCTAATCTCGGGTCATTCTTCTCGCCACCATAAATAGTTCGAGTATTCGTGCTCATCCATTTTTTTTTTTTTTAATATTTTTCTTTTTTTATTCTTTCATTGATCCCTTAGTTAGTAAGGGAAGACGGATGCACCCAATAATGAACCCTCTTCAATGACCCTACGTGGGTGGTTAGTTTTACGAGAGCGAGTCCAGTACTGCTAACTAGTTCTCGACCAGTTAGGCGAGTCAAGTCCGATATTACACATAACGTCAGCTACTGACCAGATTCACTGGCCCGACACTGGTTAGTAACCAAAAAAACTGGTTCAAATCGGACCAAGTCCGAGACGAAATTTCCACACGGGCAGAAGCAGTCACGCCAACACATGAAGCCTTCGATAGCGATGATTTACTGGAGAGATGTTTCGGAGGCTTTACATAAAATAATAACGAGTGTTTGAACTCTAAAATATGGAAAATCGCTTCAAAAATATCATTCTATGGTGTTTTGATTGTTGAAATCGCTGCATCGTTGAACGGACTAGCCGAAATATATACAAAACTTCGAAATTACCATTGGATCGAATGCGATGACGGCGTGTCAGCACTTCGATGATTTACGCCTATCTGCCACTTCAAAACAAACTAAAAATGCGATAGAGGAAGCCGGAATCGCCACCAGAAAAAAATAGGAAGCATCCGGACCACGTTTCGAATGCCGAGGAAGGCGCGTCATATGGCGCAGGCTGCTATAAAATACGGTAATATAACATTTATGTTGGGGGGTGTCTAACTGGAAGCAAAGTAACAATGCTAATGTTTGCGGACGATATCGTAATGCTGTGTAACACATAGCATGATGCTAGTAAAAAACTGAAAATTTTAAGCGAATACTGCGACAATAGTGAGCTTGAATTCAACCCATCAGAGAAAAAAATGCTACCGTTCAAAAAAGCGTGGAAAAACAAAAACCTACCACCCCTCCGGTGGGGAGACGAAACTCTAGAAATAGTCGGATCATACGTGTACTTGGAGATGCTACTTTCCTCCTCAGGGAAGTTTTAACAGACCACCGAATACTTCATAGGAAAAGGGTTCGCAGTAGTAGCTAAAATAAGATCGATTCTACTTAACTGCCAAAGCGACTCACTGGAGACAAAGATAACGTTATTAAACTCAACTATTAAGGCAACAATGCTATACTGTTCAGAAATATGGGCACTGAGATATACGGAACCAATCGAAAAAGTCCAAACCTATTTCCTTAAAACTCTATACTGTCTACCACGAAACATCCCTAACCATTACATCTGGCAAGAATTCGGAGTGGTGCAATCTAGCAGAGACATCCTAGACAGAACTATATCATGATGGATCAAATTTCTATAAATGGACGAAAGTAGACTCCCCAAACAATGTTTCAGGAAACTATGCGAAATCGACTCTGTTAAACAACCAAATATCGATCGTAACTGGTCCTCGCAGCTTAGAACGCAAATAATAAATAGTCTCGGCCAAGACCGCCTATAGGAACTACAATACGCAAATCCCGAAAGTATTACAAAAGAAAAGAAAAATTTTATTCAGAAATACACACACAACCGCATTAGTAGAAATAATGACAAAATACTCAACTCAACATACAATCCACTGTACCGTAATATAAGTAGTCTGTATGGCACAGAGGAATACCTAACATGGCGAATACTGATAGAGAAAGCAAGAATTATTGCAGCCCTACGACTAAGCAATAAGTCAAGGTTGAAGCTCCTCGATAAAGGAAACACACACATAATAAACACGGCCGAAATATGCAACATATGTGACACCGAAGAATGCGAAAATCTAGCATATACCCTGCTGAAATGCCCAATATATTCCCCCCTAAAGGAACACTACATAAATAAATATCTGCGGGTAGAAGTAGTAGACAATAACGAAAACTTTCAAACCCTGCTAAATATACAAAATGCCACTCAGTTAAACGATATTTATTTATACGTGATCAACGCCCTTAAGCTTAGGTCGTTCTCAATGAATGAATAAATTCTTAATCCAACATACTTTAAATAATCTTAAGTGAATAGAGTAATGGTTACTTATAATATTAATCCATGTAAGAACTAAAAATGTCAGCACCTATCAAGACAAAGCTCACAAGACTCTCCTATTGTACAGATATTCTCTTTTGGAAAATAAACATATCTACCTATATATCTGTCTATCTATAACATTTATGCCAGATATTGTGCTGTGATTGTAACTGCTAACTTCAAAGAAGTTTTCTCCTGTATCATTTTGTTTTGCTCCCTCATAGAGGAAGCTTTGTTATGGTGAAAAAAAAATGTTTCGAGATTTTAATGCAAACGTGTTCATAATGTTCCAAAACATCGAAAAATCACATTTAGAAAAAATGTCCGGATGTGCGCGCGTGCGTGCGTGCGTGCGTGCGTGCGCGTGCGCGAAAAATTCAAATCGCTATAACTCGAAAATGCCTCGCCGAGAATGCTGAAATTGTGCACACGGCATGTGCGCAATTAATGTTAATACTCTGCATGTTTCTGCAAAATTTTATCAAAAAAGATTCAGTTGTTTTTTTGTACGCCATTTTTTATTTCTTCGAAAATGTCTGTGCGCGCTTTAGCTCCTACAATTTTTTAGCTATAGGCGTAAAAAGTTGTACACAGATAGAGTGTGATCGCACGATGATCCCTATAAAATTTGGGGAGAATCGATCGAGCCGTTCAAATTTTCTGACATTTTGAATTTTTTAAATTTCATGCAATTTTCTTTTTTTCGAGATGCATTTTTCTGTATTAAATATACATCTATGAATAAAAAAGTATCAGATTCATGATCAGCGTAAAAAAATACATGGAATTACAGTCCCGGAGGCACAACTAAAGATAAAGTTTATCGGGCATTTTTATAACCAAAATTGCAAAAGTTAGTGAATTTGGGTATTTTTAAACAGCGATTTTGATCGTTTCCGGTGGCATCGCGGAAAAACCCAGGTGCCTATCGTGACCTACAGCGAGAGATACACAAGACAATGGATATGACGGGGTTGAAAAAGCTAGATAAAGAGGTATCACTTGGATTTCTTAAGTAAAACATCGAAAATAAAAAAAAAATCAGGAGCGCATACTTCCATGTATTTTTTCGCACCAAGCGTAAATCCGACAAAGTGAAGCGCGACGATGAAGTATTTTTACGCAATGAACCCGAATCAGCCAGCCTTTTTGCATAAAAGTCTAACACGTTGACGTTGAAAAAAGTTAAAAATTGAAATTTTCATAGCGCTTCCTCAAAAAGTTGAAAATTGAAATTTTCATGTCGCTTCCTCATAAAAGTTGGAAATTGAAATTGTCATATCGTTTTCTCGTGATGTTCCTTAATCCGCGAAGCTTCCTCTATGAGGAAGCCAAATATAGAAAATGCAGAAAATATAGGAATACAGAAAATGCTTTCTCATAAAAGAAGCTTCGCGAATTAAGGAACATCACAAGAAAACGTATGACAATTCTAATTTCCAACTTTTATGAGGAAGCGGTATGAAAATTTCAATTTTCAACTTTTTACCTGATGTAAGCTCGAACTGACGAACCGAGGTTCCGATAGCTTGCAAATTTTTACAGCATATTCTATTTATCAATAAAATTATCGTGTGACCCTCGAAAAATGAAAAATTAGTGACCCAGCCTTTTTAAATAAATGATTTGTTAGGAGAAAATCGAGACAAATCGTTTACGTACTCCCATTGTTACTATTTTTGTTGGTTCACACAAAAAGTTTATAATCACATCTATTATGTGCTTATAAACGTTTCCATTTTTTTTTTTGTTATAAACTCCGTTCAACGCCCAGGGCTTGCATCATCAACGCGCACACTAAAAAAAAACGGTTTCTTTACGGACGACTATCTCAGCCATTTTTTAATACTATTGTATTTTTTTAAACAGTTGAGGCATTGAATAAATTTATATGAAAACAAAATTTGGTAAGGCATACATTATTTTTTTTGCACGGCTTCTGAAAATATGCCTCCGAAAATCAACGAAATCGCATATATACGGCCTTAATTAATGATACTTCTAATGAAAGTTAAGTCATACTGATAACAGATCAACTTGACGTTTCGCAGCAATCTTCAAAATGCTGTTCAGTTTCGTAAGAATTTTACAACAAAGAATCACCTGCGTGTAGGCGACAGTTGGGCGTCGAGTGAAATACATTTCCGCACATTTAATAATCCTTACCCCGTTAACGCCTTATCTTGTAGCCGCCGCAGTTGCTGGCAGAATCGCTACAACAGAATGAGACAGAGTCAAGGGTCCCGAACGACCCGCAGCTTATTTTAGCATAAAAATGCCCAATTATCCACCTAACAAACTGAGGCGACGCGCAATTTCGTGGGGGTAACACAGTTAGCGGGTTGAAGGACATTAGTTAGCGTAAATACCGACGGTTGCCGCACTTTTATCCTTGATTACCGCTTCTCAAAAAGTTAAACCTATTACGCTCGACTCAAGTCGCACGGAGCAGGACACTTTCAACGCGAGGGATTCGAAAAAAGTCGACGAGAAGCGCACCTGTATACGAAGATGCTACGGAGTTCCTTACTCGAAGCAAAACGTACGACACAGTACTAGCAAGTCAGCATTCAGTACAGTATAAAATCGGGACAATGTCTCCATGATTTTACTTGGCTACTGAATGGCCTCTAATTTTTACCGAATAATCGAGAATTTTTCAAAGCCCCCGCCAAGTCAATTCCAAATGGAATTACATCTTGCGAAGTTGCATTCGGTGATGTACCGACATCACCGTATGCTCTTCGATCTTTACCGACAGATCGATTCCTACGAGGTTGGAGTTGCATTAGCACAGAATAAATGCTGTCTATCAATTTAAGGTAGTCCTTGCGAATAGTGTTCACTTCACATAAGTTTCAGAGAAATGAGAGGGAATTGTAGACGTATTTTTGCATAACAATAATTCCAAAATGTTATTGACATATTGATGAAAAATAAAATTGTTCAACAAATCTCCCGGAAACCTAACTTTTTTTCATGAAAATGATTCGTTCATTTTTCTGAATACGTATGAAATTTTTCAGATCTTTAATTTCACTTTGTATTTTGTGACTTTCCCATATAAAAAAAAAATCGAAGTAAATTTAAGAATCTTAAAAACTTTACACATATTCAGAAAAGTGAACGAATAATTTTCATTAAAAAAAAATTTGGTTTGCGGGATCGACAGTCGATATTGCCAGTACACAACTGATAATTTATTTAGAACTCAAAAAAATCGAAGAAATGTTTGTCGAAAATCCTTCTCGTACGGTTAACTGACTAGTCGCTGGCTGCATAAAAAATGTGTTTTATTCTGTGTCTAGGAAATCTGCTATGGTCTCTGGTACCTATGCAACAGTGCGATAATAGCATAAAAATGCGGGGTCAGTATTATATTATATGATCTACATTTTCTCGGCAAAATATAATACACCAGCGATAATATTGATCGAAATATTGTAAATTTTGTTCTATTTTTATTATTATTTTTTTGATTGTATTTTTTTATTGCCGGTAGAGAGGTTCTTCGCGACGCAAGATTTTAGATCAAAATCTATAGAAGAACGATTTTTGCGTTGATTATGTTTTATGAGTGGTGTAAAGAACAAGGCGCCGTATGCGATGCTGTACCCATTCTCCAAAGTGGCTCCGATTTCATTTTCGTAAGAAATTTTTTTCCCTTCGCCGTAGAATTTGTTGTTTGTTAAAATTAGTTGTTCTTTGTTTTCAGGGCGACATTTCGTACGACCTTTATCGGCGTTGCTTCGGTCGATACATTGCCTTCAAGAAACCAGGAATTGGTCCAACGGAAATGCCTAGAGGCTATCCGGATTAGTCTCGAAAAGATGCCGCTTTTTCTCGTCTGTTTTCTGTAGTATGTGTTTTGTGGAAACATGTATAGCGAAGGGAAAATAGAATATACTATACGTATGTTTCCACTTTAATAAAGGTACTACAGCAAAAAACATATACATTTTTTTATTAAAGAGCAGACTATTGCAACAACAGACTTTTACAATAATATTGCACCGTTAAGTGAACTCTTTTTAGCTTCGCTGTTAGTTCATATTCTCAGACGTCTTGATTTTTTTGCCGCCAAAGAATCGATTACATCGTTGTAACACAATAATAGTAACAAATCAGATTCGACGCTAAGTACATTGAGGTCGTTAAGCCTACCCTCGTTCAATTCTAACGGGGATATCAATTTCAACTTTTTTAAGGAAGCGATATGAAAATTTCAATGTTCCACTTTTTTTTAGATTTAATAGGTAAAAACAGAAAACAAAACTTTTTTTCAGTCGCTTAAAAAATCTAAAAAAATTTAATTATTTGAGTCAAGTAGTGGTTTACATATTATACATATACATGTATAATATATATTGTAAATTGAGATGGCGTACTACTGACCGAGCTGTCGTACACAGTTCATTCAAATAATCGTGGGAATAGGGAGAACACCGAGTCTCTTACTTTTCAAAATATGACATTGTCCGCCAATGCGATATTAGGTCTCTCGTGATCCGACCGTCGTCCTCAGTTGCGCTGGGTGTGCACATAGGAGCGTAGCTGTATGGGCGTGCTGCACGCTTGATGAATCACGCCTTTTACCTGCGACTCTGGTACTGTCATACGCAAGTTCGCCACTCTTTTTGCCGCGATACATCCCGTGCATTCAGATCATGGAAGGGTTAAGATAACTCAAGATCACGCGAACGAAAAACTATCTTTTTCCCCAACCGCGCTAAAATAACCACATTCCTTGCGTGCAATACGGGCGGAAAATAATATGTTATTGACCGATGATCATTATTAACCTGTGCGCATGTGCAGTAATAGGGCTCATTACTCTCTCTCGAAGCTCTATTACTCCCGGGTCATTGGCGAGTATGACGATTTTGCGACGCAAGAAATGGGCGTTTTCACCTCGTGTGATTTTTGCTCTCGCTTCGCTCGGGCAGCAAACTTTACACTCGGTAAAAATCGCCGAAATCGTATTTACCATCAATTAGTCTTATACAGTGCTTCCCCTCTCCCTCGGTTATTTGGATGAACCATATACGACAGCCATTGTAAAAAACCCTGACACGTCAAGTTTTTGTACGACATCTCAATGAACTAGCGCTCAATTTAAAAAGATGATTATAAATTGATTTTTTTTTACTTGATTTTTCTTTGTATTTTTTCATCACGTATATACATGTATATGTATAATATGTATATCATTACGTCGCTCACATGATTTAATTCTCTCCGATTTTTTTTTTTTCTAACATTGTTTTGATAAACACCTTTTTTGGAGGAAGTCTTTTCGTTTTTTATTTTTAAGATGATTAATTCTTCGTATGCCACTTCGAGCCATAGTGAATTAACTGTGCAATCAAAAAGTAATAGAGCAGCAAGGCACTCGTCCCATAAGTCGAGACAGGGAATTATATCACAACGTCTATATCACTGGCGTTCACTGCAGTCTTGTAGTGTACTCAAAAGCCCGGCGGATGTCGCCTGCGCCAAAGTTAAATTAAATCAGTACGAAGGCAGCTAATATTGTAGTTTATCTGGCGGGACATTAGCACGGTGAAATATGCTCGCTTTCGCAGAACTTAAAATCAAGATCCCTGAAGTTCCTTGCTCGTTGCATCCTTCCTGCTAAGTCGCGCGTGAAAATACTAATTATTATACCGATTATTAATACGAAAACTTCATGCCGGCAAGACGCGGCAGCTCCCTGTTAACCCCCCCCCCCTTCACCGAGTTTACCAGAGATACCGTGTTTCAACTGTAGGCGTCTGGATTATGCTTACTTATAATACTGCATTACCATGTCCATAGACTTGCCAATTAACGTGAGCGGAGAAGAATTTTCAAATGTAAACAGTGATATCGCTGACAACTGTTTGCAGTGTTCTCTAATCCATGTATTTCGAACCCTAGCCATAGACCGGCTGTTTTACAGTTACGAACGAAACTGATAGCTCGCGCAATTTGTCGAATAACAAATGGATAATGGATTTCAAAAGACACATTCTGGACCGTTCTACCGGTCTATTCTACACTCATAATACAGTTATAATTGTTGTATATATATGAACATCGTCGGAAATAGTGAATGTATAATCGGACAGAATTACGTAACAGACAAGTTTCGACAAATCAACCACTTTATTTCCAAAAACGTGAAAAAACGTTAACCACTATATGGATAAGTATTAATAAATGAATATTGTATACGAACAAGTATTTCAATTTAATTGCGATGATGACCGCTAAATCATTTTTATAATTATAGTATATAGTAAATCAAGCTAGAGTTGCTTTTTGTTTGATAACAGTGCCAGTGTCGACGCTGTTGCTTTTTCCGAATTGGCCAAAACTGAAACATATGATTTATTGTATTAAATAGTATTATAATAATTCTACAACTAGGAAAGCATTTAAAATAAGCACCACAAAATAAATAAAAAGTTAACGTACGTAGGTTCAACACTGAGACGTACTTTTAGGCACGCTCTAAGCGTGCAAAAAATACTATGTTGTAGTTTAAATGCGGAAGAATCGATAATACGCAATTGGAATTTTCAAACTTATTTCTTAGACGTCATTGCAACCGGTTAACTCTGATTATATAAATAAAACTAAGTAATTTACACGATAACTCACATTCTCCGATATTTCTCCTTTTCAGCAGATGATACGGAAGGATTAGTTGATTTTAGGGACTCGACGATATGTTCTTGTGTAACTTCGATGAGGTCAGCACACAAAAGTTGTTCCTATTAAAATAAAAAATTAAACACATTTTAAAAGATTTATGATATTTAAATGGAATTTTACATCGTTCCTAATTATTTTGAAACAAATATCGTATTCTATAATTGCTATAGTGAATAGGAGTGTTTTTTTTTACACATTCCATTACATATCGTTATGTAATACTTAAGGATTAAAATGTTTCACTGCTCGCGAAAACAAATGCTGGGAGCGTACAATTATATGCAGCATTTCGTTGCATGCAACAAAGGTGGGTATCGATCCGAAAATAAATAGTCGGGTACTCGGAAGAATATAGTGAATATTGGGAAAATATATGATAACCAGTCCGAGCAACAAGTCAGCATGTATTTTCCTATAATTTTATTTTAAATGAAGATGTCACGCGCACCAAGTAGCTGCAACAACTCATTTGCCTTTCAATCTCACATGATTGCCCAACCCTCCATTTCATCCGCTTTGCACATCATTATAACGCATAAGATAATAACCCCCTCCGCGTTCAGTGAGCCGTAGTTTACGATGAAGTGGAGCGAGATAGGGTTGCTTGGCTCGTACTAATAAAGCTCCCTACGTTTCGTCCGTTATATAACACACCCACGTTCCCATAATCTAGTGCCGTAAGATCACTAATGATAGTATCATAATTACTCTCTACCTGTATCAGAAACTCCCGTCGAAGATATGCGAATATCGTTTAACACTTGTGTTATTAGGAATTGTTCGATCAAACATGAAATACCTCTCAGGTATAGTATTGCAATATTCGTTGATATTATTTCGAGGATACCGTAATTTAACTGCTTGATGTCGTGATTCTTCCACTTTTAATAACCGGCGCATTATATCGTATACCCCCACTTTTACCCTTTTTATGTCAATAATAACACACGTAGAGAAAAGTTTATTAACTGTCAATAAAATCGGATATTAGAATAGTTTTTATTTTAATTTATTGTAATTTTATTTTCAAATATATTTTTACTTGATCCGAGTAATATTCATTTTTAATTTAAAAAATATTTAAACCATAGCTGTGGCGATTTTGACAGAATAACGAAATAGTTTACTGGACGATTAGGAACTGCTCGACAAAAACCGCGACTTTGATAGATATCCCCTCAAATAAATCGGACACTTGCGTACGCGACGTTGAATAGGTATTTATTGCCGTTGAATAAATAATTTATTTGATTCGAGAAAATGTTCGCCACATTGCGTCGCAGTGACTTCGAGACTTCGAGCGATGGTCATCGGAAGTGTACTTACGAAGAAAAATGTGTCCTCGCGAAATGAAGCCATTTTTGCAAAATACGGTATTGATCGAATATCTAAATGATGAATAAAAAATCAATTGATATAATGGGCCATAATGTTCAATAAAGGAAAAAATTACTTAAAAAATGTATTTATTGAATCTAATGAAATAAAATTTACGACTAGATAAATTAGATTATTAGATTTCAATAAAATTCTATTAAACCCATATCCAAAAAACCTATTTTTTTTGTTCTACATAAATTTTACTCGGTTTTAATAAACTTTTGTGGGTGCACGAATAGTATAAAAATTTTGTTACATTCATAATTCGATCCATCTGACGCTCGACTCAAAGTAACCAATTTTTTAACAATTTTAGGTATGAAATCTCTAATCCCCTCTGGCACAGAAATAAAATAAAACATGCACTTTCTGAAATGCTCGAGGTCGAATTCATCGCTAGTGTAAATTAATACCGGGCGCTTATAACCCCGTAGACTTAATGTATTTACGTATCAAGCATTGACATCTAGGAGTACTAAATCGGGTCGATTTTCGCCTCGGAAAAACTATAGTTTATTTAACTATGCTTTCGTAGCTATATATATATATAGACTGTACAGTAATATATTTTAGTGGCGTTTATCGGGACCCTCAATGGCACCTGGAATTAACCTTCATGAATCTTTACCATTGATGGTCAAATGATTATTTGACCATCAATTGAACCATTCGCTGGGACTGGTGTGAATGGTAAATCATTAATGCTTTCAAGGAAACCGGAGAGGTTTCATCGATCGAAAAGTTCAATCACTTAAAATTATTTATAACAAGGCTATATCAAAGTGAAAACCGCTGTTCTTGATAAATATGTATAGCAACATTATTAAAGAGGAAAATTCGTTAAAAATGATGATATTATTATTAACAACATTGTCATTATCAATTGTACCAAACATGAATACGATGTCGAGAGAATTACTGAAAATTTCTTTAGTGACTATAGAAGAACTATTGTTCCCTATACTCTGCCCTGCCGAATCAACGGAACCGCATGAAAATAAATGATTGGTGACAAATTCAAACAATACCATGAAAAAAAAAACCAAAAATAAATGTAAAAATCGTGTTATTTATTTCTATAAAAAGTGGAAAAAAAATATTTGACGTATATGCTCAGATTGTCAGTATACATTTAGTACCGATATCCCCCCCCGATTCTTGACACGGCGGCGACGGCGAAATCTTTTTATATTAGAGAGAGATATACAAAACAGAATTTTCAATATTATTTTTAGAAGTATTTTTTCAATATTTTAACGTTTCCCATGTAAGTCTTGACCACCGAGTCAGCTCTGGTTAGATATTGAATTCGATCGGCAGAGATCGGCAATGGTAGGCCAATGTGACGTGCGACTGATGCTCAGTAGGCAACAGTTAAATACCAAGCCCAGGTCGATGAAGGTTTTTCTATCAAGTTAGTTTCAAGACAACATTGTCGGCATAACTAAAAATATGTAACAAAATGCTTATATCATTATATTTGGATATATTGGACTTCTTATACTTAGTATTTGCTATCTTTACTACGATTGATAAGTGTAATTAACATTTTTACATTATTTAAAAAATAAAATTTGTGTACTCTAATGGGGCTCGAATCCTAGATCTAACAGCATGTAACCTGGTACCTTACCCGCGCTACAATCGCTAACGATTCTGGGTAGTTTCATGTCGGATATATGCGTTACTTTGGTTTGTTAGTCTTAAACGTTTCTTTCTTTGATTGTTTTGCTTCCTCATAGAGGAAGCTTTGTTATGGTGAAAAAAAAAAATCACGAGATTTTAATAAAAAGGTGTTCAACATGTTCCAAAACATCGAAAAACCACATTTAGAAAAAAAAATGCCCCGACGTGTACGTGTGTGCGTGCGTGCTTTGACGATTTTGAAATTTTTGAAAAATGTGTTCCGTAGCTCTAACTTTCGAAAATTTTAAATAATCGTCCTAAAACTGCATTCAAATATAATATTATGACCAAAGACATTTGCTATTGAATTTGGCCGAAATCTATCCAAGCGGAATAAACTAATTTGGATATTCGCCATCAGTGCGAATAAATACATAAGATATGGCCGCAAACCGACAAATTATGCAAATTTCAGTTAGCAATTTTCTACAATAAATGTTGCGGTACCTTTTTATCGTTCAAGTTTTATGAAATACAGTAATTTTTTGTTACAAAAAAAAGTTGCAAAATAATTGGCGACATGGCTTCCTCATTTCTTACAATTTTGCCCATAGCTTACTCTATGATGAAGCCAAAAATCGATCAGCAAACTTTCTCATAGACAAAGCCAACCTCAAGATTGTAAGAAATGAGGAAGCCATGCGAAAATTACTTTGCCGATTTGTTGCCCATGTGGCTAAAAAAATGTACACAGATAAAATATCATTGGCAAATGATCCCTATTAAATTTTAGACGGATCGATCGAACCATGTAAATTTTTTCATAGCGGATATTTTCAATTTCCTGAAATATTACATTCGGGTTAAATGACCGGTTAATTAACAAAAATTTGAAATTTATTAAAACGCTGAAAATAATCATTGGCAAGATATAATCATCAAACCCGAAAGGGATGATGAATAAAATAAATGCCAGATAGAAAAATTATCCACCGGTAATAATAATTAGCCTTCAGGTAAATTGAGTTGATGTACAGAGGCGACTGTACAGCACAAGTCAACCGCGCGAGGCTCGGTAACCTGACCCGCAAAAATGCAGATAAGAATATCAGCAGAACGCTCCGCGCGGTTGTCGAACATAGGGCTTGCATGTACGACGCGTGTCACGATGGTCATGATGCTTAGAGCGGCCGTCGAGCGTAATGAGTGCAGCACCTCCTTGACAGTGAATATCGCTGAGAAATAAAACATTGATGTAGTGCAGGAGGATCATAGATGACATTATTAATGAAGGAGGTAATAGAAAACGCAATGACGAATAACCAATATGAAAGATGGCGAGATATTTTGGGGACTTATCAACAATAAATTCAGATAAATAGAGTAAAATCAAGTATGTGGAATAATTATCAAGTCAAATCGTCAGGATAAAGATAGAAATAATGGGTTGAAAATACAGAAAATTATGGAAAGTAGGAAAGAGGTGTAAAACCATTAATACGAAAATTCAGGGAAAATAATCAGATAAATATTAAGATAAAAATGTATGTCAACCATTGTTAACTTCGCAACGAAAGCTCGTATAGCTTTCATTCAAATTCGTATGTTCATAAAATTCGCGGTAAAACTTAAGGATTAACAAATTGAAATGTCAAAATGATTATAAAACTACAAAGTAACGAATATGTAATTAGTCAATCAAGGAAAGGAATCAGGTGATAAGAGTGGGGAGACGAGGCGCAGGTGAGACAGCGGTGACGCGCGGGTGTCCGGCACCGAGGTAATTTATTTGCGCGCCCGCGGCCGACTCGGCACTTCTGCTGATACTTCCAAACCTTCGTCGCGACCGGAGCACAGATCTCAAACTTGTATTGTACTCAGACCCAGTAACAAAGAAATATCGAATCATCAACTTGTAAAATTTTGGAGCTAATATTCACTTTAACTCAGTTCAATAAATCTTTCATATCTTTCCAAATCATTTCATCGAATCAAGTATTTTCTTCCTCGAAATCATTTCGTCGTCGAAATAATTTATTTCCATCTATAACATCTGGGAAGGACGTCCGCTTCTGGAATCGACCATCTTCATCATCCGATTCTGATTCGGATATTCGATATTTTGGAAGAACGTTATTTTGGAGGTCGATTATAATTGTTCGATTCTGACTCGAACATTCATCCGAATTCTGGGAAGGACGTTCCATTTCGAGATCGATTACGTCATTTTATCGTTCGATTCATTCGATCATTCATTCTGAGGTAAAACCATTTAAATTGAATCGTAAGTTTAAAACGTTATCACCTTCAACATTCATTCATTTATCAACATTTATCTGTCAATAATTTTATTAACATTTATTTGCCATTCTGAAGGGTTAAAATTATCTTGATCAATATATATTCGCGTCGGTCAATTTAATTTCAGCTTATCAGTGCGCATTAAAGTATTAGGATAGGTCGGGCGAAAACAGTGAGTGATCGTGATAGCAAAGTGTCACGGGTCGTGCGTAGAGGGTGACGCGCGAGAGAGTAAGATAGCCGTGCATCGTGATGCGTATGATAGAAAGAGCATCCAGGGTTTTCTTGTCCAGTTTAGAATCATCACTTAAAATCTAATAATTCCGAACTTTTAACCGCGAATAAAATTCATTCGATATTAAATATATATACTCTAGGCCCTATCCCGAATTATTTTCCGAAAGGTTAGATTCAAAACAGGGCCAAATCCTCGATAAAGCGTCATCTCCGAATAACGTGTAAAGGGAGGGTGTAAATTCTCCTTGACCGAGATGGAGTAAAAATTGCTGATCGGGACGTAACAGTATTAAACAAATGATTACAGAAACTTCTTCCACAAAAGTGAAAAAAAACATGTACGCCAAGTTAAAAAAGTTAACCACAAATGCAATGGTTCATGTATCATGGTTATTAACCTAGATATTTAAACGAAAAGAAAGAAAATCAGATAGTAGCCAAGTAGACAAGTTTAAAGGTAACGATTTTGTCAAAACTTGGCGTGCCAGTGCATACCTGTCATGCATGTTTCATTGACAGAAAGGAGGCGGGAGCGAAGATATTAATGGTCACAGTAACTGTTGTGACGTAAGCGTGAGAAAACTGCGTAGGTCTGCGCGCTAAATGAAAGAAAGGCGAGTGAAAAGCGTGAGATACAAAAATGGTAAAAGTCGACGATCAGATGTGTGTGAAATTGAAAAAAAAAAAAATGTTTACGGAGGAAGAACGCCGTGGCTTGCAAGGGTGCCCGGTGTTAGCACACAAGGAGTAGGTGACTAGTGAATGCGATCAATGAGAAGATGTGGCGAATCAACGGGGGACTCGTTCGTGAAGTCAAGTCAGAGATAGAACTCCGTCCCCCGCCGCGAAGTAGAGGGGATTATTACCACAGTCGCCTTTGGTGACGAAAGCAATACGAAGTATTTTCGATCTCCCTCGCTTCTTCATTGAATAAATTAAGCGTGGGAGTTTTGTGACGTCGCTACGCTAGCTGGAGGGTGCGGTTTATTTTTTAAAGCCAGGATTTTACTCAAGACCCGTGCGGAACGATAATCTATTAAATGTTGGTTAGATGTTACTAGTGCGAAGAACAGACATTCGACGAAGATTGCGAAGTTGGCCTCACGAGGTGACGGCGTGACGTTTTTTTTTGCCTACATCCCAATCGTTATCGCGGCTCCACTTTTACGTATAAGTATCACATACTACTATTTGTAATAAATGCAGAAAAACCCCCTTTTTACGCCTGTACAAAAATGAAAATGTACAACAACGTAACTAAAGTCTTAAAAAAGCAGGGAAAGAAGTAGCAAGAGTGTTAGAAAACTGTACGAAGATGTAACTGGGGTGATTTGTACATGCGCAGTTTTTTCTCATCCGCCTTAATAAACTTACTTAATAAAGCGCCAATTTCGCCGTGCGTTACAGGCACGAAAAGAGGGATATTTTACGCATATATTACAGACATTATATTATATTCCGACCTTCAAGCCGGGTATAATACATGAGTGTAAAGTGAGTAAATCATCTTTCATAAAATTTAAACAGTTAGAGATCTCATAAAAATAAAACGGTTCAATTGATTCGTGCACAAATTAATCAAACCGTTTTATTTTTGTGAGATCTCGAACTTTTCGGATTGGAATCATCGATCGACAACACTCTAGGTGTGTGCAACATTTCAGTCTAATATCCCAAAAATTGTAAGAGGTATGGTGCAAAAAGAATTTTTAAAAATTCATTGTCACAAAATCCAGACCTTTCGTGTTACAAAAAAAAACACATTAAACATAGTCCAGGAGCAACGAGTACCAAGATAAGTTTCTATGGAATTTTTAAAGCCAAATAATTAGAAAGTGAAAGATTTCGTTTATTTTTATGCGGCGATATTTTTGCTTCCCGATGGTATCGCGTAAAAGCTTGGTACCTGTCGTGTTTTATGGTAGGAAATACACAAGATGATGTATATGTATGTATAAGGGGTTGGCTCGCTAAAAGAGTCATTTAAATTTGTTAAGTAACATTGAAAGATTCTAATGAATGTTCCAGACTACTTCAAGTACTTATCTTCAAGTATTTTTTCGTACTGAACATGGTTCAGGTAGCGATTTTTGCTTAAAGTGAAACACGATATTGGACTTATAAGAGAAAAATTATTAATCGAGTTTTTATCCTTACATCATAAATAATGAATTCTAACCCTCCATAGGATATAATATAATTAAATAAATCAATAATTGAAAAAGGGGGAAAACTTAAATGTTCATATTATTTCCTCGTCAAATTTCTTTATTCGCAAGACTTCCTCTAAGGTAAACGGCCCAGCTTCCGTCATCTTTAGGGCAGTAAACGCAGTTTTCCGATATTCATATACAGGTTGTATTGTCGGTTCAAAAAAAACTGTTTTAATTTATACATCGAAGCCTTCCCAATACGATTCAGTCATTTTTTAATTTAATTAAGTAGGATATATTTAGTAAATTATCGTTTTCGCAATGCCTTTCAACTTCAAAGGTTTCCGGCATTTTGTAGACCTCATGCTACAATTTCCGTTTTATCGTCATCATTTTAAACTTCATGCTGCAGTTTCGCAGTTTTCGTCATCATCGTGCACCCAATATCCGTCAGTTGTTCCGCCATTCGATGAACCGACGCGTATGTCGATTCATCGAATACCAAGTTTCTATCTTTATGTCGGACTTTGTGGCACCACAGTACAGATATTATTATTTTTCAATAGTTTTACCCGCCAATATGATATCAAAATATTAACTTCAATTTATAATAACCGCGATGCAACAAGTGATGGAAAGTATAGCATAAATAAATTTAGCTGACGCACTTTCATGACAAATTTACCTAATAAATTTAATAAATTACGTAATCAAAAAACAAATGATTACCAATCTAATAGCTAATATTAGTTCTACTGATACCGTTAGTATAATTTTTATGTTTTTTAATGCTTGCAAATTAATGCATTCGGAGAAGTCGTGATGTGCTTCGACTAGAACGCTCCGATAGCAACTGCGGCTCGAAAGTACCGAAACGCGAGTTGCGCGACACACCATTAAATTGTTAAATGAAAAATGTTATAAAAATATACGTATTGCAGCAACAATCAAGAGTAAAATCCGTTCTTCGACATGCTGTACATTTTATTAGTATTAAACGAAGACTGTATCTATTATTACTATAAATTGCGTTCGATGATGGTAACTGAGATACAAGTGATAGTGACGGAAACTGGCCCGTTTACCTCACTAGAAAGCCAAAAATACTGAAAATGCTTTACCATAACAAAAGCTTTGCGAATAAAGAAAAATTGCGAGAAAGCAATATGAAAATGTCAATTTTCACCATTTTTACGTTATATATTTGATACGAAGTATGGCAATAGGTACTTACTGTGGAACGAGCTGCGAGGGTACTTTCGAAGGCAGCGTACTTGGCCTGTGTTATAGCCGCATTCAAGTCTGCACCTGTGAGACCGGGAGACAGTTTTGCAAGATGCTTAAGGTCGAGGCTCTCCGTATTCACTCGTTGGACTTTACACAGAGCATTAAGAATTTCTTCTCTGTCATTCTAAAACAAATTCAAGGAACGATACAGTCGATCTGGATCAAATATAAATGAAATTTGAACGCAGTTATACCATTCCCACCACCACCGTAATCGAAAACGTGTAGTCAAACGTTAAACGTGTTTTTCTCGAAAATGTCAACATCATCAATATGATTTCTAAAGAACCTTTAGTCCGATGAACTTCGAATTTGGCATTGACATTTTCTGTATCACTACGAATGGTTTAACTTACGAATTTTTCGAGAATATTTTTTCAAGATGTGTGACGTTAGACATTTCAACTGCTAAGGCACACACGGGTGTAATTGGTGTGGCATAACATTGGAATTACACCGTTTTGGTTCTTAGTATGCGATATCACATTTATTTAAATATGTGCGGCGCCGAATAGGTCACCGAAAAAGTCACTTAAGGTAGATCTGTCGATTGGTATTCATTTCGCATAAGTTCGAAAAAAATGAGATAAAATTGCAAATACTTCTCGATGGCATAAAAATCTGAAAAAATGCATGCACAGTAAAGGTACTGAAAAGATTCATTTTCCATTAATAATAATTCCAAAATGTTATTAACAAATTGATGAAAAAAAAATTGGTTAACAATTTTCCTGGAAACCCATTTTTTTTTTTATGAAAATGATTCGTTCATTTTTCTAAGTACGTATGAATTTTTTTCGATTTTTAAATTTGCTTTGAATTTCTTTTTTTATTAAAAAAAAACACAAAATTTAAAGCATATTTAAAAATCTGGAAAAATTCATCCGTATTCAGAAAAATGAACGAATCATTTTAGTAATAAAAAAAAATTAGTTTCCCGGATAATTTGTTAAACACTTAATTTTTCGTTTAATTTGTTAATAACATTTTGGACTTATTATTATGCGAAATCAATCTTTTCAGTACCTTTAATATGCATGAATGTTTTCAGATTGTTATACCATCGAGAAGTATTTGCAATTTCATCTCATTTTTCTCGAACTTACGCGAAATAAATACCAAGGGACAGAACTACCTTAACGGTAGCGATACTTTCGATTTACTTTCGAGCTCGGTGTGAATTGTATTTTTTAAAAACGGATATAGAAAAGTATATTTACAACAACAAAAAACTGCGCTCTTAGTAACCGAAACGTTCTTAGACTTTCTACGGCATACCCGATAGTTTCGGAGCTAGAGCAACAAGAATTTTAGAATCATCTCGAAAGTATATTTAATACAGGCATGATCGCCCTGTATCAGTGGGCCTATGCGCGTATCGTGCGTGCATCTGAACGTGTGCACCGCCGTTTAAACTTAATTTGTTCAATTTCTCGAGAAGTGGTATTAACAAATTTTAGCTAGATGATTAGGAGAATGAAATGACTAATGCGATTTAATTAGAAGAATCTCCGTACATGTTTATAAATTTTATGCCATTACGAATTTTTCAGTAAAGTATTTAAACCGAATTTTGTACGAACTATATCACTGTACCCTGTAAACTGAAATTGGCATATGCTTTGGTATAATGTTGTTCTAATCACAAAATCGCGTTACTGGAAATAAAAGGATGTACAAGTAGAGTACGCTGCCAGGCACTAACACCCATTTTTTCTGGATATATTGTGCAATGTCTTTACGAGTTTAAAGGTATCAAGCAAAACGTTCAATTTTAATATTATGATTATTAATGTGGTTGGGGCTGACTCTGGAAGTACGTTCATTTTTGCTTGATGTCTCATCCAGCACATCAAAACCAGGCATCAATGATGGGCAATGAACCATACAAGAAATATCCTATGACTAATATTTAATATATTACTGAAATGAACATTAACAACGTGAATCTGTGTACCTCATCAGGCAATGGACACAATAGCGATTTGTCCAAGCGACCAGGACGGAGTAACGCTGGGTCGAGTAGGTCGGGCCTAGAAGATGCAGCGACAATCGCAACGCCATCTCTCCCTTCAACGCCATCTAGTTGAGTTAGAAGTTGATTCACAACTCGGTCTGTTACACCCGTGCTGTCATGACCTCGTCTGGTAAAAAACCATATAATGTTATCAAATTGTAGGTATAAACATTACGGAAATACAGAATGAACGTAGCTTCATACAGTTCTTTCCCTAGCGGATCCGGGCAACCCACGTAAATCGAAAAGCGACATAGTTCCATTCTGTCACTGTGGTTTCCACAAGAAACCCATAAATAACTAATAAAATAAAAATTGATCGGTTGCTTTTTAGTGC
The DNA here is from genome assembly GCA_963575735.1 of Amblyjoppa fuscipennis. Taxonomy (NCBI): domain Eukaryota; kingdom Metazoa; phylum Arthropoda; class Insecta; order Hymenoptera; family Ichneumonidae; genus Amblyjoppa; species Amblyjoppa fuscipennis. Next base: position 21,150,853 of record OY754488.1, read on the forward strand.
TGCAGCTAAAAAGCAATTCTCGTGGAAAAATTGCGTTCCAAATGCTTTTCGGTTATTTTTGAATTTCTCGTTTGAATTTCTCGTTTGAATTTCTCGTTTGAATTTCTCGTTTGAATTTCTCGTTTGAATTTCTCGTTTGAATTTCTCGTTTGAATTTCTCGTTTGAATTTCTCGTTTGAATTTCTCGTTTGAATTTCTCGTTTGAATTTCTCGTTTGAATTTCTCGTTTGAATTTCTCGTTTGAATTTCTCGTTTTAATTTCTCGTTTGAATTTCTCGTTTGAATTTCTCGTTTGAATTTCTCGTTTGAATTTCTCGTTTGAATTTCTCGTTTGAATTTCTCGTTTGAATTTCTCGTTTGAATTTCTCGTTTGAATTTCTCGTTTGAATTTCTCGTTTGAATTTCTCGTTTGAATTTCTCGTTTGAATTTCTCGTTTGAATATCTCGTTTGAATTTCTCGTTTGAATTTCTCGTTTGAATTTCTCGTTTGAACTTCTCGTTTGAATTTCTCGTTTGAATTGCTCGTTTGAATTTCTCGTTTGAATTTCTCGTTTGAATTTCTCGTTTGAATTTCTCGTTTGAATTTCTCGTTTGAATTTCTCGTTTGAATTTCTCGTTTGAATTTCTCGTTCGAGTTTCTCGTTTGAATTTCTCGTTTGAATTTCTCGTTTGAATTTCTCGTTTGAATTTCTCGTTTGAATTTCTGGATGTTGTTGTAGACTGTTTTGACCATTCTGAGATGAAAATCCCGAAAAAAATGTCCATAAAATCAAAGCGGTTCTTGCTGTAGAAACACAATTAAAAAATGAAAAGCAACCGGAAGGCTACCCATTTCCAACCACAAAACGGTTCCTTTTCAGATGCTTCAGTCGTTTGCTAGAAAACAGAAAGCAACCGACAATTGCAACCGAAATCCTTCATTTTCAAGCAAAAGCTAACTTTGGGCCAAAACACAACCAAAAAAACAACTGTAACGCAACCAAAACCGTTCGGTTGCTCAAATCCGCTAGCGTTACTGCTGTGGTTAGGAACCGAAGCAAGATAACGACAATCCGAGGAAGAGATACATAAAGATCAATAAGTACTTTTACTTTTGGGTTTGCATGTGTGTATGCCTATGCGTGTGTGCGTGTGAGACAAATTTATTTATGTGTTAATTTTTATTAAGTGCTGGTGCTGCTATACCTCACATTTTTGTATTCATTTATATATCATTTCCCAACCGAAAAGTTGTTACTCTACTATATTGGATCCACAAGTTGACTTTCGGATATAGGTGTGCTTTAATATACATATATCATTTTAACGATGATGCGTAACCCGTTTAGAAATCTTTTCGGCGACACCTTCAACACCGCTAATTGGGATTCGAGGATCGAGGTTGGCGATTGATACGCGCACATGATGCGCGTGTGCAATGATAAATGAACTGCATCACAAGCCTTATATACATAACAAAAACAGTGCATAAACATTCGGATCCGTAAATTTGTTGTTTCTCTAATAATTCTCTTGTGATCATTTCAGAGAAGAATGGTAGTATCGTTTTCGACGCGTATCGAATAGCTTGGGTTATCGCCATCTAGCGGCGAAAGCCGCTGGATGATGACCCAATGTTGGTATCACATCGGCAAACCGCCGATTGGCGGTTCGATATTCGGTCGAATATTGACCTAATATCGACAGATCAATTAATGCATGGTGAATTCATGCTTAGTCGAACGTTGTCCTTAAATCGACAAACGAATGATTGGCAAACAAAATTGAGGTATTAATATTGTTACGCCAACACTGGCCCGTTGATCGGCCATTTTCATTCAATCGGCAAAACTTCCATGGGTGGTTCCTGCACGCTCCCGCGACTCTTTTACCGACAATTCATTTTGTCGCATTCTCGCGTATCCCAGCTCTCATTCTAATTTCGATAAAGTCTAAATTATTTTACCAGCAGGTGTCCCGCCGCTACTACCACAACCTATATTCCGAGCAACCCGTGCATTCCGCCACCGTTTGTCCTGTTACTGCACTCAGTATTACCTCTCGTTCGTTACGGTTTGTATCGGTTCTAGTTACGGTTTAATTTTGTGTTTGTGTTTTGTCTCTTTTACAGTTTTGGAGGTCGAACTTAGTCCCACGCAATCTTCAGTTTATTCCGGTTTATTAATTCGGACGAAACAAAAATTAATTGGTGCCCTGCCGGCTGCCGAGTGCATGAGCGAGGGTGGTCGGCCGAAGGTGACGGTTCCGAGTTTCCGATTTCGTGATCGATTTTCCTGCTCCAGAACCCAGTTTCGATGAAATACGTCACAATTTGAAAACATTTTGCATCGACAGATTGCCTTTATGTCACTTCGCTTCCTAGCCACAACTAAAAGTAGAACTAATCAACTAAAATGATAACAATTTAATTGATCAATGACGACAAAAGGAAGTAGAACCTCAAAAGTATTTTCAGCGTTCGAAGCCTCATTAATTCTCCTCACACGTTAAATACTCCGCTCGGTACTTGTATGCGAGTACTGATTTCGCCTGATATCTTAACAGTATGAATTAGCATACAGTAAGTAACCTTTGAACTGACCTTGGTGCAAGACTGTCGAATTCGTCGAAAAACAGAATACACGGCTTGACTCGACGCGCTCTAGAACAACCATCAATTACAATATTAGTCAATATTATTTGTATTGGCATTGATTAAATGTTAAAAATTTCATTTGGTAGTTAACAATGATATTAACTTCTCAAAGACTTGTCGAACTGCTTCTTCACTGGCCCCTATGTATTTTGATAACAGCTCCGGACCCTGAAATTCAAATTCAAATATAAATAATTAAAATTGATGATTTAAGTTGTAAAAGAACGTGCATTTTTTTCCGTTATTCTATTATTTTATAATTACATTCGAACTAATGTAGGAATGTATAAATATTTTAGATTTCATTTTGAAAAATTGGTTGATGAATTAAAAATGTATGATATTTATTATAATACCTTCACACTGATTAAATTTAAACCACATTGCTTCGCGATTGCTCCAGCCAATATAGTTTTTCCAGTTCCCGGCATTCCATACAAAAGCACACCGTTTTGATTTTTTATCGGTGCGTTCCGATACAGTTCAGGATATTTCAAAGGCCATTCAAATAGTTGCTTCAAAATCTCTTTCACTTGCATCAGACCACCGATATGAGACCAGTCGTGGTTAAAACTCTCGTGTAAGTGTACACCATGTAAGGATATTGCTGTGTAATGGTCAAGGGTATCACGTAGGTCCTCCTCGACTACCGTTAGTGACTTAGTTTGTTCCTTTGCTGTAAAAGATTAAATCGAAATATATATATATATATATGCTTTATATCCATCGTCTTGTGTATGTTTTGCTGTAGATCACAATAGGCACCTGAGCATTTCCGCGATGCCATCGGAAAGCAAAGAAATCGCTGTTTGAAAATACCTGAAATCACTCATTTTTGCAATTTTGGCAATGAACATTCCCGGTAAACTTTTTCATAAGATATTGCTCCGGGACTGCACTTCCATGTATTTTTTCACGCTGATTATGGATCTGACATGTTTTTTTTCACACATGAGTATTTAATATAGAAAAATGTGTCTTGAAAAAAACCAAAAAATTTAAAATGATATAAAATTTAAACGGTTCGATCGATATACGTGAAATTTTAATAGGACCATCGGGTGATCATATTCTATCTGTGTACGCGTTTTTAGCCGAATAGTTAAAAAATTGTGAACGCTACAGTGCGCACAGACATTTATGAAAAAATTAAAAAGGGCGTACAATAAAAAACAATTGAACATTTTTGGATGACATTTGGACCAAACGTTACTATTGATTACACATGATGTATGCCAAATTTCAGCTTGATCGGTCGAGACGTTCTCGAGTTATAGTGGTGTGAATTTTTCTCGTCCGTTTCATACACACACACATACGTCCGGACATTTGGACAACATTCGGAACACGTTTTCATTCAAATCTCGAATTTTTTTTTCTCATCATCATAAAGCTTCCTCTATGAAGAAGCAAAAACATCAGGTATCCTCCAGGCAGACTCCAGCATCCCCTTAAGGGTATGCTGGAGCTGTTTTTTTAACCTGCTTTCTAGACAATTTTTCAGTTCCGACTGAGCATTGTTAATATGGTACACATATGCGTCAAATCATGCAGCATTACGATATTGGCATAAATGCTTCGGTGTGCAGTCGAATTTTCATCGAAAACTTACGAGGAATTAAGAAAGGCGAATATTATAGTTTCCGAAAGTGCAATAACGTAGTATTGTATTTGTTGTTTATTCCATGTATGGTTTCTCCAACCTTTTACAAGAACCCTTAACTATTACTTATTTCCTATCATTCCTGTTTCCCCACCATGCGTCCGCAGCCGACTTCCCCCTCTGTAGCGCATTTGCCATGGCATTTCTGCCATGGACATAGGGAAACTGCGGAAAACCTATGCCGATACAGCCGGTCTCCGATTCGGTTTCTGGCCTCGGAGCTTCGTCGCGTTGCACCGAGGATGTAAACATGGGGTACAGCTATATACATCCGACACTCACACTCAGGCGCCATTACGTGCGAGTGACCGATGTATATAACTGGAGCTTTGTCCCGCCCATATTTTTATTCTCGGCGAAACTACGAATCCGGGAATCGAACCGTCAACCGGTTGCACCGCACCGGTTGCAATAACGTAGTGTCATTGTGCCCACTACACATTGTGTCCACTACATTCATGCCATTGTCATGGGCTCTGATCACCCGTCGCAAGTCGATAGACTAAGTGAACGCAGTGTACACTATGTGTAATTATTTTTTGTGTGAGCAACTTTCCGACGGTTTTGGGATATTCGGAGAGCTTCGAAGAATCGGCATGCACGCTGTTTTGATGTATGCGAGATCTAGTATTTTTTATATCTTACAAAACAGATACTGTTGAAATTTCGACCGAAATTCGAGTGCACGCCGAATCGTTTATGTTACCAATACAGTCCTGTAAGATTTGAAGCATACCCGTCGCATAGTAACGACGAATAGTGAAAACTAAAAAATTGCCTATTTTGGTCGGTAAAACAGGAAGGTTCTGCATTCCCTTAACCCCTTCAGTGAAACATATTTCCCTACACGCGTTTGCCCCTATAGAGGCGCCTGACAGTGACGGGGTTAATACACAAAGCCACTGCATTCCGCTACACCGGGGGAGTTAAAGAACGTAATCATAAGAGCGGAATAGTCTAGAACCTCGCAGTGAACATTCGTGATAGCCGGCGAGAATAAATAACAATGATAGACAAGCACCATACAATGGATGCAGTTGGAACAATATTTGGGACATGCGCTGCGCATGTCGCGAATATTGGACCAACTGCCTCCTTTTATAGCTCCTATCTATCTAGGAACTAGCAAAGACCTACGCATTCTTAAACGTCTACCGTTGTGGCTGGTGGCTTTCCAGCAGTACTTTCTCTTATTTGGAATTGCCGAAGATAATTACGATTTTTATTTACTTTTCAAAAGTCTCGTTGTGAGCTACGGCCACAGCTGGCGAGGATAAATAACGAGTAAAGACCGACGCGACATCGTTAAACACCCAGGGTTTTCGCTTGATTGCTCCCTAGCAAGATAAGCTTTCAAATTGCTAAGGACTTTACAGTTTCATCGAGCTTCAATAACCGATAAGTCACAGTCTGTCATTTTTACATCTGATACATTAGGTACGCGACATTCGTCTGGGGCAAGCTACGGAGTGAACACCAAAGGCTGTCGCCATAGTATCACTACCCAGGTGCGGTTTTAGAGCCGAGCTGACGTTGGATCAACTATGACTGCCTGAGTTGGAAAATCGACCCGACTCTGGTCGCCAACGTAGGCCCTATTACCATTTAACCTTGGGATGATAACATCGGCCCTACGTTATCAAACGATGTTGCCCCAATGTTAGCTGCCGATGTCCAGTCAACGTTGAATGGAAAATATTAATAAACAATTATTGGAATATCAATTTAATATGCCCGAGAGAGGGCAGCTGATGTCTATTTTATTCTTCTTTTTTTTACGTTATCTTTTGTCATTGTTCATCTCGCTCGCTTCAGATTTTGTCTTTCCAGTCAGTCTTCGTTTTACCGTTCAATAAAACGCACGCTCTGCTAATAGCAATTTAAAAAATGTTATCGATCTGCGCGACTTTTCAATGCTCTTTTATCATCCTACAATTACTTTTTTTTAGTTTTTTATCTTCACACATTGGAATCATCGAATAAATTTTTTAGTCGGTAATGGGGGCTCGAAGCCGTGACCTCGGAATAACTAGTCGATGTTCTTACGCGCTCGGCTATGCTCACCTTGAAGATATTTTTTTTGAATCTTATATGTAAGGAAACGTTATTAAGGGATAAGCTGCATACCTACTGCATCTCTATCTAATATTAACTTACCAATTGCTTTAAATTGTCTAAGATTTATTATTTCATTTCTGTATTCACACTTTAATTAATAACATCGATGAAACTTACGCTGTCTGCACTACAGTACTGTAGATAAAACTATAATAAAGGGATCTGGAATAATAAAAAAGGACTCAGCAATCGCGCAAATAAAAAAAAGAATGCATTGTTTATAAATATTTGGTGTTGGACGTTGACGGAACGTCGCTAGCAGGTACTGGGCCAGAGTCGTTCGACGTCATGAGTGAACGTCCACTTGATATCGGCGAACACGCAGCAGGTACGACGATACGCCAGCGCCGGCTCAACTCTGGTAAGCATGGTTTTGCCAACTATCGTTTTGCCCAAAATTGGAGTGGTTGTCAATTGACAGTTTAGCCGATGCTGGGCATTCGTCGAGATCTGACCATCGGCCGCCAACCTGCTGCCGACTAAAAGCTAATCGTCGGCCATACTCGAAGCGTCGGCCATCCGCAACTGCGTAGTGATGGACTGCAGTAGAGCGTTCCAAGAGCGCTCCACGCCGTCGTGCGTTCTCACGTTATCTCACCGACACACTAGCACGGTGAGGCGACGTCTATATTGTCAAGGAGCACCGACGTTTGGTAGTCCGCTGGACGTACGGGTCATTCCACGCGAAACGGCCTACTCGACACAGACGATTAATTTAATTTTTTCGTTTTTTTTTTCCTTTCGCACTTGGGAGCCTCACTCCAATTAACATTCAGGATTTCCAATTTAACATCTCCCTTACTACAAGTTTAACTAAACTTCCTTTTGGTCGCTCGCTTTCTGAGTCGATAATTTTATTAATCACCGAGCCCTACTTGAAGCCGGTGATCAAGGGTCTCATCGCTCGAGCGGCGCGAAACGCGTGAGTGACTTCAGCAACAGATCGAAGGCGATCCCGAAAAACTTAATAAATTACTTAAATTAAATAATCAATCCGATCGAGGAACGAATAATTCATTCTCATTTTATTTGTTTCCGCATTTCCCTGAACTCACGTCGAGTCCAGTACACGAACCCTCCGTCGTATAAGAATTTCGCTAAAATCGTATTTTTGTCGTCGAGGAATTTATTTCAACACGATAATTGGAGAGACTATAGCATTTCGGCTTCCCAAGGTCAGCCCAGTTATTGCGACTTGCTCTCGGAAATATCGAAATGTTTCAGCTTTCATGAGGAAGCGATATGAACATTTTTATTTTCAACTTTTTTCAACGTCAACGTCGCGTTTGACTTTTATGCAAAACGGCTGACAGATTCAGGTTCTCTATGCTCGGCGCTAAAAAATACATGGAAATATGCGCTCTTGATTTTTTTTTTTTTGCACTTGAATACCTCTTTATTTTGCTTTTCGACTGCGTCATGTGAATCACCTTGTGTATTTCGTTCCGTAGAACAGGAAAGGCACCTGGATTTTTCAGCACTGCCATCGAGAGGCAAAGAAATCGCTGTTTGAGAATACGCGATATCACACAATTTGGCAACGTTGGCTATAAAAATGTCCGATCAACTTTTTTCGTTAGTCGTCGCTCCGGAACTGTGTTCGATGTTTTTTTTTCCTGGCGATCACGAATCTACCACTTATTTTATTCATAAGTTAATGTTTAATGCGGAAAATTGCGTTTAAAATAAAATATTCATTTTTCATTAAATTCAAAACATTGAAAATAACATAAAATTTAAAAAGGAACTATTATCGACCGACGATCCCTATTTAATTAATTTGGCAAGAATCGAGCGAACCATTTAAATTTTAAGAGATTTTTAATTTTTTGAATTTTACATTTTTTTTTCTTTTCTGAAGCGATTTTCCGTGTCAAATGTTGAGGTCACAGTGACAAATTCGGGATCTGTGGGAAAAATAGGTTATATATAGTCCCTGAGCGTAAAGAAAAAACATTTTTGGGAATTTTTATAATCAATATTGCAAAAAAAAAAAAACAATGCGAAAAAACGCTACGATTATAAATAAATAAAAATTCCGACGTTTCAGGCTTTCTCATTAGGCATTGAGAATTGACGATCTCGGCAGCAGCGTGAAGTATGCATCATCATTTGCTATTGTATTGTACACGTAGGGATGGGAATCGCGGACGTGATTTTTCGATATGTCACCGCGAAGTTTTTATCGGATTTCTCTAATTATGATTTATTTCCGTGAGTTAATACCTCGTTCACAAATGTATTGCCACAAACATCAATCAGGCTACGAACTTTAATTATACCAAAATCTGTTAAGTCATTCTTACCGTTCCAACGTTTACTGGCGCCGGTGGAAGGATCGTCCGTTCTTTGTCCTAGCGGACAGTCAGGAGTGAAAATGATAGATTTCGCGTATTTTTAAACAACGGTTTTTTTTGTTTTCCGATGGCATCGCGGAAAACTCACGTGTCTATCATGTGCTACGACAAGAAATACACAACATAATATATATGGCGGGATTGGCAAAGCTTGATGAAGCCGTATCATTTGGATTTCTTGAGTAAAAATCGAAAGTACCAAAAAAGAAGCGCATAATTCCATGCATGTGACGCGCCGATCACATCACGTCACGTGCCAACATAACTGTTACTGTATCTTCAACGGGGCTTCATAACCACATAACACTATAAGCACGTTTATCTGTCATTTATTTTCGCCACCCTAGCGAACATTTTTCTCATCATTTCTAAAAAAAAAGCAAAAAAATGCTAATCTACTAGCTCCAGAAATTTATAAGCAATGCGCCCGAATTTCTCCGAATATTTCCGTAACAAACAGATTTTTCTTGAATTGATTCGATTTTAACAACTCTCAATGTCCGTTGTCCGTTGAACGTTCGAATAAAATCGGAGATAGTTCAAAATTGGAATGGGCGGACAAATTTTTCAAATATTTTCCCGAGTTATAGTTTATCAGGAAACTAAATATATCGCACCCTCGAACAACGATGTAATAATTTATATGATAATCCCATAAGAGATGTTATACTGTCATTCTAGAGATGAGATTTAACGAGATACTTCTATGGAGAAAATCGGAAAAACATAAAAATACCTCTTCTATCTTCTACAAATCAAGCATATTTTCTCAGAATTGCAAAAACAAACAAACAACAATTCGAATTATTTGATCATTGCATAAATTAATTGCAGAAATACAAGAACTCTACCAAATACACAACTATAAGGTAAATGGCACAATCCTTTCAAATCACGCTGAAAAATGTATTCCGCAATTGTTTATTATTAATTTATAAACTTAAAGTATAAGGATGCGACTCGTATCCTTCGTAGACAATTTCTAAATAACAAGATTAAACCCATCATACTTGCTTCTTAGGTGATCGCTTTTCGTGGGCGTTTGTTGGTCGCTAGTCGAAAAATGACCATACAGCAGCGGTTCTTAACCGGGGGTCTATGGACCCCCAAAATACACGGGGGACCCCCTGTGGACCCCCAAGGTTAAGAACCACTGCCGTACAGTCACCCAGACTGATCGTTTTATGATTGTTTGTGCGGTTAATTTCGGACAAGAAACGACCGGTCATTTTTAGAGTTGTTTTATGGTTGTTAATACTATCTGAAAATCTATGCAACAACCTCTATTATAACCTCCATTCTTCCCTATTATATATATAATTTAAAGATCCTAGTTTGTGCACATCTATGATAAATATCTTCAACTGGCAAATTTAAATAAACATGAATTAAAAACCCGTCCAAACATGCATAGCCGTGTATTAATGTGATGGGTAAGTTAAAAGCAAGGCAACAGAAACGAAAGAGGTTTGAACATAAATCGATAACTACATAAGTACTCAAAGGATTTAAGGTTATAGTTCGAGGGTCGAGAAAGCAGTGGACTCCGCGCCGCCAAATATCATGCAGCGCCATCTGTGGAATAGCTGAAATGTCAAAACTAATTCCCGGCATCGATAAGGACGGAACCGGCAGGTTTCCTCTCCTTACCCGTATACAGAAAGGTAGAGAGAAAGTACCAAAAGTCAGCCAATTGTCACGGGAGTGACCCAGCTCTTGTGGTCCGGTGGATAAGCTAGCACTTACGGGCAAAATACTCAAGATATGAAAAGAAATGGGAGTTTCAGGAAAATAGCTCACCAGATATCAGCCCTAGCGGTAAACTAACGAAAAAGTTTTTTTCTCACGCCCAATCGAAAGAACATCTCTGTGGAAGCTGAGAAAACTGCCTTTTCTCCCACAGCTGTCGATAAGGCAGGAAACGCTGACCCGACATTGGATAAGATCCGAGCGTCTTATCCGGACGGGGACAGTAATAAAAAATGTAATAATTTTTTTAACCATTTAAATTACAAAATAAATTCTTACACGAACCTGAATTAACACCTGCTTCGTGTAAGAATTTGCTTTCAACCGGAAATGGTTAGCATTTGAAAGAAAGTAATGACATTTACTCATACCAACCGAGTCTGCACAGTACAAAAGATTTGTACATTTAACAAACCTTTTTTGTCCACAAACGTCCACAATTCTTTTGTTGTTAATATAACAAAAAGTATTCGTAAAATTGACAGACATTTTTGTAAGATGGACAAGATATTTTTGGAAAATGGACAAGATATTTTTGTAAAATTAACAAGATATTTTGTAAAATTAACAAGAAAAGAATTGTGGACGTTTGAGGACAAGAAACGTTCGTACCATTTTTACTGTGTGCGTTACAGGGGGATGCAGGGTTATCGCATCGCTATAAACAGACGAGACTGTTTCAGTTAATCTGCATCAATCAAAAGGGTATTTTTTAACAGGCGTTCGGTGGCACTTCAATAATGTGTACTGAAACAATACCATAGATGTATGATGTATGTGTCCGTAAATACGGTCTTCATGTACAGCAACATCGTGGTAAATATGTAGATGAAAGCATCACACGTATCGAGGAATTAATAGTTGCCTATTTATTTATGAAACTTTACTTTTATATAATAATCATTTTGTGAGACCTATTAAGATTAACGGTTTTTTGTCAAGTGGTAAAGTTCGAATCGAACGTCACGCGTACGAAATTCCTAGCAGACTGACTATCAAATTACTTGCTTTCAACAGTCAATGTCAATCATTAACTCACTCACATTGCACAAACGGTTGAAAATGCCGTTTCAGTAGGCTATTGTTCCATGTTTTTAAAGTTTGTCCTCTAAGTATACAACACAGTAAAACAGGTACCAACATTTCTTGTCCACAGACGTCTACAATGCTTTTCTTGCTAATTTTACAAAAGAATCTTGTCCATTTTACAAAAGTGTCTGTCAATTTCACGAACAGTTTCTGTAAAATTAACAACAAAATAATTGTGGACGTTTGTGGACAAAAAGGTTTGTTAAATGTATAAATATTTTTTACTGTGTAGACTTGAAAATCTGCATCTTCAAATTATTCTTTACTCGAAAATGTGCGTCCTAATAACCAAATAATAATAAAAGTATTCTTTACATAAAAATCTGAGTCCTCATACGATACAATCAGCAATCAACAATAGTTATCATATTACCTCTATGCTGCTTTCATTTAGTGAATAACGTAACGTTTGATGTACATTACACTTGAAGGTTTGGACTATTCGAGGACAAACATTTCTAAACAGAATCCCAGATAGCCAAGCGCCACGAAACGATCGCACGTGGGGCAATATTTACAATATGCACTACACATGTCTCAAATACTGCTCCAACTACATCCGTTTCATGGCGCTTGTCTATATCGGGTATGCTATGAGGACACAGCTTTCCGCATATGATGTACTTTGAGGACAAGCTGTTAAAACCCTTAAAAAAATGGTCGACTTAACAGCACATTATGGCATTGTAAACCACACGTGTTATTTGCTGCAGTTAATTAATACTTAAGGATTTATATTGACTCAACAGTCAAATAATTAATTAACTGAATGCTAATGTTAATTTTCAATAAATAAAGTACCTCTAAACTTGATCGTTGGCCAATTGGGAATTTCATACGCGTGACATTACTTATCCCAGAACTCATCCGCTGTACAAGAAACCATGAATCTTAATAACTCACGAAAAGATTTTGATATAGAAGTAATGTCTCATAAATAAATAGGTAATTACTAATTGCATGATCTTTGTGATGTGTCAATCGACGTATTTGCCACGAAGTTTCTGTGCATGAAGACGGTATTCAATTTAACGTTAATATGCACCAATCTATAGTATTCCTTAAGAACACATTGGTGAAGGGCCCCTTAATAAACCTTTTCTATCCTTGACCTATCTTAAACCATCCCTTAAACTATCGATCTATCTAATTATCAATCCATCTATCCGTCTATCTAAAGCACGTATACACGAATAAATTAAATACACGAACACAAGTACATATTTTCTAATTACACATATGTGCGGATGGAAGGATTTAAGTGACATCGAGAGCTGTAATTACCGTAAAGGATACCTGAACGCCCGATTAAGACATTTTCGTTCGCCGGTTTTTACTGAAGTTCAATTTTTCACGAGAACAATGTCAAACATAATAATACAAGCAAACATAATTGAGAACATACCTTGACGTTTCCATACAGCGAACGCTGCTTTTTCAGCAAAATCGACAAGGTCCTGTGCGACCCATCCCTCAGTTTTATTTCCATAATAATCCCAATTAATGTCTCGAGGTGCACGTATATGACTTTGCAGTGCAAGCTTCAAAATATTGATCCGGTTGTCCTTATGCCATATGTAAGATACAAATATTATAACTTTCCAGATTTCCAGATATTTCGTATTAAAAACATAAAACCTTACTTTTTCCAGTTCGTGTATTGTCAACACTGTCCGAAACAAGTGGATGCCTCTCGGTGACTTTAACTTCGGCCCAATCTTGTTCATACTTGTGCAAGTGGCGACTATTGAAACATAATGTGATGACTGGTATTCAGCTGCAGTATGAAAAAGAACATCCAGAATTCTGAAAATAGTACCACAATATTTCTGGTAACACCATATAAAAATCTAAGTTATTCATTACACAATGACGAGCCACTAGACTCACCTTGCGGCATTAATCCCATCTGGTGTGTTCGGTTCTTCGTCAGAAGGTGAACTCGTGATGATCTCTAAGTCATCCAAGAATAATATCGATGGTTGATGATATACACACTCAGCCATGGCTGCCGACATGATTTTTTGAAAAGCTTCCACCTTTTTACCTTAAGTAAACGAGTGAACATTAAAGCTGTACTTAATTTTTTAGAAATAATAGTGTACTTGCATGAAAAAAAATTCTCATCTGCAGATACTTTGATTACTCAGTTACAAAAATAGAGTGTACGATTTTTTTTTTTTATCGTCGTCATCATCGAAGTTATTTTCTCAATTACGGAATCATTTACAAAAGATATGCACCAATTAACTATCGGTTCGTGATGCCAGATTGAGGGATAAATCGCGGATGTGGAATTTTAGACGTAAGATGAGTCATATATGACGACTTTACTTATCGCAATCTATCATCACTTCTGCCGAATAGACGCTTTCCCCGGTTAATCAGCGCAATCGATCGTTTTCGCAACAAAAAAACTAAGAGAAACCATTCTCAACAATTCAACAATCGTGACGAATGTTCTTCAATTGCCGAAAAAAGAGTGCTCTTGTTTCAGCTGTTGAAGAGAATTAGGTAAATAAAATATTTTGTTGGTTCGTCGATAAACATATTTTATACTTTTTAACCATTGCAGGAATTTGTTAATTCCCTTTACCAGAAACGACAAATCTTCGGTTTTTTATGTAACTTTTGTTACAACAAACATTCATTCACAAACATTCATTTTCAAATAAAATATTCGGTTATTTTTCCGCAGCGGATTTTCACCATCTGCAACTTTTTAAAACTATTAACTATATTTGTCGAAAACTCTGTTTTTTTTATTCGATACAACCCGATTTTTTTGTCCGTTTTGCTCCATTGATGCATTTCGAATTTTTGCCCCATCGATACATCCCGATATTTTACCCCGTTTTGCCCCATCGCACCATTTTGCCCCGCTCTCCCCTAGTATTTTGTATTATTTTCGAGTATTTTAGCCAGCTCTGATCGTATATAATCTTACACTTTGACCTTCGAATCATTCATAAGTATTCATGAATATTCATAAACATTTGAATTATTCGGAATATCCGAACATTCAATTCGAATTTCGGATTGAATTATTCATATTCAATGCGTAATAAATTATTCAATATTTTGATTATTCGCACATTCCTAGTTTTTACCCATTTACTGTGGTGTAAGCCCTTAAACCAAGTCCTTTACCACTTGGTTGCGAGTATTGTCGTGATAGATGTTATAATTTATAACCGCAGCTTGCAATAAAAAAGGACTCGTCAATGGCACGTTCTTTATTGATGTGTTGTCTAGGACATTGAAAAAGTCTCTAAGACAGTAGAAGTACATTAGTAAAACAAGTGATAGAACACGATCGATAGCTCACTTAAGGCCCCACAACACGGTGCAAATTGTGTTTTTTTTTTTTTTTTTCTGAATGATGCATGTGTTAAGAATGTTCTCACAAAATTTTTTGAAGAAATTTGTAAAATCGACAAAGATACAGCATTTTCTGTGAAACGGTTCGAAGCAAGCGACCGCGCCGAGCGGCAGGTGTGCGGCCGCCGACCGAGTCTGCTACCTACCGACAATATCAAGTGGAGAGAGAAGAGCCACGTGCTAGCAGAAAGTTGAGCAGTGGCCAACTCGATTCTGTGACAATAAATCCGGGTGTCGGTTATACAATTATCAATTTCATTGTTGTTTTTTGCAGCGATAACTGAGCACGTGAAATGTAAATTGTGTGGAAGTGACGTCGAATTTGGCGAATCTAGTCGTCGAGGACTTGGATTAAAAATTGTTATAAATTGCAAGTCTTGTACGCCAAAAGAAATCACGTCATGCCCGTTGATTACAAATGCATACGAGATTAATCGTCGATTCATTTTTGCTACGCGATTACTTGGAGTGTCATTAGGGGGAGCAGGAAAATTTTGTGCGTTTATGGACTTGCCGCGCCCCATCTTCCAATCTTTCTACGACAGTATTGTAAGACAGATTCGTGATGCTACAGAAACTATAAAAACAATGTCGTTAAAAATGGCTGGTGATGAAGAAAAAAAACTAACCGTCGAACAGTCTCAAAAAGAAGATGGATTGACAGTTTCTGCTGATGGCACTTGGCGCGAACGTGGTTTTAACTCGTTACATGGTGTCGCGACACTCATCCGGTATTACTCTAAAGAAGTTCTAGATATTTGTGTGAAATCCGCATACTGCAAGGCATGCCCTGCGTGGAAAGATAAAACTGATTCAGAAGAATATCAAAGTTGGCTAGAAGACCACGCTAAATCCTGCGATGCAAATCACGTCGGATCTGCAGGCAAAATGGAACCTGATGCTATGGTTGAGATGTTTCAAAGAGCGGAGGAATTACACGGAACGAAGTACGTAAATTATATCGGGGACGGCGATTCAAAAACGTACAACAAAATTGTGCAAGCTCTCCCATATGACGTGAAGAAAAAAGAATGTATCAACCATGTTCAAAAACGAATGGGCACGCGATTACGGAATTGCAAAAAAGGGAACAAGGGCCTCGGCGGAAGGGGGAAGCTGACTGGAAAGCTCATCGAAGAATTGACTGCATTCTATGGTCTTGCGATTCGTCGAAATAGTGATTCGTTGGAAAGCATGAAAAAAGCTATCTGGGCTACATTCTACCACAAATGTTCTACTGACGCAACTCCCCAACATCAGTATTGTCCGGAAGACGAAAATTCGTGGTGTTCGTAGCAGCAGGCACTTACCAAAGGAACTTTGGATGAACACACACATAAACCTGCATTGCCTGCAGATGTTACTGAAGCAATAAAACCGATATACGTGGATCTCACTAAGAACGAACTTCTTGAACGATGTTTAGGTGGTTTTAATCAGAATAACAACGAGTGTTTAAACTCCGTTATATGGAAATTTGCGCCAAAGGCATCGTGGAACGGCAATCCCACTGTTGAAACTGCCGCTAATATCGCCTCAATACTTTTTAACAATGGCTATATAGGCCTCATAAATGTATTGGAGGTGTTAAATATCAAAATTGGCGAGACGCTCTATCAATATTGTGAAACCATGGACGAGAAGCGTATATTCGACGCCGACCTCGAAGCCAAAAAAAGCACGCATGAGGGTCGTTTGCGTGGAAAAAATCAAAACACCAATCAATCTATGGATACTGACGAGCTGTTCTATAGTTCAGGAATAGCAGACTAACGGTGAGAAACATTGTAATAACGGACAAGAAAAAATTTAGCTTTTACGTACGAATTATTCGTTACCAAAACTTTGAACGCGTTTTTCTCGAAAATACTTTTTTCAACCTTGTCGACAACATATTTAAAAAACTATAAATCCAATTTGCATGGGCCAAGTTTTAAATTGTTCGCAAAGCCAGTCTCTACGTCTCCACGTAGCGATTTTTTCATAAACGGTCCCCTTCCATTTTTTAAAAATATAAACACTACAAAAAATTTCGTGAAATTTGAAGTAAAAAATTTGCTGGTCCGCCATTTTTGTATTTTTCGTGATATCGAGTTCTCCCTACGTCATGATGTAAATCTAAGTGTCTAGTTTCTAAATAAATTTTCTTTTATTTTTCAGATGAACTATATAGCTTTATCGATGTCGACCGCCGAGCAACAATTTAGCCGGAGTGCACTTTTTGACTGGACGTACACCGCAAACAACGCTGTGTATTAGGATAAATATTTTTTAATACACTCTTCTATATGTATATATTGACCACGAGAATTATTAAAAAATTTCGACACATAGTTTACTTGTAAAAAATTACGAAAAATGTACCCTCGGCCCGCGCTCGCACCGTGTTGTGGGGCCTTAACGTAAATCGTAACTATGTTCCAATTTCAATAAATTTGCTAGGAACTCTCTTTGTACTTTCGCCGGCTTGAGTCTCTTCACACGAATGCCTATTATTCACCTCGCCATACCACTCGCACACACATTCACACTGACTCAGTCGGGTACGCGCAGTCTGAATAAGCGGACATCTGTAGTTGTAAGGTAACGGCGTTAACAATATTGTACCGACCGAGCGAGTGAATAACGTGCGTATTTTTTTTGCGGCGGATATTATTAAGTACAATCGCAGCTAAATATCTCGAGCACGAACTGTCACACATCTTCCGATCAAGACTGTCATCATCTGGTTTATCGATAATCTGTACGTTTGTCATTTATCACACTAAGCTATTCCGGTCATCCACGTAATATCGTGTGGCTCAGTCAATCCTTATCTCTATATTCGTTCGTTACAATACGATCAGATACGATTAATATATGATAAGATATGAATTCATACCTGAATATATCTGATCAGATGGGATCATATCTTATTATATATAAAATACGACCTTATCATGCTTGGACTTATATATGTTCATATCTGATAAAAAATGATCATATATTATCCGATGAGATCCATATCGGAAACAGATATGGAAATATATGATCAGATATGATAATTTTTCCCCCAGGTATCTACACAAAAATACGAAATTTGGAACATGTTTTTAGGTAGTTATCAATTTTTGTAAAAAGTTGTCGTTTTCCACATTCTTTCGAGCTCATTAGACCATAGTTTTCCGTAGCAAATTGTAGTTGATACTACAAATAACTACAATTGACTACAAAAATCTATGAGTTAATCAATGAGTTTAGCGGGCTGCTGTCAAAGTACAATTCTATGCTACTGTTATCATTACTTCCGCACAAAACTCGTGGGTAATCCCGTCCTCAACTTCGTGCGGGCCAACTCTGTGTTTCCGAATCGAAACAAAGCAATTGCGCGTTTACGTGAACGATCAGCGATGCCAAATTTAACCCGGAAGTCGGAAATTCCCTATCAACTCCCACATGAACACAGTAAAGATTATTCGACGGCGATGCAACGCCAATTCATCCGCAAACGAGCCTAATTAGGAATTCCCAACCTTACGTCGTATCGGTATTTGATCTCCAAGCGGTATTACAAACGGTCAGTCGTGAAACCGTAATGGGAGTCACTCAAGCTAGATTGTAGGAATCTACAATGTCAGGAACTACACCAAGAACATCTCATATTGACAAGCAAATTGCAAACTTGATTCCGGAATATGATCCGAGCAAGAACGTACTGCGAACTGTAAACATGTGGGTAACGAAACTCAAAGGAATCGCGAAGACGTGGTATGATTCCATGGCTACAATGCGACATAGCTGGATTGAATGGAAGAACTTACTGAGTGATGCATTCCCGTGTACCACGGATTTACAATGTGCCAAACGAGTTATATCGTACAACTTCAGGATCATCGCAAAGGCAGTTTAGAACTGTAAGAACTGAAATTCCACAGCCGAAACCTATCGTAAACTAAACTGACGAACGTCGATGCTGCAACTGTAACGAGTATGAACTATAATGAAATAATTCGAACAATCCGGAAAAAAATCCGGGGCGTACTGGGCCGGGATTCGAATCCGGGACCTTTCGACTGCCGGTCGACTGCTCTGACCACTGAGCTACACCAGGCCGCTTACCCACACCAATTCCGAATTGTCCTAATTAATACCATTTTTCGCTTTGATATAGGACATATGGCCACGAAGTGTACCAAGCTACAGCGACGTGAGCGATGTTCGAACTGTAAAAAAGTAGGGCATTTAAATACAAATTGCCCCAATTGAGACGGCGCTAAAAAGTAAATGCAAAGTACCAATGTGGACTCGTAGCGGTTATCGACGCTGTCTATTGTGAAAAAGTCAAGCGATAAAAGAAATGACGATTCGGACGCGGTAACTGCGACGGAAACATCGAGGAACCAGCAAGTTTCCTTGTCATCTGATCACTGTATAATCGACGAAAATTTGTTACATTTTCAGGAAGCAACGGTGAATAGAATTCTGGTACAATCGTACTTGGATCAGGACAGCAAGTGTACCATATAGCGAGAAAGTGACTCTCGAAATCTTTTCAGTTCACAGATTTAGATTCACCTTGTTCCATCGGAGGATATTGCGACGAAAAAGTTCATCCAATCGGATTGTGGATGTTTGGGAAATCGATCAGTTCAATCATGTGTTATGACGTACATCGTGGAAGCTCACATCCACGTTCCATGTTCCATGTTCCAACAAATACTCTTATTCGCGGGTCAAAACTTCACTGAACTACCGGATATAACCGTCGTCAAACGTAATAACCACATACGCGTTTATCACGACAAAAACTGAAGGGTTCGAACATGATGGACAATTAATGTATCTTACGACACGTGAATTCCCTTGAAAAATCGTGAGCCTGTAGACTAAAGAGAGGACTGCTTCCTCCAAGCTACGTCGGATTTATAAACGTCGATACGGACGCCGATACACTTAAACGAGCATTTTTTATACATGTTCAAGATCGTTCTCAACGAGTCGTGAACAATCCAAACCACGCTGTATCGTCGAATTAGCAGAGACAAAAATTAGTCAGATTCCTGTGGTTAATTACCTGTGGTCCCGTGGTCAAATACCTGTAGCAAAAGAATCGTAAGAACTCATTGCTTTCGTGACATTCGATGGAGCGTATCAGTATACGCGGGTACCATTTGGATTGACCAATGCTCCGGCAGTTTTCCAAAGAGTAAGACACAATATTCGGACAAACGTTAGCACTTGCGTGCATGGACGACATTTTGATGCCGGCATCATACGTTGAAGGATTACGGCATTTAGAAGAAATTCTGAAAACTCTTCAGACGGCAGGGTTTCGAGTGAAACTTGAAAAGTTCAAGTTTTTACATGAACAAGTAGATTTCTTGGGATTCCAAATCTATTTCTTCGCGAATACGACCCAGAAAACAAAATCGATTGTCTAACGAAGTTCGTCGTACCGAAGAACGTGCATGAGTTGCAAAGATTTATAGCTCTTGTGAGTTATTTACGGCGATTTATTCGTGATTTTTCAAGGATTGCGAGATCCTTAACGTTACTACTACAAACAGATGCGAAATATAATTGGGGAGAAGAATTTGCGAATTATGAAAAAAAATTGTCTGAAAGTCCAGCTCTAGCCACCTTCAATCCTAACTACGAGGCGGAGCTACACAATGATGCGGATATCGACGGAGTAGGTGTTATTCTGATGCGGAAACAGACTGATGAGCAGATGCTTCCTGCATCACGTGAGCAGTGAAACGACTTGAGACGATAGAAAATATAATTCCTACGATCAGAAGACATTAGCGGCTGTGTGGAGAGTGGAAGAGTTCAGGCCGTGCTTACTGAGGCGAGAATTTACCATTACCACTGACTGTAAGTCCATCCGCAGTACATTTAAGAAAAGAGACATCATCCCCTGGTTTGGAAAACGGTCATTGCGATTACAGGAATTCACGTTTTCGGTCGTACATCGTCCAGGAATCCAGATGGGCCACGTCGCTGCTGTGAGGCGAGCGCCGCGTGAAACACCACAAGCACTAGCTGATTCGGACGCATAAGTCTTGCTACTAATGTTTTTCTTGCTACTAATAAACGAACAGATGCGAAATACAAAGTTATGATTGAAGAAATACGCGAAGGAAAGTACACCGGCATGAACTTTACGCAACGGCAAGAAACGTTGTATCGTATGGAAGAGACCGAGGGAGGAGTCATATACCTATGGGTTGTACCAGATTAAGTTCGTTGGCGCATTTTGAAATAAAATCACTACGCATAGGGCACTTTGTTCTTGACAAAACGATGAAAAAAAATCAAAGAATTCTACTGGTTTCCAAGCATGAAGCGGTACATGAAAGGATATATCGGTGCGTATCTCCCGTGCCTGTAGTATAAATACTCGCCAGGCAAACGATCCGGCGAATTACAATCGATTGAAAAGGGCGGTCAACCGTGTCACACTTTATACGTTGACCATCTCGGATCATTCGCCAAAAGTAAGAGAGCAATTACTTACTTGTTGTGGTCGATAGATTCACGTAATCTGCAACGATACGCGCAGTGAAAACGACGAAAACCGTGCCAGTGATTCACCTTCTACGATAACTAAATGCTCATTTTGGTGCACTTCATCGAATCATTACGGATAGAGGGACCGCGTTCATAAGAGGTGCATTCGAAAAGATCTGCAGGAATGCAGGAAGTCCATGTACGATTGATAAATGTACTAAATGTGGCAGCAACACCTCGAGCGAATGTCCAAGAACAACGGTACAATCGAACAATCACTCCAGCACTAGCTGCCTTGTGTACAGAAACTAGTGAGAATAGTTCCGATGATTATGTGAGCCAAGTACAGGGGGAAAAGCCATAGGCCATACAGGCTTTATGAAAGCCATATAGTATGGCTTTATGAAAGCCATACAGTATGGCTTTATGAAAGCCATACAGTTCATAAAGCCATAGGTCAAACGCCGTTTGCGTTACTCTTCAATTACATTCCAAGAGGTCTAATCAGAGAACCGGCCGAAGATTCATTGCGTGGTGTCGAAATGCAAGCCAGACAAGAAAAAGCGTTGGATCAAATAATACAAGATCAAGCTCGCCAACGTGAACGATGTAATTCGAAACGAGCGAAGGCACATCAATATTATCCAGGCGATGGCCACTGCTGCGGACACTGTTGAGATCCCGGCACCTGCGGCGACACCAAATATTGTGTCCGACACAATCGCCAGTGGTCTGGGCAAGGGCTTTCGTGGCAAGCCTTCTGAAAATGCCTCGGACACCCTCCAGCCGCAGCTGCCGCCAATGTACTACTCAGCCCTAGGATCCCCGCCGCATGATTTCAATTAGCGAGACAGACGCCATTGGGATCGAGACTGAGCGAGAATTGCGAGCCGGATGCTCCGATAAAGAGAATATGAAATGCCAAAGAGAGAATCCCGGTTCACCGCCGGACAACGACGAGAGGACGGAAGTCGACAGCGGTACGTCGGAGTGGGGCGTCGACGGGGAAACGAGCAATTTCAGTAACGACGGACAGAACAACGACGAGCGCAACGGAGGATCAGCGAGAGTAGTTAAACTTCAGAAAATCATTAGACTTCAAAAATCCTTCGACGACTATTGTACAAAATCAGATCGACGGGGACACCGTTAAAATGCTCGTCATTCAGCAAGACGGGAAACAGACGCTCATCACTTTTGATATTCCGAACGAGGCCTGCGCAGTTCAAGATGTTCTTGAACGGGTGAACATTTCGTTCTCCGGAGAAAACTGCGTTTCCCTCGTCTCGGACAAATTGCTCGGTATAAATTACATTGTCGAAGGTGGCACCTACATGGGCGGCGTTAATTCTCACGAGGAAAGCGAGTCCAGCGAATTCCAATACCACGACAACGCAAACACACCGCTGGTCAGCTCGTCGCTGAATTTCGTTGCGTCGGACGGAAACAGGAATTCGTCTGTGACACAGAATGAGGTGACTTTTAAGCTGAGTTGAGCAAAAAATACTAGAAAATATGGAAAATACAAAATATCAAGGGGGTGCCATGAGGCATACGTCCCCTTGTGCGACAAAACGGCGGAGGAAATTTGCAAAAATCGAGCTTGTGTCCAAGCCTTAATGAAGGATGAGGCAGATGCGATTGGACGTCTTTGTGATGAAAGTAAGAGTGGGGAAGAAGTCGCCTGAGAGATGAAAACGGAAGTGGAAGGAGAGAGGGTATAAAAAAGACAGTGTGGAAAGGCCGTGAGGGGAATGCTTCCCCCACCCTACGACGTCGCTTTGCTAGGTAGATACCATGGGCGGCTTTGCGCCTGCGCCGCTTACGTCCGTCTCTTTCTAAAGATCGGACGATTAGTATAGAGTGGGGGCATTCCATAATTTCGCACGCTCTCTAATATCGCGCATCCAGAGCCCCGAGTACGCGATATTACGGAGAGTCGACTGTAATCACTAAGGGGGCACATTTGTATGGGAAGGGGATATATGTTAAAACCCACCAGGGTATACATGGAAATAAATCTTCTACTACTACCCAGGCGATCTAGTGCTCGTCGAACGAACCCCGGCGGCCACGCGGCAATCACAGAAACTGGCCAGACAGTACAAGGGACTGCACGTCATAACGGAAACAGTTCCGCATGATCAGTATGGTATTGCAGATCCTCCGGAATTACCGAATACACAACGATTTCACAATGAAACAGCATATATAGAAAAAATTAAAATATATCCCGCTGATCCGGAAGAATTCAGCGAAAACAATAAAGAATCGAGCACTAGAGACGAAGTCAAACGTGGCGATAGGGCAACTCAAGCACCGAATCATTATTCACAGTGAACTGAAGGAGATGATGAGAAGAATCTTTCGGAGCAAACCGAATAACCAAAGCGAATCATACCAGCGCGTACTAAAAAAATACCAAGACGCTATCTACAATAATTCAACAGTGAATCAAAATCGGTATTGTTAATTTTTGTTATCTATAATTCCTGTACAGTTTACAGGTTGTATCGAAACATATCTAGTTCAGGATGTCCGCATGTAGCTACGTTTTATAAAAAAGAAAAGAAAAGAAAGAACTAACGAATGTGTCGAGCGGCGACGATTCATTCTTTGTATCATCACTAACGAATAAACACGCCTTGGATTTTTTCTAACAAATCATTCAGCCCTTCCTTTGTGACATCGTTATTAACCGGACCTAATGTAAAATTCTGTTTACGCTGGCCGGCACGTCGAATCTTGGAACGGGAGGCTATTTAAACGGAAATTGGTAATTACCCTGAAGGGACACCAATCTCTAGGGAAAGAGCCGTTCGTGTATGACCAGATTTTCCGCACCCCCTCCCCCTCCCTCCCTCCCTGAGTCCTCGTGCGAATAGAACACAGTAAGTCGGCTGCGGACGCAATCGGTTCTGCAAAAGTTGTGTAAAGGGGAAAGGATCCCGTACAGATGGAACACATAAAAAAATAACATGAAATTAAAATTAAATTCGGTTTTCTAGTTCACATATATGATTCCACTATTCTCACTGAATTTCTATAAAATTGAACATTTTTATTTGCCAACTATTAATTCTCATTACAAGAATTCCAACAAACTCAATCTATTGAAAAATAGTGTCCTTTTCTAAGAAACCCTTTGTTTCTTTTGTCATTTGGCCACCTTCCAAAGAGTGATAGGATCGAGGTGATTAGCATAGCTGATGTGAGTGTGACAGTGATGTTTTCTTTAAGTTGCACTACTTTCTTAAGCTCGTTTTCGGTTGGACATCTCATAACGCAGGCATCATGAAAAATTATAATTTGTTTTTCGAAAAGAAAACATTGCTACCACGCTTATCCACCTCCTGTCACAATTATAACGGTTGCCCTATTCGTATATCTCTTATCTATGTTTGACATAGCGAAGAAATCTAATGCGCAGAAATGTAAAATATTAGTAATAAAATTGAGACTATGACACTGCATCAATTACTTTTTTCCGATATTACAG
Organism: Amblyjoppa fuscipennis; assembly: GCA_963575735.1. NCBI lineage: Eukaryota > Metazoa > Arthropoda > Insecta > Hymenoptera > Ichneumonidae > Amblyjoppa > Amblyjoppa fuscipennis. Next base: position 21,175,836 of record OY754488.1, read on the forward strand.
CCGAAATCAAATTCTGTTTCAATACTTTCAAATAACAACGCGTTCTAAACGACAACGCAGATTAATGAAAAAAAAAAAATTCTTTACTCATGCATGCAAAATCCTCGTTTGCGCACCATTCTTATATGATACCATTCACAGGCATGCAGAATAGCTGATTTCCGCACGATGCGCAAAAGCGATGCGCAAAATACGTTCACCGGTGTGCACTATGCCGTCACTAGTGCGCAAAATATTTTGCGCACTGGTGAAGCATTTTGCATACCGGCTTTACTACTAGTGTCATCTAGCGTCGCAAACGGTTACTTGACAAATGTTACCAAGCGGTTGCTGTGGTAACACCGAGGCTAACGTCATTGCGCATGCCTATGAATGGGGCACAACTTGAATTTTGCATTGCATTCGTAAAGAAAAATATGGTTCGATACACGAGGCCAACTCGCTTCTTATGCACTGCTCATTTGGCTTCTAGTATCGAAATTTACTATTACGGACTCTTACCTTTCAATGATTTGCATTCTATGACGTGTATGTATACAGAATGCGGTGCATTGTGCATATCGGCTTGCAGGACCTTGCAGATTGTCGATTTCCCTACACCGAGGTCACCGCAGATAAGAATATTCCCAGGATCACATCGGGAGTTGCGACCATAAAAAGCATCCGTCAGACACAAACTCAAGTCGAGACCTATTCGACATTCAGCTAGCACAAGCTCCAGCGGTCTGAAAATGTGAGCATAGTATAAAGAAAATCTAATTCTATCCGGTATTGTTGAAAATCTAAATGCGACCCGTAAATTGATATAACTTTCAACTATGGCGCAAAATATTTATTTGTTGGCACTCACTGTAACGAAATAGTATCCAAATGACTGTTTTGAAACTCTTCGTCGATGTCATTCCAAGATTCCAGTTCAGGTGGTGTAACGTCGTGAACATTTAATACGACGTTTTTTAATGTGATGGAGTCGAGAACGGAATATGAACATTCCTGGGGTGTGCATAATACCATGCAGCTGGTTCCATCGTTTAAATAAATTCTTGAATGAGTATTCAAAAGAATTTCTTTACCACCCGCTGTATTGAGAAGAAACTCTTCGAAAACTTGTCGAGTTATCGACATTGCCGAGGGAAATATTTCGATCGATGTGACTGCTTCATCGGAACGTTTCATCGATTCTAGAAGCACTTTACTTCCTACGCGTAATTTCAAATTTCGTCTCAAGTTCGTGGATATGTAAATTTTCTTATGAACTGAATGCATAACGCTTTCTTCACACGAATGTGAGCAGTGCTTAATGTCATTTTCAATCACGAATAGCCTGACCACTAATTCCGAAGACTGCTTGGGTATCATCGATCGATTCGTCCGCAAAAAATTAGTGCTCGTCGTGTTAACATACTGCTGATCTTCACAGACCTTTCTGATTCTGTACAATCGATTTTCGGGATAGTTCGTACTAATGAGATTAGGTGAAGTGTTCCATCCATGAACAAAAACGTCGTAGGGACTCTCGACAGAGAAATCAAACGTTTTCGTATCGGCTTTTATGTCGGATAAGCTATAAACGCGGAACGTTTGTGGGACAATGGAAATGTCGTTATTCTTCATCCAGCTCCGGATATCGTTGGATTCTTCGTGCATTCTGTTCGCTTTCGACTCGTATATCTTCCCCGACGTTACGAATGAAATATTGGAAAATACACTCCAACCCATTGATGATATTTGCTTAGCAGTAGTATCGTGCGTTTTGGAAAGAACTTTTCCATCCGATTTGGACCACGGCTGCGTTACGTGGACTTCGGTACCATTACCTATTGCTCCATATACAAAGTCGGGATTGATTGCCTCTAAATCAAGACAAAATATAATACATACGAAATTATTATTGTACCGTCTTAAGCACAAAGAAATTGAGATGAATTAATCTATATTTTTACCGATTAACAATGTCACCAACAAACCCTTGGAGATCCATACAACTATCGTCTGGTCCTTTGCCACCAAACTTATCTGATCCAATAAAACAGATTGTACCTTATCAGCTTGGTATTTCTGCAATTATTATAAAAATATGTATCTAAACTGATAAGCATGTACATATTACCAATTAAAATGTCCCCTTCAAATATAGCGTCCATATCCCATATGAAGGGGATGCTATGTCTCAACGGCCGTGGTTTTATACAGTGCATATTCACAGCACGATTAATTTTGCTTTCTCATAGAGGTAGTTATTGACATAAGAAAATAACAAATTAAGGTAGGCACAAGGTGAATGAAGGTAGGCACAAAGTGAAATTGTTGACCGGTAGACGGACTGCGAATCCTACTTATTACTCAAGAATAGGCCGTTGGGAGCTTAATCAAGTTGAAAACGCTAAAATAACAAAAAATGTAAAATAAACGTCCCAGCGACCAAACACGTCCCAATAATCGGACGAAGCGTACGTGCAAGAGAGACGGAAATACGATTTTTCATTCATGTCCAGGGGGCTGGGACTGCTCCTTTAGGTATGCGGCCACGAGTACTTTTATCTTAGATGGATACTCGACTACCCTGATAAAATTGTTATCGAATAACTAATAATTAATTTGAATACCGATAACTCTGTCTCAGCCAGAAAAATAATTCTTAAGCTCAATGGCTTATTGAAACATACCACAATTTCCCAGTCTTGACAGCTACGAGGTGCTACTGTGATTGCCGATAAAAAAGGTGGTTCAGGAACACATGAAACGATCACTTCATCACCTTCCTCCACATTGAGCGCGCGAGCGAATGTAGCGCTGATTCCTAATGATTCGTCATGCCCCGACATCGAACGCCAAGATGCGTAATAATCATTATTATTCTGCGAGATCTTGATACCTTTCACCTGAAATTTTTATATGAGAATTTAATGTCCTAAATATTTGGAGTGAAGTCATGCATCTCGTTTCGTTTACAAAAGCTCGAATGAAGGTTAATCATAAGTACTAAACAATAGGGATAGGTTCATGTTTTATCGTTTTGATTTACTGTTTAAGTGTACCATTAAGGGCGTTGGATAACTTCAGCCACACGCCGAACCGTACCGAATGGTTTAGAGTGCAGTGTTTTATTGCTCTGTAATTCCATTCTTTTATCATCAATAAATCATCAAATTTAATTTATTTTCAATAAAAGAAAAGAATATCAGTTAAGAAAGTTTTTCTAACGGGAGTCTTTATTTTCTATATTATACGGGCGCCTCTAAGAAGCCAGCACTGGACATCCCTTCAATGGCCTTAGCATGACTAACATGCAATCTGCACGTGGTCGGCAAGCCATCTCCGTGAGAGAGTACCGCATTCGCCGAAACAAAATCGGATACCATCTTTTTAATTTTAACTCCCGACTGACTGCTAAGATAATAGATAGGAGTTACGCGTATGACTGAGGTTCCGCGATTTTGCAATTTTCGTTGTCTCTAGTGTTTGTTGAAACTGCTCAATGTGTTTTAACAGAATTTGGCACATTAGTTCTATAGATTATGGAGCATGTTTTTAGCGATGAATTATAAAAATTAAATGTGATGTGGCAGAGAAAAAGAACATTGAAAAAGTGGATCAAAAGCCTAATCAAATATATCGAATGGACGGCCGCCATTGTTACTATTATTTTCGTGTTTTTTTAGCACTATTATCTGCATAGTCGTCAGTTCATAATACGATTTAATACGTTTTAAGCGATTATTTAAATTAACTTTTTTTTTGGAAGAGAAAGGTTTTTACTGTTTACCATTTTTAAAACAGATTTTTTATAAACAACTTTCTTGGTATAGATAAAACACTGTTACCACTTGGTAGCGTAGCATTTTTACTTTTTCGGAATAAAAGTTTTTTGTTTTGCTTTCTCATAGAGGAAGCTTTGTGATGGTGAAAAAGAAAATATCTAGATTTTAATGAAAACGCGTTCAGAATGTTCCAAAACATCGAAAAATGACACTTAGAAAAAATGTCTGTGCGTGTGCGTGTGCGTGTGCGTGTGCGTGTGCGTGTGCGTGTGCGTGTGCGTGTGCGTGTGCGTGTGCGTGTGCGTGTGCGTGTGCGCGTGCGCGTGCGCGTGCGCGTGCGCGTGTGCGTGCGAATCGGATGCGAAAAATTCAAATAGCTATATCTCGGAAATGCCTTGGCCGATCAGGCTGAAATTTTGCACGCACAATGTGCAATTGTTAATAGACACAGTGTGCAATTGTTAATAGACAATGTTTTTGGAAAATTTCATCCAAACATGTTCAGTTGTTTTTTATGTACGCCATTTTTAATTTGTTAAAAAATGTCGGTTCGCGCTCTAGCGCTCGCAATTTTTTAGCTATCGGGCTAAAAACAGCTACACTGATGGAATATAGTCACCGAATAATCCCATTAAAATTTCAAGAGAATCGATCGAACCGTTTAAATTTTATGTCATTTTTAATTTTTTTGATTTTATGAAAAATGAGTACTTCATTTTAAATACAATTTTGCACATTAAATATTCACTTATTATCATAGTAAGTGTCAAATTCGTGATCAGCGTGAAAAAATACATGGAATACAGTCCCGGGGGGCCGTCGAACGAAAAAAGTTTATTTGTCATTTTTATTGCCAATATTGCAAAAATGAGTCATTTTTGCGTATTTTCAAACACAGTGATTTTTTTGCTTCTGACGGCATCGTGGACAAACCTAGGTACCTATCATGTTCTACGGCAAGAAATACATAAGATGATGGTATGACGAAATTTAAAGAATTAGATAAAGCGGTGTCATTTGAACTTCTCGAGTAAAATTGAAAGATCGAAACAAAATTTGGAACACATAATTCTATGTATTTTTTGCGCCAAGCACAGAGCCTACATCCGTTTTGATCAAAAGCGTAAGGTTGCTGTATTTTTTCGGGATAAACCTGAGTCAGCCAGCAGTTTTTCCTAAAGTTAAATACGACGTTGATGTTGGAAAAAAAGTTGAAAATTGACATTTTCATAACACTTCCTGATAAAAGCTAAAAATTGAAATTTTCATATCGCTTCCTCATAAAAGTTGCAAGTTGGAAGTTGAAAGGTGAAATTTTTATATCACTTTGTCATAATGGTCCTTTATTCGGAAAGCTTCCTCTATGAGGAAGCCGAACATATGGTAAATGCATTCTCACAGAAGGAGCTTTGCGAATAAAGGACCATTATGAGAAAGTGATATAAAAATTTCAACTTTCAACTCGCAACTTTTATGAGGAAGCGATATGAAAATTTCAATTTTATTATTATTATTTTTTTTTTACCAAAACAAAGCTTCCTCTATGAGGAAGCAAATTCATACGTATTCAGACAAATTAACAAATTGTTTTCATTTTTTTTAAAGTTAGGTTGCCGGGTGATTTTTGGCAATTTTTTTTTTCATTAATTTGCTAACATGAAAATTTAAATTGTTCAACAAATCTCCCGGAAACCTAATTTTTTTAAATGAAAATAATTCGTTTACTTTTCTGAATACGTATGAATTTTTTTTTTAATTTATAAATTCACTTTACATTTTATTTTTATATGGGAAAAATGTGTAAAACATCACAAAATTCAGTGAATTTAAAGTGAATTTAAAAATTAAAAAAAATTCATACGTATTCAGAAAAGTAAACGAATTATTTTCATTTTAAAAAATTAGGTTTCCGGGAGATTTATTGAACAATTTTGGTTTTAATCAATTAACCAGTTATTAACATTTTAGAATTATTATTTTGCAAAATTAATCTTTTCAGCACCTTTGATATGGTTCATATTTTTCAGATTTATATACCATGCAGAAGAGTTTGCAATTCCCACTGAACACCATTCGCAAGGACTTCCTTAAAGAGAACTAATAAGTTCTCTGAAATTCTCTAAACCTACCTTATCCGAGAAAATCGAAGTTTTTCAGAATATAAATCGTATTTTCTCCGAAAACGTCTACTCTTGGTATGAGTAATAGAATGAGTTAATCTTAATAACAACTCGTAAAATCTATTAACGTACTTAATCAGAAAAAATTAGTTTTCCAGAATTTTTCGGAAAATAATCTGAATTTTTCTGATAAAGTGTGACTACCGAACATTGTGCCGAGAAAATGGTAGAGATATTTAGCAAATAGCAGATAAACTCAGAGAAAAATGTCGGAAAATGTCTAAAAATCACAGAAACGGTCCGGTTAAAGTTTTTCAGACACGTTGTCAGAAAAATATTTATACCAGGGAAAGTTCCAAAACCAGTAGTATAAAGGTCAACAATTATTTAAAAAATAAAAAATAATAAAACGCTGCTGTTTTCTACGTCGACTTCTGTTTCATTGAAGTAAAAAGAAACAACCGCAATAAATACTCCAAGGCCAAATGTGTCTGAATTTAAAACCAATTCACAGTGTAGTTTTTGGGAATAGTTTAATATAAACTTATAGGCATGCAGCGTCTGTCTCTTTCTAGCCACTCGCTGAGAGCACGTTTCTCTCGCACACTGACTGCCGCCTTCAATCGAGCCCCTCTTCCGTCACCCGCCCGCAGTGTTGGTCGCGGCGTCCTTAAGGGGAGGCTAAAATCTTCTCGCTCGCTCGCACACGAACCGTATACCCCTTTCCCCTAGCAATCGCCCGCTCGCCGAGGTTTAAAGTCGCCTTAAGCATGCTGGAGCGATTCACACTAGTCAAATAAGTCGTACATTTGAAGTCGTTTATACAATCTTTTACGCATCTATCGATTATAGTGGACGGCTGTTAGTATTACAGCAGATGTCGTTAGCGGAGAAAAACCTGGATTGCAATGGATTTGCAAAAATATTAACGGGTTTGTGTTAATTTTGGAAAAAGTACATATTCGTTCCGTTTTTTCAAAGAATAGTCCATCATTTTTGGTCGACGTTAATCTAATGCGGCTCATCTAGATATTCGATAATATTTTCCGTTTAAAAATGGCAGCTGTTTGTTTATGGAGGAATTCCGTCAATGGATAAACAAAAGGTTGTCATCTTTAAACGGAAAATACTATCAAATATCTAGATGCTGAATTAAAAGAGCATCTTTCAAAGAAGAGTCCCAGGTGCGGATGGCCGACGCTCCGAGTATAGCTGACGATTAGCTTTTAGTCGGCGGCAGGTTGACGGCCGATGATCAGATCTCGACGAATGCCCAGTGTCGGTTAAACTGTCAATTGACAACCACTCCAACGTTGGGCTCAATAGTTGGCAAAACGCTGCTTACCAGAGTTGAGCCAACGCTGGTGTATCGTCGTAATGATGCGTGTTCGCCGATATCAAGTGGACGTTCGCTCATGACGTCGAACGACTTTGGCCCAGTACCTGCTAGCGACGTTCAGCCAACGTCCAACACCAAAAATTTATTAAAAATGCATTTTTTTAAATTTGCGCGACTGCTGAATCCTTTTTTATTATTCGGGATCCCTTTATTATAGTTTTATCTACAGTACTGTAGTGCATACAGCCTAAGTTTCATCGATGTTATTAATTAAAGTGTGAATACAAAAATGAACAAATAAAACTTAGACAATTTAAAACAATTGGTAATTTATTATTAGATAGAGATGCAGTAGATACGCCGCTTATCCCTTAATAACATTTCCTTATATATAAGATTCGAAAAAAAAACAAATCTTCAAGGTGAGCATAGCTGAGCGCGTAAGAACATCGACCAGTAGTCCCGGGGTCACGGGTTCGAGCCCCCCCATTACCGACTAAAAAATTTAACCTGATGATTCCAATGCGTGAAGATAAAAAACTAAAAAAAAAGCAATTGTAGGATGATAAAAGACCATTTAAAAGTCGTGCAGATCGATATTTTTTTTTTATTGCTTATTAAGATTATCCATTCAACGTTGGCTGAACATCGGCAGCCAACATTGGGGCAACGTCGTTTGATAACGTAGGGCCGATGTTATCATTAGGAACCGGAAGTTCGCGTAGGGAACGTCATGGCATGGCCGTGGCCGCTCTGAAAAGCTCGCGCTATTCGATTTTTTTCAGGACTTTAAAATATTCCGTAAATCGGGACAGAAAACAATCGTAGCTGTCATTGGACTTACAAAAATTTTCGTATGCTGGACATAGAAACAAAATCGGGACTCTGAAATATTTCGCAAGATAGTAGGACATAGAAAAAAATCGTAGCTGTTAATGGACTTATAAAATGTTCGTTTGCTGGACATAGAAAAAAGTCGGGACTCTGAAATATTTCGCAAGATAGTAGGACATAGAAAAAATTCGTAGACGATGGACTTTGAAATATTTCGTGCGGTCGGACATAGAAATATTTCGAAGTCCAACAGTCCAAATTCAATAATCTCGTACACCCGGGTGTACATGTAGAGTATTCTCGGGAACTTGGACGACGAGAACACTGTTCTTGATCTTCCGGTCTTAGGTCGACGAGAAGATGTTTATCTGCTCTCAGGCCGACGCGAATCTGATTCTCGGGGTCCAGGTCGAGTTCTACGCAGTTCTCGGAGTCCAGGTTGACTTCGTCGTAGTTCTCGGAGTCAAGGTCAACTTTTCCGTAGTTTTTTGAGTCCAGGTCAACTTCTTCAGAGTTTTCGGAGTCCAGTCCGACTTCTTCATAGTTTTTTGCGACTAGGTAAACTTTTTCGTAGTTCTCAAAGTCTAGGTCGACTTCTCCGTAGTTTTTAAGTCCAGGTCAACTTCCCCATAGTTTTCGAAGTCCAGAACGACTTCTCCGTAGTTTTTTGTGTCCAGGTCAACTTCTTTATAGTTCTCGAAGTCTAAGTCAACTTCTTCATAGTTCTCGAAGTTCAGATCGACTTCTCCGTAGTTTTTTGTGTCCAGGTCAACTTCTTCATAGTTCTCGAAGTCTAGGTCGATTTCTCCATAGTTTTTTATGTCCAGATCAACTTGGTCATAGTTCACGGGCGCCGGGTCAACTTTTTCACAGTACATGTAATCTACGTCATCTTCTTTATAATTCTCGGGGTCCAGGTAAACTTTTTTGGACGCATCACACGCACGCACTCACACGCATCACACGCACGCACGCACTCACACCCACGCACTCACACCCACGCACTCTCACCCATGCACTCACATCCACGCACTCACATCCACGCACTCACACCCACGCACTCACACCCACGCACACACACCCACGCACTCACACCCACGCACTCACACCCACGCACTCACACCCACGCACTCACACCCACGCACTCACACCCACGCACTCACACCCATGCACTCATACCCATGCACTCACGCCCTATACATAAAACGTAAGCAAAAATAAATCGAGTGTCATTTAATATTTTAAATATATTTAATCTTTCTTTTGTAATCCCTCGTTCTATCCATCTCCTCCCTCTCAATATCCCCACTCTACATATTTATAATTATAATTTTTTTTTCGATTCGTTGACTGTTGACTTTTTTGTTATTCTTCTTTTTGTTGTTATTCTGATTGTTACTCTTCTTTTTGTTGTTATTTTGATTGTTGTTCTCCTTTTTGTTGCGCCAATTGTTACTGTTTTTGTTGTTGTTATTGTTGTTGCTGCTTTGTTGCTGCTTTTTTCATTTTCTTTGTTTTTGTTTTTGTTTTTCCCCTCCAGCTTCCTCCGCAAATCCTCCTTCGCTCCCTTCAGAGCTTGGCCTTGAGCCTTCTGCTCCTTGCTTTCGCCTCTATCTCGAGCTTCGGCACATCTTTGGCTGGCAATCCAACTGAGAAAAGATTACAAATTTTGTCTTATCTCGTATTTGCACCTTTACCCTATCTGACGTACATTAGGGTGGACCTTAAATTGAACATTTTAGCATTCTCTGGGGACCAAACCGTATTATCGTGAGGTATAAAATAAAAATGCTATATACGAAGGGGCGCCGAAATTGATGGATTTTTAGAGGTAGGTACCCGCTGTTTAAAAAATGAAAAACTCGAAATTTTCTTAGAGCCACCCCGTACTTCCAAAGTATGACGAATAAGAAAAACTCTGCGAAATCCTTATAAAATCGAAGCACTTTTAGAGGTCGTTACCGACGGTCAAAAAAACCAAGTTTTTGACAATTATCGCTAATAGTTACAAAATGTTGTAGATGGTGAAAATCCACCGCTGAAAAATAACCCAATATTTCATTGGAAAATACATGTTTGTTGTAACAAAAGTTAAATAAAAAAAACCGACGCTTTGTCGATTCTGGTAAAGGGAGTCGACAAATTCCTGGAATGGTCAAAAAGTATCTAATATCTCAATTGACGAACGAACGAACCATTTGATTTAGCTAATTCTCTTCAACAGCTGCAAAAAGAGTACTCTCGGTTCAGCTATTGACAAGAATTATGTAAATCAAATGATTCGTTCGTTCGTCGATTGAGATATTTGATACTTTTTTACCATTCCAGGAATTTGTCAACTCTCTTTACTAGAAACGACAAAGCGTCGGTTTTTTTATTTAACTTTTGTTACAACAAACATGTATTTTCAAATAAAATATTGGGTTATTTTTCAGCGGTGGATTTTCACCATCTACAACATTTTGTAACTATTAGCGATAATTGTCAAAAACTTGGTTTTTTTAACCGTCAGTAACGACCTCTAAAAGTGCTTCGATTTTATAAGGATTTCGCAGAGGCTTTCTTATTCGACATACTTTGGAAGTATGGGGTGGCTCCAAGGAAATTTCGAGTTTTTCATTTTGACTTTAAATTTAGATGCTCTGAAGTTTTTAATTTTTTAAACAGCGGGTAGCGACCTCTAAAAATCCATCAATTTCGGCGACCTTTCGTACATAGCATTTTTATTTTATACCTCACAATAATACGGGTTGGCCCCCAGAAAATTCAAAAATGTTCAATTTAAGGATGTAGGAGCGGTATAGTCCCGCCGATCGTGAGTTTCAGAGAAAATTGCGAACACTTCTCGATGGGATAAAAATCTGAAAATAGTGATGTATATGAGAGATGCTACAAAGATTGTTTTTGCGAAATAATAATTCCAATTTATTATTAACAAATTGAAGATAAACATTATTATATAACAAATTACCCGTCAACTGAACTATTTTTCTTTATAAAAATGATTCGTTTATTTTTCTGAATACGTATGAATTTTTTCAGAATTTTTTGTAATCTTTGAAAATCGCGTTTTTTCTATGTTTAAGCTGTGAAAAAACGCAATTTTTAAAGACTACAAAAAATTCTGGAAAAATTCATACGTATTCAGAAAAATAAACGAATCATTTTTATGAAGGAAAATAGTTAAGTTGACGGGTAATCTGTTGTATAATAATTTTTATCTTCAATTTGTTAATATCAAATTGAAATTATTATTGCACAAAATCAATCTTTGCAGCATCTTCCATATACTTGATTTTTTTCAGATTTTTATCCCCTCGAGCAGTGTTCGCAATTTTCTCTGAAACTCACGTTTGTCGGGACTGTACTGCTTCTACATCCTTAAGGACCACCCTAACGTACATTCAGTAAGACGACTTACATATTTGTCCGCTCGGCACGATATCGGCCTCCTCGCGATCGCTTCGCCTTCGGCCGGTCCTCCCTTTCCTTTTCTTCGTTTGCCGCTGCCGTCGTTTCCAGATCCATCTAGTAAATATAATCAATATTATATTATTTGATATTCTGATTGGCACGATCGAAACGGACTCCGTCGAGGAAAAAGAAAATGATCTTTCCCTGAGGAATCGGCTGATGCAGGGAAAGACAATTTTCTTTTTCTTCGGCCGTCTGCAGTCTCAAAACAGCATTCAGTATTGTTTTGTTACCAACTCGGTGCGGGCAGGTAAACAAGATTACAGCACATCGTCTTAACTCGAATATTACAATATATTGTTATTCATATTTACTTACGTTTTTATCTGAAGTATCGTCGGACATGGTCGCGGGCATTGATCGACGGCGTTGATCGTTGTGTAATCAATAGGCGGCGTATGGTTGTTTCCATGACAACCTCGCGCGCTGTCACCCGTATAGGTGGATTAGGATAGGTAAGGGATCGGTGTTACCGACACATGGTATAGATAGATTGGCGCACTGCAGGATCGGATATCGCCGAAATTAAGACAGCGAATATCGCTGAGACTAGACAGCGGATAATTGCCAAGACCATGACGGCGGGCATCGCCGAAAGCAGGACAGCGGATACTGTCTCAAGCAAAACAGCTATAAATAGCCGCGAGCGAAACAGCTATAAATAGCCGTAAGCAAGACAGCTATAAATAGCCGCGAGCGAAACAGCTATAAATAGCCGTGAGAAAGACAGCTTAAATAGCCGTGAGCAAGACAGCTATAAATAGCCGTGAGCAAGACAGCTATAAATAGCCGTGAACAAGACAGCTATAAATAGCCGCGAGCAAAACAGCTATAAATAGCCGTAAGCAAGACAGCTATAAATAGCCGCGAGCGAAACAGCTATAAATCGCCGTGAGAAAGACAGCTATAAATAGCCGTGAGCAAGACAGCTATAAATAGCCGTGAGCAAGACAGCCATGAATAGCCGTGAACAAGACAGCTATAAATAGCCGCGAGCAAAACAGCTATAAATAGCCATAAGCAAGACAGCTATAAATAGCCGCGAGCGAAACAGCTATAAATCGCCGTGAGAAAGACAGCTATAAGTAGCCGTGAGCAAGACAGCTATAAATAGCCGTGAGCAAGACAGCTATAAATAGCCGTGAACAAGACAGCTATAAATAGCCGCGAGCAAAACAGCTATAAATAGCCGTAAGACAGATAGCGACGAATAGCCGCGAGCAAAACAGCTATAAATAGCCGTGAGGAAGATAGCTATAAATAGCCATGAGCAAGACAGCTATAAATAGCCGTGAGCAAGACAGCCGTAAATAGCCGTGAGCAAGACAGCCGTAAATAGCCGTGAGTAATACAGTTATTAGTAGCCGCGAGCAAGAGAGCTATCAATAACTGCAAGCAAGACAGCTTGGAATCGCCGGACAATTTTTGTGCACGGTATTACCTACCGGTTAAAATGCACTATGAAAACTTTGCTCAGATTTTCAAATTTAAAGTTGCATCGGTTGGTGCGGAACAACGCTTTATACATCGAAAAACTGCGTTCGACATCACACGACGTGATCGGAGCAAATTGAACGGCACCCAGGTCGTCGAGTGTCCAATTCGGTAAGGATTCGATGAGAGTGTCCGCGGTACGAAATCGGACTTCGTTAAGTTTGATAAATCCTTCGTTATCGTACAGTATTGAAACCAATTTCTCCTTTATCGCGGTAGATACGGTTTCAATTCGAACGATAGTGTCATGAACTTCCATAACAATGGCGATCGAATCCTCGAGACTCAGTCCACGTTTTTCGAGCTTAGTAATCGCTGCTGATAAGTTTGAAAAGTTCTCAGCAATGGCGCGAAAACTGTCTGCGATTTGTGGGAGGTCAAACAATTTGTTCGCCTTCGACACTGCCAACGAATCCGTTAGCAGTGCAGCGATAACACGTTTTACAGCATCAAAATGACGACTGTAGTACACTGCGGCATTCAGCCACGTGCCCCAACGTGTTATTATCGGCTGCGGAGGCAATGGCACACCAGGAGCTACTTGTCTGAAAATCGCTGTCCTCGATGGAGCTTTCAAAAAGACTTTCTTGGCTTCTGAAATAACGAGGTCAGCGTTTTCGTTTTCGCTCCTTATTTTTTCAGCCACTCTTTGCAGGCCATGAGCAAGACAAGTTACATGTATCATTTTCGGATATGTTTCCAAAAGATCTTTTGCCGATTTTTTCATGTAACTTGCCGCATCGGACATGTACAACAACACTCTTTCAGGCTGAACTCCATGAGGCCATAAATGTTGCAGAGACGATTCAAAAAATTGTCCGATCGTCACACTGTTTGTTCGCTTCAAAACAGCGCTATGAATTAAGCGCGGAGTGCCCGCGCGATCGGACAATAGAGGACCGACAATAGCATTGGCGACCGGCCGATTACTTGAATCGGTCGTTTCGTCGATCGAGATCCAAATTTTATCGTCGGCGATCTCCTCTCTAATTCCATTCATAGTGTCGTTGTAGCATTCGTCTACGTACGTTTTCCGCAATGTCGATGGATCCGGAACCTTGCATTTGGTCCATTTCTCCAAGAAAGCGATCATAGCGGGATCGCCGGCTTTCTCCAGAGGAATGTCGGCAACCAGAAAAGCTTTGCATAATTCTTTGGCGAATGCGGAGTGTCTTGAAGACAATGACGGACCGTCGGGTGCAGCTTGCATCTCGATTCTGCGTCCCGCTTCGATGTGTTTCGCTGTGCCTTTGTGTCGGGAAATATCCGAATTCCTGAAGGTCGCGAGGTCCGACGTACACCACTTACAATACAAGACGTCATTTCTTAAATCGAATGCACGCATGTCATGATTTTCACTCAATATCGCCGACCGCTGTTGAACGGTTAACGCTGCCGGGGGCATGATTAAAAGATTTGATGATTCCACCAGATAGCGAAACATCCACTGATGAAACAATCGAAAATCGACATAGCAGAATGATGATACAATGCATCGTAGGAAGCATTGGAAACGTGAGTGTTTTCAGGAGAAAATACGAAAGGCGAGTATGCAAAATGCTTAATTGAGACGGGCGACAAACGACTATACCGTATACGTGTGAAAATTTACGTGCTCCCATTATAAACCTGTCCACGCTGGCTATGGCGTGATACTCTATTTAATAAAGTAATCAAATATATAAAGCAATGTCCTTGCACACACACATCATATACACATTACTCTGTGCTATAAAGACTCAACAATTCGTTCAGTATTTCGGTTCCCAAGGGCTGAATAACGTGCAGGTTGATAGGGTCGTTTCAATTGTGTATCGGAAGCTGAAAAAAAAAAACAAGGAGCGCAATGTCCTTGTCGCGACATACATACTCCTCGATTCTCTTAAAAGTCAGTAATTTGGTCGGTTATGCAGTTCGTAAGGGTTGAATAAAGCCTATCTCGGTAAGCTCGTTTCACCTGCGCATCAGCAACTCAAATTTAAAAGATAGAGTAACCGATAGGGTTGAAAAATATGAAAAAATATAAAATTATAAAAATTTAGCAATGCCCTTGTCGCGACTTACGCACATCTGTATGCTCTTAAGACAATCATTTGTTCGATTTTTCGGTTCATAAGAGCTGAATAAAGAGCCCACCGATAGGCTCATTTCACCTGCATACTGGATGCTCAAAAATAAATAGAGCAATCAGCACGGAAAGGCATACGGCATGACTGTTGGAGGATTCGGGAAACTTGGGGGTTCCGTTAAAATCCGGAAGAGTACACGAAGGGACAGAAATGAAAAAAAAAATACGTACGAGTCGACGTAGACGTCAAAAACTACGTGAAAATCGACCTAGAAATCGTGAGATTCACATCGGTCAATTTAAATTACGGAACTACGTCGATTCCACGTAGTTTCCCAAAAAACTACGTAGAAGCCGACCTGCACTCCACGAACTATGAAGAAGTCAACTCGGACGTCGAGAACTATGAAGAAGTTGACCTAGACACAAAAAACTACGGAGAAGTCGATCTGAACTTCGAGAACTACGAAGAAGTTGACCTGAACACAAAAAACTACGGAGAAATCGATCAGGACTTCGAAAACTATGGGGAAGTTGACCTGGACTTAAAAACTACGGAGAAGTCGACCTAGACTTCGAGAACTACGAAAAACTATGAAGAGGTTGACCTGGACACAAAAAACTACGAAGAAGTCGGACTGGACTCCGAAAACTCTGAAGAAGTTGACCTGGACTCAAAAAACTACGGAAAAGTCGACCTTGACTCCGAGAACTACGACGAAGTCAACCTGGACTCCGAGAACTGCGTAGAACTCGACCTGGACCCCGAGAATCAGATTCGCGTCGGCCTGAGAGCAGATAAACATCTTCTCGTCGACCTAAGACCGGAAGATCAAGAACAGTGTTCTCGTCGTCCAAGTTCCCGAGAATACTCTACATGTACACCCGGGTGTACGAGATTATTGAATTCGGACTGTTGGACTTCGAAATATTTCTATGTCCGACCGCACGAAATATTTCAAAGTCCATCGTCTACGAATTTTTTCTGTCCTACTATCTTGCGAAATATTTCAGAGTCCCGACTTTTTTCTATGTCCAGCAAACGAACATTTTATAAGTCCATTAACAGCTACGATTTTTTTCTATGTCCTACTATCTTGCGAAATATTTCAGAGTCCCGATTTTGTTTCTATGTCCAGCATACGAAAATTTTTGTAAGTCCAATGACAGCTACGATTTTTTTCTATATCCCGATTTACGGAATATTTTACAGTCCTGAAAAAAATCGAATAGCGCGCGCTTTTCAGAGCGCCATGCCATGACGTTCCCTACGCGAACTCCCGGACCCTAGTTATCATCCCAAGGTCTAATGGTAGTCAGGCCTACGTTGGCATACTCAGGCGGTCATAGTTGGTCCAACGTCAACCCAGCTCTAAAACCGCACGAGGTGAGTCTTAGATTTACTCATTCTATTACTTGGACGAATGGCAGACTTATTCAGAGAAGATGCAATTTGTTTTTTGAAAAACTCCGATTTTATCGGATGATGTGTGTTGAGAGAATTTTAGACAAATTACGAGTTTCCTCTAAGATCTACTCATTCTGTTACCCGAATGAACAATAGACGTTTCAGAGAAAATACGATTCATTTTCTGGAAAACTCCGCTTTTTCAGATAAGGTGGGTTTAGAGAATTTCAGAGAACTTACGAATTCACTCTAAAATTTGCTCTTTCTGGTATTCATACGAAGAGTAAACGTACGTGTTCGTGTTCGTACGAACAGTAAACGCCCGTGTACGTGTTCGTACGAACAATAAACAGAAAACAATAATTTGCGTATAATTTGTTTGAGAAATTCCGCGAAAATGTGACTTTTTTAGAAAATAGTTTATGAATATAGAAGAGAAATGGGCTTAGAATATGAACAAAGTTCATCGTTTTTCAGAGAAGGCAGGGAAAATCCGTGATTTTCAAAATAATTAGAAATATTTTGACAGAACAATCTTTCACGTTCTCTGAAAAGTGCAAAAAGTGAAAGAAATCCACAGGACTTTACAAATACATTTTTCGAGACTTTCAGATATATTTTCAGAGATATTCAGAGAAATATTTGCGCCAGGGTATTTTTCAAATCCATTGCAATGTTTTTCCAGGTTAAGGACTTCTGCTGTATTACAAATAATCATACACTATGATCGATAGATGTAGCACTCATTTGACTAGTATGAAGCGCTCCAACCTCCTTAAGGGGAGTCTAAACCCCCCTCTCGCTCGCTCTCACAGGAACCCTATAGTGCTGTCTCTCTCGCACTGGGCCGCTCGCCGCACGGGTTTAGCCTCGCGTTAAGGAGGGAGTCTCGCTGCGCGCTGACTTCGCATAAGTTCGACAAAAATAAGAGAAAATTGCAAGTACTTCTTGATGATATAAAAATCTTTAAAAATTCATGCATACTAAGGGTACTGAGAAAATTAATTTTGCATAATAATAATAATAATTACATACATATAATTATTAATACATACATTACATATAATAATAATACATTATATACATACATATAATAATACATTATATACATTACATATACATATAATAATAATTACAAAATTTCATTAACAAATTGATGAAAAAAATAAGTGCTTAACAAATTTGATTTTTTTTTTTTTATGGAAAATTCAACGAGTACTGAAAAATCTGAAAAAATTCATACGGTTTCAGAAAATTGAACTAATCATTTTCGTTAAAAAAATAGTTTGCGTTTCGGATAATATGTTGACCAATTTTTTTTTTCATCAATTTGTTAATAATATTTTGGAATTATTGTTATGCAAAATTAATCTTTTCAGTACTTTTAATATGCATGCATTTTCTTACATTTTTATACCACCGAGAAGTATCTACAATTTTATCCCATTTTTCTCGGACTTATGCGAAATGAACATTAAGCAACAGAACTACCTTAATCATTTTATTTGATTTATTTTTTTTAATTTTTTTTATTGAAAAAAGTATACAAAGTATACAATAGATGGCCTTGGGAACAGAGCCCATCCAGCTGCACTACCTTACCGACTAAAGATACGTCATACAATGCTTAAAATAAAGGTAAGAATGAAACTAAGATGATAAGTTGGAACACGAGGTTAGAAGAACATATAACTAAATTAAAACAAAACAGCGGAAAAAAACAAAACAAGCAATCAAACATTTCCGAATAAAATCAAACTCAAATATAACCTATCGTTATATGTGCCAAAAACTTTTCAGCAGCTTTGAAAAAATAAAACTCTAATTTATGCAGGAAAAAATCAATGTTATACGGAAGAAGGCCATAACGAACTTGCAAAGAATTAATCAGCTTTGACCTTGGTTCATCAAAGCGCGGACATTGCCAAAAAATGTGATCCGGAGTCTCATCAGCCGGGCCACATAGACATGAGGCTGATTGAACAATGTTAAAACGTTTTAAACTGGATCTAAGGGAATTATGATTGCTTCTTAAACGATTGATCGAGACAATACACTTTCTCTCCAGTCCCCATTTGTAAAACCAGGGATGTGGCTCCCGTTTATGAAAAAGTTCAAAATATCGTGCCCCTTTATCGCGACCCGACATCACGCACCATTCATGGAATTCATCCGCAACAGAGGACTTCCACAATGAGCAGAAGTCCGTTATAGCTAAGCAAAGTCCAGTATCCCTTCCTACAAATGGGGCCTCGTTAGCTGCAGCATCGGCTAACTCATTCCGTCGGACACCCTTGTCGGCCGGAATCCAATAAAGATTAATTTTTTCCCCAACTCATCAAGTCTCCTTAACTTATCCTTCAAAAAATTAACAATATATGATTTTCTATCAAGATTAGGAGAAGAAGATGAGGCACATAAAACACTCTTTGAATCCGAAAAATAGTAAATACTGAATCCTCCAGTGTCTCAATCCAGTTCAAAGTCTCAGCAATAGCCATCGCCTCTGCCGTGAATATAGATGAAAAACCAGCTCATCTAAATTTTAATGTACGTGCATCATCCCCTTTAACCACCGCGAGTCCTACAAAATTGCAATTCTCTGACTTAGATCCATCCGTATAAAAACACGTAGAACCCGCCAGACGGTCCTCAAAAATGCTATTAAAAGCGGCATCACTATTCACTGCTTCGAGCACAAATTGTCCCTCTTTCAACGAAACAGCTGGGCGAAACATTATCGATTCGTAACTACAATTATAACATAATGGTCTGGACGCAAATATAATAAGATGAGCTTTATTAATATGGTCTCGAAAGCAATCAATAAGAGAAATACTCCCTTCCCTGTTTAGAATCGTTGGATTGTCCAGATCAATAATCTCCTGAACTAAAGGGTTCAATTTATGTTCGTAGTTGGTCATGGTTCTAGTAATAAAGTTTCTTCCCAAATATTGAAAACGCATCATTAACGGGTATTGTTTCGCTTCCGCAAGAAAAACATTTGTTGGGGTTGATGCTCTGAAACACAAAGCCAATTGAAGAGCCCTGAACTGGATTCGCTCAAATTTCAAAACCTGTGACTGAGAGAGACCATGAAACAGGAAGGCACAATATAGTCTAATCATTAACGTCGAGTATGCCCCCCACCATGTATGTCTCAAACAGCTCAAAATTTTTAGAGGATTTTGACATTTTACTTGAATCAAACGAATTTGTGAACTCCACGTTACGTCGGAAGTAAGATTCAAACCTAAAAAGCGTACACATTTGCATTCTTGAATGGTAGTACCATTGAATCGGATCTCTCTGTCTCTACGGTTCTGAGCGTTGCGAATTATGTTATTATTACGTTTCCTTTAAAATATTACAAAATTAGTTTTACTAGGCGACAAGGTCAAACCGGACAGATTCAAAAATGTATCGATCCTGAGTAAAGATGTTGCAACTTTACCAGCAGCCTCCCGAAAAGATTGCAAAACCGAATATAAGGTGAACGGCCCAATTACTGACCGTGGCCCAATTACTGTCCGTTTATCATATTATTTACGATATAAAACCCTATTTATGTCCTACATAGTCGATTATTTTTTTATACATTTTTTATATTGTTTATCATGTAATCGAATGAGCATCGATACAAAATTTCATAAAATCGTCGACTTTCCAAATTTAATCTGTGAACCGGGCAGAAACAAGCTCGTGCAGGCCATTTTCTTGTCAGTTTCGTTAAGCGGTAACGTTTCTGAAATCGGTTTGTATTCTTTATCGGAAGTTAATAAAATGATGAATCCAAGTTGTATTGTGTGATTGAGGGTCAATTGAAACCGCAGTGGAGGACAAAAAAAAAATGAGAAATTACAATTTCGCCGGAAAATACATGGGTCAGAATTAAATTCATAAAAACGCCGTATGCTCCTTTTAGTGTCCAGATATTTCAGTCAATTATGTTTTTATTGCCTTACGTATTTTTTGTACAGAATTTAACTGAAATAGTTATTGTAATGCATAATTTTTGTACAATTTTAATATTAATTAGCGGGATTATGAATAACCTGCACATTTTTCCTGCCTCACGATTCGAATATCGGACAGAGAATACGATAATCTCACTTTTGCTCAAAATATTATTCATTTCCTAGTCACTATAATCGGGCATAGATACAAGACGGCATAGGTCAGTGATTGGGCCCTGGATAGGTCATTAAATGGGCTAAATGACAAAATGGTAGGACACTAATCGGGTCATTTACAACGGTGTCTATATTTCGAATTTATTACTAAAAAAATGCTCAAAAATAATGAAATAATACTTGTTTCAGTTAATTAAGACTCTAAACTTTTCTGTAATATCAGTTATTTCAATACCTCCACTGTTTTTAACAATGTTCTTTAATTTTCAATGCCATGCGGAGCTTAGGTAGTCAGTAATTGGGCCGTTCACCTTACCACCACATCGTCGGCGTATTGAATAATCTTACAACGCGGATCGATTATGGACTCGAGGTCCATTACGTAAATTGCATAAAGCATCGGACTCTGGACACTTCCTTGAGGAAGACCTCTGTAAGACCAACATATCTCATCAATGTCACCAAATTAAAAATTAGGAAGCCTTGAAAAGACAAAGTTAAAAATAAAAGCCAACAAATTACTCGGAAAGCCCAAATGTTTCAACTTATCTAACATATTATCAGCAAGGACATTGTCGTACGCCGATTCGATATCTAAAAAAACCGCAGGAACTGTATTATTACATTTGAAAGCTTTAAGTATATCTGAATAGAGAATCGAAATATTATCCATACATGATTTAGTTTTTCGAAAACCAAATTGAGACGAAGGTAATTTATTAAAATATTCCATCCACCAGTTAATTCTGTAAGTGATCATTCTCTCAAATACTTTACAAAAGCACGAAGCTAGAGAAATAGGTCGAAACTTCGTACCGTCTCCTTTAGGAATAAAAAATACACCGTATCTCCGCCATTCAATCGGAAACAATTGGGCAGCAAATAAGTCGTTGAATATATTTAATATATACAACGGCTATATAATACTGATATATAATATCAGTATTTTTTCTTTTTTACGACGCTATTTTTTTCGTTCAGTGGTCGACTCATTTCCTTAGCACACTGACGTCATCACAACCACACACCCTACGCGTCATCTTCGCTCGCCGTTCGTGTCGCTCATGTCGCTCGTATCGCTCATAATATAATAGATCGCGAGAGGCGATACCGCCGAGACATTTACCGTCGGTAAAACAGTTGGAGAAACGCGATCACGACTCCGTTACTCGAGCGGACGCGTCATGGTGTTTCTATATGTTATTATAATTATAATACAGTTCGTTAGAAGCTGAGCGATACAGCTATTATATATAATAAAGTTGTAAGGTCATCCATGGGTTCCCAATGGCCGCTCGATTTGGATTCCAGTGGTTCCCAATGAACGCTCGATTTCTTATTTTGACAGGTGACAGGTGACAAACTGTCACCTGTCAAAACGTCACCTCGACATTTCTTGACCCTGGCAAATAATCTGCGTACCATTGGCGTGCCAGGAAAGGTTAGAATATGCTGATTGGCATTTGAAACTTTATTTTGGATATAAAATATCCGCCATATATAGTGTATTAATGCGTGAGAATGAATCTCACGTCATTCGTGTTTGTAGGTTAGTCATATGTTTTTCGTTGTCGGTTGTTTTCCGATCACTTCCTGTGACAGTTCTGACAGTTCTGACAGTCTTTTTTAAGACCTCAGAGCGAATAGACGTGTGGATATTTGAGAGACGACAGACGATAGCTAAATCATTAACAAGGAGCGAATAGACCTGTGGATATTTGAGAGATAACAACAAAGATTCCGAGGACACGGAGGACGCGGAAGACAAGGTCACAAAGATTATTGGTCCTGTCATATAATCTGCTCACACTTGACGTGTCAGGAACGGTTAGAATATTCTTATACCTATTTGAATCGTTCGGATATCCGGATCTACCCGAACTATCTGGATATTCGGATTTTGTTCTCCAACCACGGGTCACTGGTCATTGGATATGCACGTACTACGATCGGAATGTAGTCCATATATTCGACAGTATGAATAACATGAAACTGCATGCTGATCACGTCGTGTTTTTGAATCGGTTGTACCCGTTTAATCCGAAAGTACAATTTCATAAAGTACAGCAACAACCGAATGCAACCGACTGCTGACTGTATGCAATCGCGTTTGCAGTTTGTTTTGGAAATATGCCCGACGGATTTGTATTCGATCGGCGATACATGAGGCGTCACCTGTATAGGATGCTTTCGCAAAACTGGTTCGCGCAATTTCCGACACGCGATCTAAATTCAAGCGTATCACAAAAACATTGCAGGGAGACGCAACTAGAACGGGAGACAGATTCAAACATATCAGGAAAACGTTGTAGCGAAATACAACAAGAGCGAGAGATAAATTTAAGCGTATTAGGAAAACGTTGCAGCGAAACTCAACAAGAGCAAGAGATAAATTTAAGCATATCAGGGAAACATTGCACCGAGATTCACCAAGAGGGAGATACCAATTCAAACGTTTCAAGAAAACATTGCAATGAGACTCGAGAAGAGCGAGCGACACGATTGGACAAACGCAAACAACGCAAAAGAAGAAGATTAACGGCGAAATTACTACTTTCTGGAAAGCGAACTGGCGACACAGTTGTCGAAGAGGAAATAGAAACTCACTATCTTGGCAAGATGAACGTTACCTGCGAATTTTGTGGATCCGTCAATTTCTTATGCGAACAACCAACGGATAAAAAATTTTCGATATGTTGTCACAAAGGAAAAGTAGTTTTGCCCGTTTTAAAGGAATACCCTCAAAGGCTAAGGGAGTTATTAACGAGTCAATCGGTAGAAAGTCAAAACTTTAAAGAAAACATTTGGGTCTATAACAGTGCGCTTGCATTTGCCAGTATGGATGCTAGAGTGATATCACCAGCTGTAACGGGTAGAGGACCGTACGTTTTTCGGGTACATGGTCAGATATATCACAATACCTTTGCGTTGCATCCTAACACAGATGAGGCATATCGATATGGTCAATTATATATAATCGATACCGATCAAGCAACCGAAGAACGCATTAAACATT
Source organism: Amblyjoppa fuscipennis (assembly GCA_963575735.1). Lineage (NCBI taxonomy): Eukaryota > Metazoa > Arthropoda > Insecta > Hymenoptera > Ichneumonidae > Amblyjoppa > Amblyjoppa fuscipennis. Next base: position 21,199,483 of record OY754488.1, read on the forward strand.
ACAATAATGTGAAATGTCTGACCTCATTATTAAAAGAATTAGATACTTTATTGAGACAAATGAATCCGTATGCAAAAGCATTTAAGATGATGGGAGAAATAGAAAAAGAAGAGGAAGATCGCGCTCTCATGGAGAATAGAAAAAATAAACCGATTACAATGTGTTTTAAGAGGAATGGAACAGCAGACAAAAATACTTTTAATCTGCCTACTTGTAACGAAGTAGCAATAGTTTTCGTGGGGGAAGATGGGCTTCCACCCAGTGAACGGGATATATGTATTAGGGTGACAGTTTGATGGGGTCAAAACGAATTTCGTTCGTGCCGCCCCCCAAATCGACTCCAAATAAATCAAAAGTAACCCTGTAATTTTTTCAGATTAAAAAAAAAATACCTACCCCTTGACCACGGGGGTTGAAGTTTTCCATTTAAAATACGCGGGGTTTCCCGATCTTCGCAGTTAGTATTTTATTGTTAGGCTAAATATGGATGAAAAAATGTGAAATTTTCACGAATTGAGCCTTCAATATGCTGCTATGTGGGAAAAAATTGGCATCCCCCTACCGTTAAAATTGACATGGTTATCCCATGATACCTTCACTGTTATCATTATAGCTCGACTAATGGTCATATTACCGTCAACCTGTCATATTACCATAAACGATGTCCTTATTTTCTTGGAATTTTGTGCGTTCCACTGCCTGCTTATATTATATAATATATATTTTATATTATTACACGGGATAGCGGGGCAAAATGGGACAAAAAATCGGGATGTATTGATGGGGGAAAAATGGGGCAAAATATCGGGATGTATCAATGGGGCAAAACGGGGCAAAAAAATTGGGATTTATCGGTGGGGCTAAAGGGGACAAAAATCGGTATGATCGATGGGGCAAAATGGGGCAAAAAAATCGGGATGCATCGGTGGGGCAAAACGGGGCAAAAAAATCGGGATGCATCGATGGGGCAAAATGGGATAAAAAATCGGGATACATCGATGGGGCAAAATGGGACCAAAAAAATCGAAATACATCGATGGGGCAAAACGGGACCAAAAAAATTGGAATACATCAGTGGGGCAAAACGGGACAAAAAAATGGAATACATCGGTGGCGCAAAACGGAGCAAAAAAATCGGGATGCATCGGTGGGGCAAAATGGGACAAAAAAATCGGAACACATTGATGGGGCAAAACGTGGCAAAAAAGTCTGGATGTATCGATGGAGAAAAAATCAGCATGTATCGGTGAGGCGAAACGGAGGGGGGAGAGGGGGGGGAGGAATCGCGATGCATCGGTGGGGCAAGAGGGGACCTGGTTGTGCGGCGTTCGCGTGTGCGTCCTCGAAACTTGAAATCACGTATGGTCTGGATGACGTCACTACCGGACGAGAAATTTATGTCACAAATTACTCTACGAGTAATACTCTACGAGTAATACTCTACGAGTAATACTCTACGAGTAATACTGTACTAGTAATACTCTACGAGTAATACTCTACGAGTAATACTCTACGAGTAATACTCTACGAGTAATACTCTACGAGTAATACTCGTAGAGTAATTTGTGACATAAATTCTCTACGAGTGATACTCGTTGAGTAAAAAAAATAGTTCTCTAAATACTCTACGAGTAATACTCTACGAGTAATTTGTGACATAAATTTCTCGTCCGGTAGTGACGTCATCCAGACGATACGTGATTTCCAGTTTCGAGGACGCACGCGCGTACGCCGCACAACCAAGTCCCCTCTTGCCCCACCGATGCATCGCGATTCCCCCCCCCCCCCCCCCCCCCACCGTTTCGCCTCACCGATACATGCTGATTTTTTCTCCATCGACACATCCCGACTTTTTTGCCCCGTTTTGCCCCATCAATGTATTCCGATTTTTTGTCCCATTTTGCCCCACCGATGCATCCCGATTTTTTTTCTCCGTTTTGCGCCACTGATGTATTCCATTTTTTTGCTCCGTTTTCCGCGACCGATGTATTCCATTTTTTTGCCCCGTTTTGCCCCACCGATGTATTCCAATTTTTTTTGGTCCCGTTTTGCCCCATCGATGTATTTCGATTTTTTGGTCCCACTTTGCCCCATCGATGTATCCCGATTTTTATCCCATTTTGCCCCATCGATACATCCCGATTTTTTTTGCTCCGTTTTGCCCCACCGATGTATTCCGATTTTTTTTACCCGTTTTGCGCCACCGATGTATTCCATTTTTTTTGCCCCGTTTTGCCCCACCGATGCATCCCAATTTTTTTGCCCCGTTTTGCCCCATTGATACATCCGGATATTTTGCCCCATTTTTCCCCCATCAATACATCCCGATTTTTTGGCCCATTTTGCCCCATTGCTACATCCCGATTTTTTGTCCCATTTTGCCCCGCTATCCCGTGGAAGTATATAAAATATATATTATATAATATAAGCAGGCAGTGGAACGCACAAAATTCCAAGAAAATAAGGAAATCGTTTATGATAATATGACAGGTTGACGGTAATATGACCATTAGTCGAGCTATAATGATAACAGTAAAGTTATCATGGGATAGCCATGTCAATTTTAACGGTAGGGGGATGCCAATTTTTTCCCACATAGCAGCATATTGAAGGTACAATTCGTGAAAATTTCAAATTTTTTCAGCCCTATTTAGCCTAACAATAAAATACTAACTGTGAAGATCGGGAAACCCCGTGTATTTTAAATGGAAAACTTCAACCCCCGTGGTCAAGTGGTAGGTATTTTTTTTTAATCTGAAAAAATTACAAGGTTACTTTTGATTTATTTGGAGTTGATTTGGGGGGCGGCACGAACAAAATTCGTTTTGACCCCATCTAGCTGTCACCCTAATATGTATATATCCAAAGATGGAAGCACCTATTCCTATCAGCTCTTTAAGTGCAAACGTTGATCCCATGACATATCCAATTTTGTTTCCGCATGGAGATTCAGGGTGGACCGTGAATATCAAGCACAATGACGGCGTTCGAAATGTGACGTGCTTACAATACTATAGTTACCGTTTAGTGTACAGAGGCACTTTTAATCCCTGTCTCCTGGGTGGAAAGCTTACGCAACAATATATCGTTGATGCTTGGTCAAAAGTCGAAGGTGAACGTTTGAAATATCATCGAATGCAACAAAAGAAATTACGTTCGGAAATGTATTGTGGATTGATGGATTACATAAAAACAAAAGCAGATGAAGATAACGTTAAACCCGGGAAAATGCTCCTTCTACCTTCAACCTTTTATGGTGGACCACGGTCTTATCAACAATCGTTCATGGATGGCATGGGTCTTGTTCAGACATTCGGAATCCACAATTGTTTATAACGATGACGTGTAATCCAAAGTGGTCGGAGATAGTGGAGAATTTGTATGATGTACAAACTGCATCTGACCGTCCAGATCTTGTTGCGAGAGTCTTTCAAAAGAAAGTATGCGAGCTCAAGACGGAATTACTAGAAAGAGAAATTTTTGGGACAACTGTTGCACATATCCATGTAATAGAGTTTTAAAAACGTGGATTACCGCACATACATATGCTGCTTTTCTTGGACAAAGAGTACGCGATTTGAGACACAGCAATAATAGATTAGATTATATCCGCAGAAATTCCAGATGCGTCGAAAAATCCAAGATTGTATACAATCGTCAAACAGTTCATGATACATGGTCCTTGTGGAAATGCTAATCAAACTGCACCGTGTATGGATCGTGAAACGAATTCGTGTATCAAAAATTTCCCGAATGAATTTCAGGCCGAAACGCGATTAAATACTAATGGTTATCCATTATATCGCTGAAGAGATGACGGAAGCGTGATTATCTTCTCAACTGGAAACCCTACACTCAATGCAAGAATTGCTGATAATCGATTTGTTGTTCCTTATAACCCGTACCTTAGCTTGCGTTTTAACTGTCACTTGAATGTCGAAGTGTGTTCAACTGTGCAGTGCATAAAATATCTGTTTAAATACTGCTATAAGGGACACGACTGTGCGATAATTGAATTGAAAAACACTGATAAATCAGTGATGGATTACGACGAAATCCATCAATATTTATCAACACGATATGTATGTCCTCCTGAAGCAATGCACAGACTCTACGAGTTCAAAATGCATCAGCAATCTCACGGAACAATTCGTTTGGAGGTTCACCTGGGAAATCATCAGCAGATATATTTCAAAGAAGGGTTCGAATTAAAGGCTATTGAAAGTTTCAAGAATACCAAATTAACAGCGTGGTTCGGATTAAATCAAATAGATAGCAATGCAAGACAATATTTATATTCTGAGATACCACATCATTATGTATTTTATTCTGGGACGAAATGTTGGAAAATCAGAGAATGAACGAGAAAACCAATTATTAGCAGGTTGTATTTTGTGAACCCAAATCGGACAGAAAGATATTATTTACGATTGTTGCTTTTACACGTACGCGGAGCTCAATCTTTCAATGATTTGAAAACGTATGAAGGGATAACGTATGAAACGTATTTGGAGGCAGCAAAAGCACGGTATTTAGTGAAAGATGATAAGGAAATGGAAAATTGTCTGGAAGAGGCTATTTTGTTGAAATTCCCGAATGAATTATGCCATCTGTTTGCCTATATCTGTGTTTTCTGCGTGCCAAGTAATGCAGCTGCACTTTGGGAGAAATATAAGGAACATCTAATTGATTTGAAAATTGATCGTGACTTTGCAGAACAACTTGCTTTGAAACGTATTGAAGATATTTTAGTTTATCACGGATTTAGATTGAAGGATTTTAACTTACCGGACATAAATACAGATGTCTTGAAGCGTGCTATTGAATGTGTTGAGAATCCGATACATTCCGAACAATTAAAAGATCAAGCAGATAACGTAGTAAAATGCCTTAGTTCATGCCATAAAAATGTATTTGATGAAGTGATGAAGGCCGTAATCGATGACGACTATACATCGCGGTACATCTATTTGGATGGACCGGGTGGAAGTGGGAAAAGTTTCTTATTGAATGCTATTATATTGACATGTGAAAGTAAAGGACAATCTGTATTGTCTGTGGCTTGCCAATGGAATTGGAATCGCAGCCAATCCCTTAAAAGCGGCAAGGACGGTCCATTCTATGTTTAAATTACCAGTTCCTCTAAGTGAAAATTCCACGTGTAATGTGTCTGGCTCATCAAAACATGGAAAAATGATAACAACAGCAAAAATTATTATTTGGGATGAAGTTACTATGGCCTCAAAGTATGCACTACATGCCATCGATTCCTTACTTCGGGATTTAACAAGCAGAAATATACCGTTTGGTGGTAAAGTCGTTTTAATTACGGGAGATTTTCGACAAACATTACCCATTGTGCGTCATGGAGATAGAACACAAATTATTGAGCAATGTATTAAAAGAAGTCCATTATGGAAATATTTTAAACAAATGAGTTTGATGAATAATCATAGAGTTCAACCGGACGAACAAGAATTTACCAAATGGTTATTAGACGTTGGAGATGGCAAGGTAGAATCGAAATTTGAAAGACTCAATGAAGTGACTCACATATCTAACAAATTCCTATCTTCCGGTGACTTAGTTGATGACATATATGGAACGATTATTGACCCACAAGACAAAAATATTTATCGATGTTCTATTTTGGCGCCAACCAATTGTGAAGTTTATGACATGAATAATATGATATTGTCGAAAGTACGTGGAAAATCAAGAGTGTATTATAGTTTTGATACAAACGAGAGTGAAGAATCCGAGATGCAGAATTTGATTCCTGTTGAATTTATGAACAGTCTAACTCCCGATGGATTACTTCCGCATAAGTTGACGATATGATACTTTTACCAAGAGTAAACTTATCTTCTTCTCCTGATACACTTCCGTTCAAACTGGTTCGACATCAATTCCCTATAAGATTAGCTTATGCAATGACAATTAATAAATCACAAGGTCAATCCGTTGATAAAGTTGGCGTACATCTTCCTTCGCCAGTTTTTAGCCACGGACAGTTATATGTAGCATTATCGCGTGTAAGGAGCATGAAAAATCTAAAAATTCATATCTCTGGAAAGGCACTTTTTGTCAATGAAAATGAAAAAGAAAAAACTTATACACGGAATATAGTATTCAAGAATATATTATAGACTGGACTTACATTTTTTATTATAGAATTCGATGGGAGAGGAGACAGGAGAGAAGTAGTGTGTATAAACCATATATGTACGTAAATAATTATTCATTTTTCTTTGAAAAATCTTCAAGTATTTAATATAATGACGCGTATCCATATATATATACAATAGCTTCAAATAGGGTCAAAACTTTCAATCTATTAGCAACAATTTGCTCGCTTCGCTCGCGTTTATTTAATTTCTTTTAGGTTAGATGTACCGGTCTTGTATATGTGTTAAATATGTATATATGTATATATGTTAAATATATATATATATATGTATATATTACAGAATTTTGATCTCATAAAAACTTGAATTTCGGAGAACTACGCCTTTCTTCTTTCTGTCCCAAGTTGTCTGTGCTTCCCGAGAACCAATTTCCGATCAACCCATCCCGACCTTATAACACCCAAGGCCACTCGTCGATGCGGTGGAAGGAGGTCTCAAGAAAGGCGAGCAATTCAATGTCGACAGAAAACTCTGCCTTTGGCGACTTCAAATTGCACTGAAGATGAAAACCAATGACTTTAGATCAGATGTATTATTTAAGGACTACAAGGATGACAAGGATTACTTAAGGATAACAAGACAAAAACTGAACGAAAATTACCATTCAATAAAGTATGTAGCTTTTCGAATGTACACGCTGCCCTTACCAGGTTTTTCAGCCATGGTTTTCCCTCGGGACTCGGGTGAATACCAGGGTAGCGTATGTAGGTCGCGAATAGTACTGGATGGACGATGAGCAACCACATCTCAGTAAAGTTAAAGAGTTGTCGAGGCAGCACCTTAAAGGGGGGACATTTTTCTTTTTTTCGAAAACCATTCTGTATGCTAAAATTCAAAATTTCAAACGTTTAGCATACAGAATGGTTTTCGAAAAAAAAATTTCAAGATATCGAATTAAAACCTTCGCCATTGTTTTCAAGTGGCATATTTCCCAACCGATTTCATTAACGAAAAAATTGTAAAAAAAATTGTTTACTCAAAAAATGGTACACTTAAAATTTTTTGACGAAAATTGTTGTTTTTTTTTTTCAAAGAAAATTTTCCACGATTTTTTCGTTAATGAAATCGGTTGGCAAATATGCCACTTGAAAACAATGGCGAAGGTTTCAATTCGATATCTTGAAATTTGTATTTTTGAAAACCATTCTATATGCTAACAATCCGAAATTTTGGTTTGTTAGCATATAGAAGAAGTGGCATATTTCCCAACCAATTTCATTAACGAAAAAATGCTAAAAAATTGTTTTACCCAAAAAATGGTACCCTTAGCATATTTGACGAAAATGGACTTTTTCAAAAAAAAAATAAAAATTTTTGATTTTTTTTCGTTATTGTAATCGGTTGGGAAATATATCACTTGAAAACAATGGCGAAGGTTTTAATTCGATATCTACACATTTTTTTTTCGAAAACCGTTCTATATGCTAACAAACCAAAATTTCGGATTGTTAGCATATAGAATGGTTTTCGAAAAAAAAAATTTCAAGATATCGAATTAAAACCTTCGCCATTGTTTTCAAGTGGCATATTTCCCAACCGATTTCATTAATGAAAATATGCTAAAAAATGGTTTTACCCAAAAAATGGTACCCTTAACATATTTGACGAAATGGACTTTAAAAAAAAAAAAAAAATTTAATTTTTTTTCGTTAATGAAATCGGTTGGGAAATATGTGACTTGAAAACAATGGCGAAGGTTTTAATTCGATATCTTGAAATTTTTTTTTCGAAAACCATTCTATATGCTAACAATCCGAAATTTTGGTTTGTTAGCATATAGAATGGAACCACTGGAATCCGAATCGAGCGGCCATTGGAAACCCATGGATGACCTTAGAACTTTATTATATATAATAATTATTATTATATTATTATTAATTATTTCTACTGTTAATAACAATTGGATTGTTATTAACAGTAGCAATTGTTAATCGCAATTGTTTATTAACAAAATAAGTTACTGTTTTTTCACGACGGTTATTTTTTTCGTATAATTTGGTTGATTTTTAGTCGAAAATGTTCATATTTTTTTCTGAAAATGAAAATAGAATGTTTTTGTCCTATTTGCAACTTTCAACAATTTATTGCTCAGAATCAATATAGGTTATAGAGTAAAGTTTCATAGAACCTTTTCGACTTAAAACCGATCAAAGTATACGAAAAAAAAATATCCGAAGTGGAAAAAACAAAAACTTATTTTGTTAATATACTATTGCGTTTAGCAATTAAACGACCGGGACTTCTGCAAAACACTTTATATATTCGTGATAGGGAGGTAAAAATCTATTGAATCCAACGAAGTTGTTGGATTCAAAGCTGGCGTCCGAATGCTGCCAGCGCGTAGTAGCTTTTGCGATAATTTGTAATGTTCGATTTTCTTTATTTCCCGGAAGATTTTGACCGAAGTTCGGGTGCACGCTGAATCATTTATGTTATTAATGCAGTCCTATAACATTTGAAGCATGCCCGTCGCACAGTAACGACGAATAGTGAAAAGGCCCGTACAAGCATCACAGAAGCAAGAGTCGAAGGTGAATGCTTCCAGTGTGAATGACTGATTATTCTCAATAACTTAAATAACTTAACCTAGCGCCGGGCGCGAAGCGCCCGATCGCTAGTAGTATAGTAATAGTAATAGTAATAGTATAGTAGTATATATATAGTATAGTAATTGGTCAATATTGTTATTTAGACAAAATAACAGTATTGCCAGTTAAAAATTGTTCATAAATATTGTTTACGAAATGAATAATCCACAAATATGAACCGATTTACACAAAAATTGGTGAATATTGTTACTTAGATAAAATAAGAATATTGTCGGTAAAAAAATTCTTGATAAATATTTCTTAAACGAAAAATCGGCAAATAAGAACCGATTAGTAGAAAATTCGGTTAACATTGTTATTTAGGAAAACGAACAATATAACCGGTCAAAATTGGTTGCTAAATATCGTTTAAACAAGAAATCGCTAAAAATTGACAGATTGTCACCAAAGTCGGTCTATATTTAGGAAGAGAAACAGTATAGCTGGTAAAAAATTGTTTATAAATATTGTTAAACCAAAAGTTTCTAAATATCCATCGACTGACACCAAAATTAGTCAACATTATTATTTCGGCAACAGGACAATATTGCCAGTAAAAAATGGTTTCTAAATATTGTCGAAATGAAGAATCGCCCTACTTGATTACGATTATTATTTAGAGAAAGGAAAATATGACCAGAAAAAATTCTTGCTGAATCATTGTTAAAATTTAAAATCGTCAATAAGCTTATACCACATTTAATATTGTTTCCTCGTGGAGGAAGCTATGTATGTAAGAAAAAAAATCGCGATTGTAATGTGAACTAGAAATGGTCGAGAAATGTGATTTTTTGCTGGCGTCCGGACGTGTGCGTGTGCGCGTGCGCGTGCGTGACTTGTATCATTTAGAATGACTGTAACTCGGAAACGGCTTGAGATAGTGGGTTGAAATTTTTTACACTATTAGAGTAGTCAATTATCTTCGTTTGTTGTAATTTTTATGAAGATTGAGGCCCGATTCGAGATTTTATGCGATTTTGCAATTTTTGAAAGATATCTTTGGTAGGTCTAGCTTCCGTAAATTTTGAGCTTTCATCCGAAAAAATGCATATAATACTACGAACAAAGACCTTTGGTATTGAATGTGGCCGCGATCTACGTTAGGGATCAAATTTTATAGAATTTTGATTTTTTTTTTTAAATTACTAACAATGGTCTATTCGAGTTAACATGAAGGTATTAAGCTTAAATTTGAGACGGGAATGGACCAATACCGTACAATGTTCGTATTAAATTTGGCAACAATTATCCCAACTGTTTAAATGTTAAGGGATTTTTAAATTTGTTAATGTTTTGAAAAATTTGTTTTTTATACCTTAAACGAGTTGCTGAATGAAATATCACGCAAAGAGTAAAATAAGTTATATTTTTGTAATCAACGGTGAAGAATAGATTTTAAAAATGCCTCAAAACAACGAAAATTGCAAATTCCAGTTTGCGATTTCTTATAATAAATTTGGGTGTAAATTTGAACGGTTTTAGTTTTATGATGTGTAGACATTTTTTATGTTATGAAAAAAGGTGCAAAGTAATTTGCACATCGTTTTTTTTATTATTAACTCAAAAATACAATTAAAAAGCGTTAAAAATTGAAATTTTCATATCGCTTTCTTATAATAGACTTTATTTATTTATTTTTTATCTCAATTGTATTTTAAATATAGCTTCCTCTATGAGAAAGCCAAAATCGAACAACGAAATTTATTATGGCGGAAGCTACGCGCACCACCGTAAAATATGAGGAAGTAATTGTGCAAATCACTTTGCACGCTTTTTTATATTATTATATTGCAGTGAAACAAACAAAGCGAATTAAAAAAATGAAAAAATAGACGATTGTCAAGGTGGGCGATAGAAGGAGAATGACGAGGGCTTCATTGCACCTTAAGGTTAACTAAGACTAAACATTGACATAACATTTTTTAATCGATTTTCCTCCGAAACAGTTTTACAAAATAAGAAACGAATTGGGGTACTCACTGCGTATTTGAAACACCCAAAAATAGCATACAAGGTGTAAAAAAACTTGACGCCAGATACTTTCAGATAAAATAGTTCCTGCTTTGCAAAAAGTTGACAAATAAAACACAAAATCACCATAAATGTTGAAAAAATTGGGACAAGTACATTTATAGCCCAAAAACACCATACGTGATCCAAAAAAAACTTGATGTACATAGATGTTGTTCCTACTTTGCAAAAAGTTGACAAATATTCAAACCGATCTTCACATGTATTGCCAAGTACATTTAGTGTTTAAGTAAAAGTAAAATTATTTTAAAAACAAAATAAAAAATAAAATAAAATAACAAAAAAATTATGTAATAGAAAAAAATAAATAAATAAAGTACTTGTCCGGTCGTAGGTGATGAGCTAACTTGACGAGTTAACATAATGGAAAAACAATACGACCGGACAAGTACTTTTTTATGTATTTTTTTCTGTTATATAATTTTTTTGTTATTTTATTTTATTTTTTATTTTTACTTTCAAATAATTTATTTTTTATTTTAGACTTATTATTATTTTTTTGAATACTTAAAAACTAAATGTACTTGGCAATACATGTGAAGATCGGTTTGAATATTTGTCGACTTTTTGCAAAGTAGGAACAACATCTATGTACATCAGGTTTTTTTGGATCACGTATGGTGTTTTTTTGGCTATGAATGTATTTGTCCCAATTTTTTCACTATTTATGGTGTTTTTGTGTTTTGAATTGTACCGAGATTTGCGTGGAAATATTTCCATCTCTGATTTAATCACATCCAGCGCTCCCAACCGTACTATAATTTATGTCCATGTGTGCTGTGTAGGAACAATATCCATTAAACATAAATAAAAATTTAGTATATTTGGGACCGCTGGACACAACTTTTAAAATGATTATGTAATATGACGGTTATGATGCGGTCATATAACCCTCAACGGACCAGGAATTTTTTTATAATTCGCCTATGTAATAGGATAATAATTATAATTAACCTACCTTGCGATCCAATCTTCGAGCCCAAATCTCCGGAAGATAAACGAAGCAATTCTTAACCGCAATATATTTGATTATAAAAGGTTGTTTCTGCATCCTTAATGTTCACGGGCACAATCGGGCTTCATAGAAATTCTTTACTTCTCTACTTCTTAACAATAACTGAGAAAATAAAGATCAATAGTAAAAAAAAAGAACCTAAATATTCATAATCTCAACGAAATCCATTGGTATACGATCTGACCAGCGTTGTTGTGTTATTCGAGTAATTTGAGGTTAGGAACACAAATTTACCGACGGTTTTACCGATTTCTGTTATAAAAAATAAAAGAAAAAAAACCAACTTATTTCACCACTAAAATGTCCGACTTAAACAAGAACCCATAAATTGATTTCCGCGGATTTGACAATTGTGAGCTATTGTTGTGTAAGTCGCTAATAATTCAACATCACCGAGCCCGAGGCAGTTGGTCGTACTGATGTTATTATTATTTTTTACCGTCATCATTATCTCGTCGGGTGATGTTTTTATTTGGAATATCTGAGCAGAACTGCCGATTCGTCGGCCACTGGATAGATGAGTCTGTCCTGCAGATAAATTGCAGCAGCGGCGTTGGTTATCTGTAACGTCGAAAAAAATATTCCGAGCAATACCGAGTGGCAAGAGATCTCGTTTCCACGCGGGTGCGCTAGCAAATCGATGGCCGAGGTGGCCCGTCGTCGGTGTAGAGCTGTCAGTGATCTCAGTACTACCAATCCAAAGGTCGACACGCATCGTTAAGCATTGGAGGGGACATTGCCGTCCATGCCACTCTGTTGTAATAATGAAGGTGCATTAATTTCATGAAATTTATTTTTTAATTTATAAAAATTACCGCTTAATTACATTATAAATTTAACTAAATATAAAAGAGCCACAAAATAATTTTAAGAAAAATAAAATACGAGGTTTCGCAGCAAGGTTGTTAGATGGCGCGTCGATTGATTATAGCCGCTTGTGATTAGAGCGTGACCGCTCGCTTCGGCCAATGACGAAACTCCCCAAACCGTAACTGTGATATTTTAAACCAGCGTCAACTTCAGTCGTTCTCGCAGGACGTATGGAAAGTGAAGTAACGTACCAGTGAACAAAAAAAAACGGTTTTTATAAATGAAAGTAATCGTCCTGCCGAAACGAAGAGAGGGCTGAATAAATTCACAGGTAAATCCGCTTCGAGTTGTAGTTCCTCGTAAACGTAAAAAAATTTATCAATAAAATAATGCGATACATATCGGAATAATTGTCGTTCAATATCTCCGTCCGTGACAAAAATGGTGGCTTGGGTATCCGGGAGCTGGCGATGATTTGTTTATTCGTTGTACAATGATCGTCCCTTAAAAATCGCGACAGTGATAAAAATGTACAATTCTCACGCGGCTTTTACGGTCGAACGAGTATTTTATTATTAATTAGGATAATCCGATGTTATTGGCACATCGCATTCCCGCGTTTTCTACACTGCCATGAGCCTTCCTCTCCATCTCGGAACGTCGGTGTATCGTGAAATACTTTTCGATATTTCGAACTTTTCATGACTTAAAGTCATCTGCATTTCGACTCTATCATGTCCTGTACTTAATAACGTTTTTCCATACAACTTGGCGCGAGTAAAACGTCCTCTAGTTTCTCTAAAAAATCTCTCCATCGTGGGATCGTTCTCGGGATGCAATTACGTGCTCGTATACAATTTCGCTGGGTTTTTTTTTCCTCGCCTGGTCTGTGATGTGTTTCCCTCGATAGTTCGAAAAAAATCTCATTTCGCACGGAACAATAAGTGAGGATTTAAGTGATTTTTCGATAATTATCACATCGAATAATTATTATTTTCATTAATTTTTATTAAAATATCGATTATCGCACTCGGATGCAAATATTTTTTTTACTTACTTTTACAAATTGCGTCGCCAAACAATTTGCATTGGACACATGGCTATAACCTCCGCGTCATTCTATTCATCTTGTGCTGAAACTTTTTTCTTTTTTTTTTTTTGTATATTTCGCAGGTTACCTTGAGTGGCCAAAGTTTTTTAATGCGATCGTATTGTCTTTTTGGAATAACTGTTATTGATATTGTTTTCGTGCAGTGATTTGTTATCGAAATGGCCTGACACGTTCCAGGTATAATTATGGTGTTGAAAAATAACACGAAATAAAATGTGCATCGCCGTTCCTCATAAAATTTTGTCCATAACAAACCATACAAATTGTAAACGTACAATCGTTTTTTCCACCGCGCACAATTATTCGATTTTTGCAATAGAACTAAACCGCTTCGATGTGTGAGCAAGCAAATATTTCACACAAAATGAATTTCACAAGCAAGGTTAACACTATCATTAGCCGCTTGCAAACAAATTTTTTTGCTTTATTTTTTTTTTCTACCATTTATACTTATTCAATAAATATGCAAAAAGTTAATAACAAAAGAAAGAATAACTGTAACTCAAAAGGTTTACCCGTCAAAACTATAGTGGTAAAGGAAAGTCTACGCTGATGCTTTATATGAAGTATTGTCTTTATACTACGGTAGAAATTTGCATGTCGATAGCTTAGTCGTCTTTGCAAATTTAGTCATGAATACTGGAAAAGAATACTACAAGATTTTTTTTATCACCGCAACACCTTTTGAATTGTACTACTTGTCACATATTGACCCAGAATAACCTACAATTGTACACAATAAGGTTTTTAATGGTGTGTTCTCATTGTTTCCGCAAATTATTTGTTCATAAGTATCAAAATCTTATGCTTTTTCCCGGTATTATGGAAAAACAATTGTAATTATTAAAAGTTTTTTCTTAACTTATGCTCGTAAAATCCTGCTTTCCGTTCCTGTGACATGTATGCAGAAATGGACCGTTTTGCATTGAATTCGGGAAAAATACTGTGCATGTGTACAAACGCAATATGGTATTGTTTCCTGCACTAGTGCGAAAAGTGCCTTCCTGCATGCACTTCTCACAAACAAAAAGTATGATTTTAGTGAACTTGTTAGGAAAAATTATGTGAACGGCATGGGTGTAGAAAAGCGAGTCCTGACTGGGGTGAATGCCGCTTTTATCTTCAGCTCGTGAGGGACTTTCACAGTTGTCAAGAACTCCCTTTCCACACCTTTGCCATAAAAATAACTATTTCACAAATAACTATTATTTCACTCGGTGCGTAAAGTGCAGTTTTATGCACGTTTCGTGCTTGCAAAACTCCCCTTTCGCACCTCGAGAAATAAAATTTCGTACGATACTCGTGCGAAAAACTTTTTCTTAACTCGTGTGATTGCAACACTCGCCTTCGGCTTGTGCTGCAAACGCACACTCGTCAGGAAAAGTTTTTTCGCACTAGTATCGTAATGTACTATTAAATAACCATTTCTTTTTTAACATTGAAAAAAAAAAACAACAGTTGTAGAGGCAACGATGTGAACAAAACATACTTTCCTTGAAGATCGTAAACAAAAAAGTGTCGCATTCTTTGGGGGAAAAAAAATCCCTTGTATATAATTTTGAATACTGTTCATAAACAAAAAATTATCTAGTGAAGATTTTTTTGAACAGACTTGAAACAAATTTTTATGCAAACAATCTTATTTTTTTGTTTTTTTACTTTATAAACCCTGGTCAATTGAAAGAGATGTAAAATTTATTTGTACTTGAGAATATGTTTATTTTAATCCACATTAGCCTATTTTTTGGATATCATGAATCTAGGGATGCCAAAGGCGAGGACGATGTCCTTTGCATTTGTCTTTAGAAAATTTTGAACTTCAATAACTATATTCAGAATATTCAAAGTATCTTTTTTACTCAATCATAAATGGCACTGAATGAAAATATTTGCAGAGTGGAAAAATAATAATATGAGTTATCGAACTCATAGGATTATTTTTTCACTCTGTGAATATTTTCATTCAGTGTCATTTATGTTTCAGTAAAAGAAATACTTTAAAAATGATAATAATAATATGAGTTGTGAAACTCATATTATTATTCACAGGTACATACAATCGCAGGTTTTATTACCGACCGAGGCTGGGGCAGAGGGAGGCATGGCTGATTGCCTTAAGGTGATGTGAAATACCACCGTCGGTAACAAAAACTGTACTGCATGCCGTTTTGAGGCCGCAGACCGTCGAGGAAAAAGAAAATTGTCTTTCCCTAGTGAATTGGCAGACACAGGGAAAGACAATTTTCTTTTTCCTCAGCGGTCTACGGCCTCAAAACGGCATGCAGTACAGTTTTTGTTACCAACTGGGTGGGCGGGTATTGCACATCACCTCAAGAGCATGTGAAACACGTTCTCAGTGTGTCTCTCTCACTCCGCCAAAAGTGCCACTGATGCTATCTCTCTTGCACCCCATAGTGTTTCACATGCTCTTAAGGTAGTCTTTTTGTTATGTCTGACTTCACCTAAGTTCGAGAGAGGAATGAAAGAGTTCAGAAACATTTGTCGATGAAATAAAAAAAACTGTAAAATATCGAGCATATGAAAGATTCTGAAAAGATTGTTTTTGCATAATAATAATTCCAAAATGTTATTAGCAAATTACTGAAAAATAAAAATTGTGCAACAAATTACCCGGCAACCTAATTTTTTTTGGTACGAAAATAATTTGTCAATTTTTGGGTACATATCCATTTTATGTAATGTTTGAAAATTGCGCTTTAAAAAAAAATTAAACATAAAGAAAACGCAATTTTCAAACATCACATAAATTCCAGAAAAAATGCATACGTATTCAAAAAAGTAACAAATCATTTTCATGAGACAAAAAATTAGAATGCCACATAATTTGTTGTATAATTTTTAATAATTTAATAATAATATTTTTCACACGAGTATCGTACCAAATTTTATTACACTCTGCGAAAATGACAGTTTTACGCACGCTTGGCGTGCGCAAAACCTCCATTTTCACTCCCTGTGAAGTACAATTTGGTAAATAATTTGTGTGAAAATTTTTTTCTGAACTCATGTAATAGCATTTCACACTCGGCAGAAAACGTTTTGCCGCACTAGTTATCGCAAGTTACTTTAAATTTTTTACAGTAATCATTGTTCCATTAAATACAGTTCGTAATCGCAGTTTAAACGTTTAATTACCAATTTCGTAAATTGGTAATTATTACGAATTGGTATGTAATTGCCAATTTTTTAAATTGGTACATAAATGAAAATTCCTTTTTTAGCGTGCCTGAATATCGCCTGCGTTCCTTTTCCACTATCATAAAAAAATAAAAATAAAAAATGGAGTGTTCGATCGAACGATGAACATTCACGACTTCTAGCTTGTTATTGGTCCGGCAATCAGAATTATGTTATCCAATAATTCATTAAGCTTGGTAAAGTTTGTGATGAGAGAAAATAAAGTTGATCAGATTCTAGTCTATTGCTTAAGTATAATGATTACCTAATAACACAAAAGTATCGTTAAGTCAGTTTCATTAAAAAAAAGAATAATTCATTTGTGACGCTATGTGTACAAATTAATTATATTTCCACAGTAATAATCTAGCTTACCCCGGTAAGAATGAACAAAATCTTGTCTCAATTAATGCTAATATATTTGCAGGACGTGCTCAGTACAATATCGGAAGGTTATTATTTCCATACCTTTCGCAAAAAATGGCTCCCACAAAAGTACTGAGTAATCAAAACAAGCAGAGCGTCCCAGTCGTAACTGTGCGGAGAGGCATAACTACACGGAATCAGAAGGCAATCATTAACAATGCCGCAGTCAAGCCACCCGCAGCTATCAAAGACCCAAGAATTAAAAGAAAAGCTGATGCTTCTCCGGTGAAGGATAAAACCACGAAACGATCTGCATTGGGAAATATCACAAATGTAAGTATTTTATATAAATTGATTTCTTTTTTTCATGACAAACAATTTTGCTTAAATCGGTGCTGAATAATTTACAGTGTTACGCGTCATTTACAGCCGAAAATAAGAAATTTCCCGAAATTCCTGGGAGGGAACTGGTGAAATTTTTAAAGGAAATCTTTCATTACGTTACAGAACATGTTTCGGGTATTTTTCATTTTTCATTTATTTTTATTTTTTTATTTTTTTTTTTATTGGCAAAAAATTCTTTTTTATTATTGACAAATGCCCATCAATGTCGGTGATATAATCAATATTCTGAAACGTTTTTCGGTTCGGGCACTTTGCGATGACTACTGATGCCCAGGAGTGGATCATCCGTAGTTAAAAATTCGAACGGATTTAGTTATTGTACGAAATTATTTAATACTTGAACAAATGATTTTTCAAAATATTGATTTAGGACAAAAATGGGAACAAATCGAAACTTATCTATTTTCCGTTAAAAAAAAAATGCTGTTTTGTCGCCGATAAAAAAAAATGTGCCTCAAAGACAGTATTTTTCTTTGAGACACATTTTTCGTTCACGGACTGTGTTGTTATGTTTGAAAAAAGCTTGCAGTATTTGAAGTAGATAAATACGGTTGTTTTCGACATATCATGGTCACCGATTTTGAAAAAATCTATGGGAGTAGGGGGGTGTTTAAATCGATGGGGTGTTTAAAGTTTTATATCGAGTTTACAGGTGGAGAAAACTTGAATTTAAAAAACTCACACAGAGTACTCTATTCCAGGCCCACATAGTAACCTCACTGCCATAGCAGTCTGAAACACTTGAACAAGTTTGAATGAAAATTTCGAAAAAATCCGCCGGCTGATACACCAAACATAAGTGATTGAGGCCCGCTTAAGGACAAATGAAAGATCCCTGCGATATAGTTTTTTGTTATTTCGGAAATAATCTTCTCAGAGATTATCGATGTTCGGGAGAAAAATCGCTATGAAAACGAATCAGAATTTACGATTCTTTTTTTATTACCAGTTTTACAACGTCCAGCCTGGCCCTCAAAATATCAATAATCTCCTCGAACAATAGTTTTGAAAAATAAAAACTATGTCGTACCAGCAGCGACTCAGTCGGGATTTCAGCCTCCATTTCTGTTTCACCTTCCATTCACCTGCTTGACATAGTCCTGGCGTAATATTAATCTACTTTTTAGAATCGAACTCCCATATCCTGAATTTGTTTATTTACAGTACGTAAATTAACAAAGGTGTTACTCATCGAATCTCTACCTATAGAACGTGGATTTTCTCAGTCTTAAGGCCACTTCAATGAAACACTTTTACTAGGGTGTTTCTCAAAAAGGACATTTTTAAAAATGTTGGTCCCACCCTTTTAAAGTATAGAATTCGCTTAAAAATTAAACCTCGCGAAAAGCGGTTCCTCGCAAAAAATCCTAAGTGGTGCCATTCGACGTTTGTACCCAAAAATGCCGCACCTTTTAAACGTAATTGTCCACGACCACCTTTCGGGAGGTGTTTTTTTTAGATGGAAGTATATACTTTTGGAGGGTGGGAAGAATTTTTTTCAACAAATTCACCCTACTGGACATTTTTAGTTTTCTGTATACGAATTAAAAAATCGAAATCTTTTGTGTTTACTAAAAAAAGACAGAAAGTTAACCTCCCACCCCGTAGAACTACATATTTTCATCGATAAAAAAATCCAGCGAAAGGCAGTCGTTCACAATTAATTTTGAGAGATGCCGCATTTTTGGGTACAAACGTCGAATGCGGCACCGCTTAGGATTTTTTTCTAGGCACCGCCTTTCACAAGGTTCAATTTGAGATTGAAATCTGTAGTTTAAAAAGATGGGAGGAAAATTTAAAAAAAATGACTTTTTTTACACACCCCAAATTTTACATTTCTGTCACATATGTGTACCAAGCGTGACAATAATCTATTACACGTCTATATCGTCGCTATAACACATCCCGGGCAAAAGACAATTAAAGAAAATAAATTCTCTCACATCGCCGAATTACTCTCTAGATCGTCCATACTTTTTCCGTTATTAAAAACTATTATCATTGGCACTGGTAGTCTTTTAGGCAAAATTTAATTTTATTCAAATTAATAACAATATCTGCTAGCAAAGCGGCGCCTGTGTTGGTAGCGACTCGTGTACCACCAAATCCAAATGTCAATTGATCCAAATATTTGTATTTTCGTAATTGTATTGCAACTAATATTAATTATAATCTATTTTTCTGTTATATTCCGCGATTGAACTCTAAATCGCGATTAAACTCTATTTCGCGATTAAACTCTAAATCATTTTTTGAGCCGTCAAGTAATCTTTTGACAGAAAGACGATTGGACAGTACTTATATAATTTAATGTACGACATTTTCTACAATATAATGATTGTTAAAAATATGTTTTAAATTTCGCAGGCTATTGGAAAATCTTTGGGTGCACAACTGCACGAGCCGAAGAAGGTGGTTAAAAAAGCACAGGCGGCACAAGTCAAGCCAACAACTAATTCGTTAAGGACACTGGAGAAAGTTATCACAAAACCTGACAATGTTACGGCTACAAAAACGAAACCCGTGCTTCGGGCGAAAAGTGTTAAGAAAAATGACGAAAAGGTCGAACTACCGAGCAAGATAGTCAACATACGTCGTAGCTTAGACCTCGAAAAATCAGAAGACAGTTCACTGTACGTTAGCGCTTTGGAGGATGTTCCGGATGATAGTGCAAAAAAATCGGTGAAAAGCGGCAATAAGGTAAGTTCCTATCGGGCCAATAATTTTCCAAGCTCAATAATTATTCGATATGCAGTTCATCGCGTCCCCTAGGAGGTGTTATTTTTCCATGGATAATTTTAATGCCAAAGTGCTTGAAAAGTCCTGAAAATCTTGAAATTTTTCGGAAATGGCAGCAACTCCGCGCATTATTGTAATTTGTCCAGGTGTTGTATGTATTTTTTTCCGCCGATCAATGTAGACACTTCGGCATTTTGAAAAGTTTTATTGAGAAGCAAATATCTCGCTGTTTGAAGATGTCGTGTTGTTGTGATTTCCAATGTATCTCCTTTCCTTCCAACGTATTTCTTTTCCGCTAATCACGAATCTGACAAGAAGGATGGAAACAGACATTTAATAATGGAAGGAGCTTTATGAATCTACGAAAATTACAAGTGAATTGTAAATTTCAATTTAATTTTATTTCCATATAGAATCATGGAGTTCAAAATTCCAATATTTGCAGTTCAGTAGTGATATCTACATTAATGGAATTATTTAACAAATATGACTAACGGCCCAATGCCATATAGTGTACAAAAAACATATTGTCAGCAAGTAATCAAAGAATATCAACGGTACCTATATTGACCCTTCAGATGCACGGTATTTCATGTCAACTCAATTATTTATGTCCAATCAAGGAAAGTGAAACGAAATTTCGCTCACATTAACGAGCGT
This sequence comes from Amblyjoppa fuscipennis, assembly GCA_963575735.1. Lineage (NCBI taxonomy): Eukaryota > Metazoa > Arthropoda > Insecta > Hymenoptera > Ichneumonidae > Amblyjoppa > Amblyjoppa fuscipennis. The sequence continues at coordinate 21,220,594 of OY754488.1, forward strand.
CCCTTCAGGTTCAAACGTAGGGTCTTTAAATTTTTGTGATGTGCTGTACACGTATCTGAAATTAATATCGTGGAATTTTTAAAATCATGCTTTAAAATATTGAAGGAAACTTTTCTTCTATCAAACTGTCCAAATATGAAATAGTTACGTTTATTTAAAATTTCTAAAAATTATTTTTTCTTTTTTCAGATTAGTATTCATTATATATCGTATAAAAAAAATACAAAAGTGATTATTTTTATAGGTCGACAGCAAGACGGAGGATAATAAGCCGAGCGAGGAAGCCGACACGATTCAAACTCCGCCGACTGCATCCGAAAAGGTGTTGTCACCCGCTGCACGTCTCGATGCGCCGCCGGAAAGGGAAATGCCTACTGGTGTCCAATGGGATTTTGATGCCGAAAACTGGCGGGATCCTTACCAAGTCTCGCAGTATGCTATGGACATCTTCGAATACCTCAAGCAGCGGGAACATCTGTTTCCGATAAGTGACTACATGGAAAGACAAGTCTGCCTGTCGCGGTGGATGAGATCTTTGCTCGTCGACTGGATGGTCGAAGTGCAGGAGTCGTTCGAATTGAATCACGAAACTCTTTACCTTGCCGTAAAGCTGGTTGATCTTTATCTAACGAAAGTCACAGTTGGAAAGGAAACTTTGCAACTTCTCGGTGCTGCCAGTCTTTTCATTGCTAGCAAATTTGATGTAAGTTTATAGTTTATTTCACTTACGAGGTAGGAGTACTTTTCGAATAAAGCAATGATAGGTAATTAATAAGGATAACTAAAGAGGCCAAAGTGAACGGCTCTTCGAAGTCGATCTCCGAGCCTCAGGTCCGCTAGTCAAAGCAGTAAATATCGTTTACAGAATGCTGCGGGTTTGTTTGTAGCTATTGTATCAGTTAAATTGCATCGTATAAAATCCAAGACATATTTGCCTACCGATAAGCATAAAGACAAATCTACCATAACTTTCGCCATTAAATATTTCAAAATGTAACTTCCATTTGATTCTGCACTTGGACATGAAATTTCTACTACATACTAAGCAATCCCTTAAAATGAACAGCCTCAAAAAAAAAATCGTTATCCCAAGCTTTTTTCTGTTTTTCAAATTTGAACGAATTAACGGAGTTTAGTGAACACTTGGAAAAAAAACTATAACTACTATACTATAAAACTTTGCTATACTATTACTTTAACTTCTCAACGTTTATTTAATACTGACATTGATTTGCAATGTCAGCATCAACGGACCATATTTCTAAAAAAAGAAAAAAATTTGAGACCACAAATATTTGTTTACTTTCTGTCGAATTGTATTAAGGTGACATAAAATACTGTCGCCGGTGAGAAAAACTGTACCGAATGCCATTTTTAGACCACAGTCTGCCGAGGAAAAAGAAAATTGTCTTTGTCTGGGGAATTGGCAGATGCAGAGAAAGGGATTTTTCTTTTTCCTCGGCGGCCTGCGGTCTCAAAACGGCAATCAGTATAGTTGTTGTCACCAACTGGGCGCGGGGCAGGTGCGCGGAAGGTTATACCACATCACCTTAAAACAGTTCTACATAACATTATTATGAAGAAAATAACGTCGGTACTTTTATACGAGAAGGAATTGGGGCTTCAAAAACAATAACTCAGGAAGTATTTTAGACGTCATTTTTTAAGGTAGTATTGGCGGACAGTTCGTAATCAGTTTGACCTCACGTAAGTTCAGAGAGAATTGAGCTAGACTTGCGAACACTTCTCGATGGGATAAACATCTGAAAAAATCAAGCATATGGAAGGTGCTGAAAAGATTGATTTTGCGTAATAATAATTCTAAAGTGTTATTAACATATGAATGAAACAAAAATTGTTCAAGAAGTCCCTCGGCAACTTGATTTTTTTTTTAACGATTTGTTTATCTTTTTAAATACGTATGAATTTTTTCAGAATTTTGTGTAAATTGTGAAAAGTACGTTTTTAATGAACTAAAACCGCAATTTTCACAAATTACACGAAATTCTGTAAAAATTCATACGTATTCAGAAAAATTAATGAATCCTTTTTATTAAAAAAAATGTAGGTTGCCGAGTGTTTTGTTGGGAATTTTTTGTTCGTTAATTTATTAAAAACATTATGGAATTATTATTATGCAAAACCAATCTTTTCAGCACCTTCCATATGGTTAATTTTTTTTAGTTTTTTATCCCACCGAGAAGTGTTCACAATTTCTTTCTCAATTCTCTCTGAACTCACGTGGTGTTAAACTGTCCGCAAGTACCACCTTAAGATAGTACTAGCGGACAGCCTGAGTCCACGTGAGTTCAGAGAGAATTAAGAGAGAATTGCGAACACTTTTCAAAGGAATAAAAATCTGAAAAAAATCAAGCGTATGGAATGTGCTAAATAGATTGATTTTGCATAATAATAATTCCAAAATGTTATTAACAATTGATTGATAAAAAAAATTGTTCAATAAATCCCCCGACAACTTAACTTTTTGTTCATATAAAAACAATTTGTCAATCTTTTTGAAGACGTACGAATTTTTTCAGAATTTTGTGTAATTGTTGAAAATTACGTTTTTTTTATTAACTAAACTACGCAATTTTCAAAAATTACACGAAATTCTGAAAAAATTCATACGTATTGAGAAAAATGAACAAATCGTTTTCATTAAAAAATTTAGGTTGCCGGGTGATTTGTTAGCAAATTTTTTTTTTCGTTGATTTGTTGGGTACATTTTAGAATTATTATTATGCAAAATCAATCTATTCAGTACCTTCCATATGGTTGTTTTTTTTTTTTTTCAGATTTTTATCTCATCGAGAAGTGTTCGCCATTCCTCTTTCAATTGTCTTTGAACTCACGTGGGCTCAGGCTGTCCGCTAGTACTACCTTACAGTCAACGTCTTGAAATATCATTGGAAACTCTGCCCCTATTTATACTGGCATATTTACTAATGACGACATACAAGTTTCATATGGAATTATTCCTAGAGAACGTTGAAGAGTTAATGTAAACTATTTCTTAAAGTATGTACCTCGCAACGCATTATTGTAAGAACTATTTTCTACTTTACAGGAGCGAATTCCTCCGATGGTCGAAGATTTCTTGTATATATGTGACGGTGCTTACAGTCAACGGGAGCTCATACGGATGGAAATGAACGTCCTCAAGATGGTCGATTTTGACCTCGGTATACCGCTATCTTATAGGTTTCTTCGCCGTTACGCCAGGGTTTGTATGATTCTTTACGTTTTTCCATTATTGTATTTAATGATTAGATCAATGAAAATATAACATTGATCAATTCTAATAGATACCTTTTCAACGAATTCCGAACGGCGATAAATTTGGGCCGGTGGCGAAAAAAAAGAAAAATAAGAATTGCAAATACCATTTAATCTCGTAACTATGATACAGCGATCGATTTGTAATGGGCCTCATTTAGAAGTATGACAAAGTACGACATAATTTCACTTTAAAAAAAAAAATGCAAACCAGTTTCGATTGTCTGAATATTGCCAAATTCGGCCGTCCGGAATGAAAATGCGGAATGTGTTGATTCCAAATCAACACAGACTCAACTCGATACAGAGAACTACACAGAAATTCTACACGTCACCAACTCGATAGAGCAAAATTTCCCAACGATATGCCGGATTTTGTATATCGAGTTGGGGATGTGTAGAATTTTTCTGTGTGCAGTTGCTGTTTTGAACTGGATCTGTGTTGGTTTGGAGTCTGTAAAAACGATGTGACGTCGAAAGGTTTTGTAGTCAGAGTTGCGTACAAAATGTCATTTTAATGTTGAGATTTACTTAATCGTTTATTAACCATACACTCCCAAGTAGCAAAAAGACACACTTGAATAAATGTCGCAATTAGGTTAGCAATCGCTTCAGCCACCACACATTTCCACACCACACCGCATTCCTTAAAGTCTTCAGGTCCAGGGGGTTATTTTCGAATAAGAAGTCTCTCAACAATCTACTTTTTTGGAGTAAATTTGTTTCAAATTTTACATATAAAAAGTGCATTTTCATTTTTTTACACCAAAATTGCGGCTGATTGAATATTGGAAACCTCACAAAATAAAAAAAAAGAAAACTGCACTGGTTTCAAAAAAAATATTTATTGATATTCAAAAATATAGGATGACGAAAACTGTTGAAATTTGTTTTTTCGTTATTGCGTGCTTTTCACACATATATTTTTCAAGTACATCGGGTTCAAGAAACGGTGCATTTCTTGTTCATGTGTTGGAGCTGAAAATAACCATTTTTCTGTTAAAAAATGTATTAAACATTCCATCTCTATTGTTAGGATACAAATAAATTTCATCATCAATGAATAATAATATCAATACATTCGAAAGACAAAAAATGTCTTCCATTTTATAAATTTTATTTTATTTTTGGCATCGTTTTTCATATTTTTGTGATTTGTTTACGACCCTAAGCGTTGAACTGTAGGAATTACAGAAATTATGTAACTGTAGAAATGTCGTGAAGATGCTACAAATATAGCTTCCGAGTTCAAGAGCATGTGAAATACTGGAGTGCGAGAGAGATAACATCAGTGGCGCTAACGGCGGAGCGAGAGAGATACACTCGGAAAGGTGTTTCACATGCTCTTAAGTGTATCCAACGAGCCCTGTGCATAATATCATCAGTGGATTTTATGTCTTCCCTGCACATTTTTTTATACAACCAGTATTTACAATACTTGTAGCGACGAGGGTTATTTACTACATGAAAAATCGTTATTTCAAGACTCACAGTATAACATTCAAGTTGTACTGTGGGTATTGCAAAGACGCACTTTCCTCCCTTGTAGCATATATATTGTAAGTATTGAATCTGCAATTTGCAGGCATGAAATTAATTTTGAAAAGTAAACGTTATTTATTCAGAGTAACATTGCCGATGTCTATTTTTCCTTGCAAACAGTGCGCCAAAGTCTCGATGCCAACGTTGACCTTGGCTCGGTACATCTTGGAATCCTCGTTGATGGACTATTCAACGATAATGTTCAGCGACAGCAAGATAGCCGCATCAGCACTACTTCTCGCTCTGCAGATGAAAGATCTAGGAGGTTGGACGCCAACCCTCGAATATTATACCGGTTATACGGTCGACGACATCAAAGACATTGTAAATGTACTGAACCAAGGACTCCACAGAAAACACAAAGACGCTTTGGCAACGGTTCGCAATAAATACAGCCATAAGTAAGTTAAACTTTTTTTTTTATCGTTTCTTTTGTTACATGATATATTTTTTCCCGACTGCGCTAAAATAACCACATTCCTTGCGTGCAATACGGGCGGAAAATGGCCTATTATTGACCGATGATCATTATTAACATGTGCGCATGCGCATGATACAATTCCATTACTCCCTTTCGAAGCTCCAATACTCCCGGGTCAGTAATGGTCATTGGCGAATATGACGATTTTGCGACGGAAGAAATGTGGTTATTTTAACGAAGTCGGAAAAAAAATATCGTATACCACAAGGGAGGAAGTGCTTTTTCACCTCATGTGAATTTCCGGCCTCGCTTCGCTCGGGCGTCAAACTTCACACTCGGTGAAAAAACACACTTCCCTCCCTTGTGGCATAATATACAATTTTTCACAATGAAATTCTTTCGTATTCTAGGATCTTCTTCGAGGTAGCCAAGGTGCCGTTAAAAGAAGTTTTAGATATATAGTGAATTTAACACATAAGTGCGAATAATTGTAGGTAGACGCGTGGCTTACTACGAATAGACAGTTAGGCCTGGAAAACACCGTTTCGTAATTTCGCAGTAGCCTAATCGAAAAATCCAATGCCACAAGTATGTCAGAACAGTTTGCGAAGCATTCGAGTGCAGATCACGATAAGCTTGCTTATTCGGTGTGATGATTAGGGACAAAAAAAGATTCATATGTAATCATAATTTCACGATAGCGCATGCTCAGACGAACAAGCAAACAAACGAACATTTCATATTTGGAAACAGGTCCAAGCAAAGCTCAAATTTGTTCTCGCATAGCATATCCACCATTTTCATGGACGTACCGGTACAATTTACTTTTTTAAATGTATTTATGTAACTTTTTAGTTTTGTTTTTTTTTTTTCAACCACCATTTACACAATTGCTATTTTAACATTAAGTTATTTTAACATTTTTTTTACTTCTGTCGAAAAATTTATTTTAACACTACGCTTTTGTATTTATCTAATAGTCAATTCATATCCATTTGTAGATTTTTTTTCTTTTCAACGAACCACCACTCTCCTGTTTCCATTCTTACGAATTATATCATCGCATTAGACCCAACATATTAATGTTATTATTACTACTACTATTATTATTGTACAAAACTGCGATAGAATAAACCTGGAATAAAATCGGTGGTAAAAAATGCGATGGTCTGTGTGCAACGAACTACCGTTTCGTCGTGAGTGTGGCGTGTACTTACGCATCCACTATTAAACTGTATAGACTGATGACGATGGTAAACAATGCCATTAATTTAGAAATTACTACTATAAGATATATACGTGTAGTATGGTACGACGTGTTTCCGATTTTGCTATACATATTAATTCAAAATTGCAAGCACGTAAATATTCGATGGACAACTCTCTACTGCTGCAATGCATTTGGGAATTTAGAATTTAACATTATTTTTGTACTTTATATATATGCGACTTATACACGTTGGCGCATGTTGTAATGCGTACACAAGAAATTGATATCGGTAAAATCCGTACCAAGTTTGGACTTTCCTTTACTGCATTTTATCGAACGATTAGTACATATTTATACTCTGAAACGTATACAGAATCGATTATAATTCTGCATTTTTGTTCGAAAAAGTCTTTGACAAATTTTGAACAATTGCTGAGGCGTTCGAGCTTACGATTAACCCTGGCGTTACACGAGGCGAGCGAAATGTTAACTGTGAACTCTTCGCTGTTACAACAGAATTGCCCCATCGAAAAGCATGTCTGTGACCCACTTAAATTTGTCGAATTATATCATTTTGATTCAAATGTCGATTGCGGAAAACATTCAACAGTATTGAATATTTTTGTCTTTCTATTATTATTAAACAATTTGAGAAGTCAAACATAATTCATCTTGCGTTAACTTAATATTGAAAAACTGATACATCTACCACCTCGATTATGTTTTGTTTGTAGCATTATCCTTTGTAGTTTTGTGCCTCAAGAAAATCTAGAGAAAATGTTTTCAATGTATATTTAAAAAACACAGTTTTTCATTCAATCTTGAAATAAATGACAACAAAAGATTAATCGTAAAAATATATAAATTATAAATATACGATTTTATTATTATTATTACCAAACAGCCACTTCGGCCCTGATCCATTAACTTAATCCATCAACTTGCCACATTTCAACTGTTTCCATGTTTATTGGAATTATACTGTTTTTAGTCATTTTTAAAAATAAAAATTCTGTTTGATCTGGCTGGTTGGTTAGATTTCGGCCAAATTCAATACCAATGGACTGTATTATATGTGTATACAGTTTTAGGACAATTGCTAAATATAGCATAATTTACGAAAGTTAGAACTACTGCAAAGAATTTGCAAAAAAAAAAAAAAATCAAAATCGCGTGAAATTTCTAATGGGGCCTCAATCTTCATGAAAATTGCACTGTATGAAAGGATGTGACCATTGTACAAGTGAAACAAATGCCAACTCGTTATTTCAAGCAATTTCGGAGTTATAATAATTATAATTTTTATAATAATGCAAATCTATCTCACACACACACACACATACGTATACTTCTACCCTACATCATGGACGGTACAGTAAGGAGTGAATGCTGCGCTATACTACGGTCGTAAAAGTTAGCCATTAAGGTATCTCCAGCGAGTGGTGTTCATTTCGCCTAAACTCGAGAAATTCGGGCAAGATTTGCAAACACTTCCCGATGTTATAAAAATCTGGAAAAATTCATACTTATTATATAGGCACTGAAAAGACTAATTGTGCATAATAATAATTTCAAAATGTTATTAACAAATTGTTGAAAAAAAATTGTTCATCGAAATATGCGGTAACTCAACTTTTTTTTTAATGAAAATGTTTCGTTAATATTTCGGAATACGTGTCAATTTTTTCAGATTTTTATCTTTATTTTGATTTTTGCACATTCTTCCATGTAAAAAACAAGAAAAACCAAAATAAAGATTAAAAAAAAATTGAGTTACCGCATATTTCGATGAACAATTTTTTTACAACAATTTGTTAAAAACATTTTGAAATGATTATTATGCAAAATTAGTTTTTTCAGTGCCTATAATAAGTATGAATTTTTTCAGATTTTTATAACATCGGGAAGTGTTTGCAATTCTTGCCCGAATTTCTCGAATTTAGATGAAATGAACACCCTTCGCTGGAGCTACCTTAATTAAGAGATGTGTGCGAAAAGTTTACGAAGCATTTTGTCGAAAGTACTATGCAAACCACAGTTCCACGATACTCGTATTAAGGTCAAGTGTAACCGCCATGAGTGCGAGAGAGATAGCTGCAATTTCGCTTCCCAAAAATCTCCCAAGCCGTTTATTTCTTGAGAAAATGATGAGAACAGCCAACTGCAGAATTACTGCAGTTGGCGGTTCTCGTATTTTTCCCTAAAAATTAACCGTCTTGGAGAAATTTGGGAGACAGTTTTTGTTACCGACCGAGTAGTTGCACTTCGCCTAAAATGGTGTGATTTCTGCAGCTAATATTGAAACTCATTGTAGAATTAAACAGAGATAATATTTGTAAAGGAAACTGCTTATTTGCGGCTTAATCGGCTGCCCGCAAGCCGATCAAGATTCACGAGAAGACGCATCCCAGCTAGACAAACGTGCTGTGATGGCAAGAAATGACTTCGTAATTGCAGCAGAAACGCGTCAGGCAGCGGCACGTCGTGACAGCACAAGCGAAGTGAGATATGCCCACATTAACCTAATTTTTGACGTTACGTCGTGCCATCTCTTCGTACCATCGTATTGGAGTCACATTGGCATCAGGACTTGGCGACTGTCTCGGCACGCGGTGGTGTCATTGTAGCGGCATAATTGACACGCACAATGAATGGCATTGCGATTAGATGATGACATGATGCTACCATAATTACTGCACATCGTGTCATAGTTAGTAGTGCGAAGGGTGCCCGTCGTGACGACGTATTTGTGTCAAATGGACAGCATCTTTCAGACGGAAATGACATTATGTGATGGCTTTATAACGTCTCAATTACAGCATACAACTGTACTTTTCCGAGGTAATTTAAGTATCAAATAAAAATCATGTTTCTATAAGATCTCGATAGTTGAGTGGGTTAAGGCGCCATGGTCGGACTGTAAGACCTAGGGTAGACGGTTCGATTCTCAGCAAGTGACAAAATTAACAGCATTTTTTCCGGGAGTACCTTGTGCCTGTTCGTAGAGTCAGTTCGTATATACAATTAAAAGTAAAGAATACTATTTTTTTAATGTTTGCATTGTCACCAAACGCAATGGCACAATATGCTGTAATTAACACGTTATAAAGCCATCACATAATGTCATTTCCGTCTGAAAGATGCTGTCCATTTGACACAAATACGTCGTCACGACGGGCACCCTTCGCACTCACTATGACACATTGTGCAATAATTATGGTGGCATCATGTCATCATCTGATCGCAACGCCATTCACTGTGCGTGTCAATTATGTCGCTATAATAACACCACCGCGTGCCGAGACAGTCGCCAAGACGTGATGCCAATGTGACTCCAATGCGATGGTACGAAGAGATGGCACGACGTGACGTCAAAAATTAGTTTAATGTGGCCATATCTCACTTCGCTTGTGCTTTCACTATGTGCCACTGCCTGACGCGTTTCTGCCGCCATTACGCAGTCATTTGTCTATTGGGGATACAAAATATGCCTTCCGAAGGCCATATCGTCATCGTCATTCAAGTAAAAAGCTTATAAAAAAAATAAAAAGAGGCAAAAGCGAGCGTCAGCTGCGAGTATTTTGTCACATTCTCTTCGCCCCGATAACATCGATAAAGCGGGAAACTTCGCTACCGATGGATTTTTTCCGCGCGCGACTGACGTCTACTTGTCAACGAGGAAAAGAAAAGAACAAACCACTGATAGAATCAAAACCCTTGCCGTGTCGAGAGCACAACGAGAGCGTTGGTTAATAAGAATTCTGTCGGAAGAATCGCTCGTGAAGTTCTCTCCGTGTCGCCAACGAAAGATCTAGGAAAATATAATCAAAAGAGTAATTCGAAGATTGAGAAAGGCGGCTCTCGGTGTTTCACAGTTATATCTTGTTATCGTGCTAACCGAGTGAGACGTCTTTTTAACTCGCTTCAAGTTAATCACCCCGCAATTCGAAGAAAAGTCGACGCAACCCTAGCAGGTCAAACGACCATTGAAAACGACCACGAAACGTCTTAAAAAACGACCGGTTGTTTTGTGCCGTTTTGGCGACCATCGTGCGACCAAAACAACGACCAGTTTTTAGTTTCAACTTGGTCGTATTTTCTTTATCGACCCAAAAAACGACGAAACCACGACTGATACACGTTGCAGCTGACATTACCTCGGTCGTTAAAGGAAAAGACGACCAAATCTAAACCGACAAAATGGTGGTTTTATTGGTTGTTTTACGGTCGTCAAAACGGCACAAAACGACCGGTTGTTTTTTTTTGTCGTACGGTGGCCGCTTGACTTGGTAGAGAATGAGTACCGAGTGAAGAATTTGCCATGAATAGTTCCAATCGTTCGATCCTGTCTCCGCAACACCGTGTACTTAGTCACGTGTTCCATCAGTCATGCCTCTTGCGGTGGTTCAACAGGTAATCAACGATACACGATTGTTTGATAATTAATTTATTGACGGTTGCCTACGAAATTATGACGGAGCAGCCAGGCTAAGCGCTATTTCACAACGTTCGACTTTCGATTACGAAACGAAATGACGAATCGGTGGACAATCGTGAACGGGCTTACTTCGTCGTGAGACTCGTTGCACAACGACGCGGGATCCGTGGTAAAAAAAAGTTTAAGAAACATCTTTTGCCATAAATTTTTAGTTGTGTATTCAAAAATTTTATTTCTGCCAATTTCAGAATTTTATTTCTAACAATTCATTTCCAGTAGTTTCAATATTTTATTTTAATTAAAAAATGTTATTACTATTCATTTTTAAATTTGATCTCTGCTAATTTCACTATTTTATTTTTGCTGATTACAGATTTGGATATATTATGTTGAGTAGTCGAGTGACCTCGTACTTTCCTTGTTGTACGTAAAGACCCCAGAGATTTTCAAGTGCAGTATTTACAGTTGGCGAATCGATCTTGGCACCCTTCAACCGACCGTCGCGTTTCCAGTACAGCGCGTTCTCGTTTGTTGCTGCTTTTTCGTCGCAGTCCTCGACAACCTCACAAGATGGTACACAAATGATCATTCAAAAAAGAGTTCGTGGGCATTTACGAAACCAAAAAAACGGTGTCTTTTTTTTAAAAGCAAATCTGACCTGCCAGAGTGGCTTGTGGTCACCGTCAATAGGACCAAACTTCATCTCGTGAGCTCGGGCACTATCTGCTTGTAGAGCATTTCGACGTCCTTGTATTTTTTCAGCATGTAATAATAATAGTAATCGGCGAGCTTGTTCCTCATTTCCGCGACTATCGAATCGTATGGCCCGAGCTTAGCCTCGTAGATCTCGATTGCTTGCTCATAGTATCTCTATGCGTCCTCGTAATTGCTCTATTTCAGTTACTCTACAGCGAGTTTTATTAGCCGTGTCGCTTCGGCGAGATCATCGAGCATTGTCTTTTCCTTGTACTCTCCTCCTCCTCCTCCTTGTCTCTTCCTTGCACTGTAAACTTTACCTTGAAGAATAACGAGATGTTTCAGCGTCGCTATGACCGTTGGATCATTCTTGCCGAGTGTCTTCTCGCGTATCGCTAGCACATCGTTCAAAAACTTCACAGCCTGTTCGTATTCATCGTTAGACCAACGACGAGACAAGCTAGACAATGTAGCATCGTCGCCACTTCGGGATTATCGTGTCCCAATGCTTTTTCGATATCCTCGAGGCCCTGTTGGCAAATCGACGCGGCTTCCTTGTAACTGTCCTTAGACCAGTACTGCATAACGGGATCGAGAAGCGTTTGCAGACGCGCAGGTATCCGAACCGGCGTTAACGAGCAGTGCTAATCTGGACCACTTAGTCGGCGACGTCGCTGGAACAAAATGACAAAAAAATAATAATTCAATACTATCCTCCGATCACTTTTGAATTTGCATTTAGATCCTGACAATTGACGGTGATCATTCGAGAGTTTTCCCTATCGGCACCGCCGACTATGTATCGACTACAAATACGACTGGTCTAATTGTGCGCAAATTCGACCACGAAATGATCGAAAGCTCGACCGATTGTAGCGCCACCGCTGCGCGCTGCACTACGAGCCAAAGATGCGATCGCATCTTTGATCGTTACCCTCGCGGACCTCACAACCGTAACTTATGGTTGGGATTCGGTAGTTTTTCCCACATCCGACCTCAAACCAACCGGTCATTTGGTGCACCAAACCAACCAGTGTTCCAACTTTTCAAACGTTGAGTTTTGGTTAGTTTTTGTAAACCTACTGTAAACCAACCATTCTTTGGACGCGATGAAAGGTTGGTTCGTGGTTGGATATCATAAACCAACCCCAAATCCAACTCTTAAGCTACAATATTAATGGTTGATTTGTGGTTGATTGTCCAAAACTGACCATAAACCAACCATTTTTGACTACCAACTGTGCAGCGGTTGGCTTATGATTAGGTTTGAAACATCGACTAAATATCAACCGTTACCATTCTTGGCTGGAAGTCGAAATTAGGGTGTTTTTCTAATATCCAACCGTTAACCAACCTTTGATCGCGTCTAAAGAATAGTTGGTTTATTGTTGTTTCACAAAAACCAACCCTGAATCAACCTTCAGAAAGTTGGAATATTGGTTGGTTTGGTGCACCGGTTGACCGGTTGGTAACCGGTTGGGCGGAACGCGAGGGATTGTGCAGTCGATTTATCGATACCCGACCGCGCAGTAAGATCCCTTATCAATTGCTTCTGCAGCCGTTTTGTGGTCGATTTGTTGAAAAAACGACGATAGTTACGCCAAGAATACGGTGCAACCGCTCGTAGTGCAGCGCGCAGCGGTGGCGCTGCAATCGTTTCGTGGTCGAATTTGCGCACAAAGAAACCGGCCGTATTTGCGGTCGGACGACCGTCGAGACAGCGGTCGCGGGTACCGGTACGGTTTGCATACACCTAGCATTTTGCTCTTCAGCCTCGTCCTTGAGAGACGCATCGACCACAAGGTCGTCCTCCGGTCTGTCTTTAGCATTCTCATCGTCCGCCGGAGGATGATCGGGCTGTCTGATGCTATCCTCGAGCGCCCGTTCGCAAATTGGCACGGCAACCTCGTTACTTCCCTGAGTCGTGCACTGCATCACGAAGTCGCGAATCATTCGCAGTTGCTTCGATATCTCGTGACCGGCGTTCACTTGCTGTGCGAATTGGCACGCCGGAGGCGACGACATCGCTGTGAGGAATTGAAGAAAAAGAAAAAAAACATTAGATTGATAACATCCCTCGGCCACTTTTGGGTTCACATTGAGAGCCTGACGATTAACGATTATCGTTCGAGACTCAAAGTTTCTGCATACACCTACCGTTTTACTGTGTAGCCTCGTCGATGGGGGACGGATGGGAGACGGATGTTGATCGCACTGTCTGATGCTGTACATGAATTCACGGTACCTCTTCTCCGCCTCCAATTGTGCAACCTTAATATATAAACGGTATTGTTCACTTTCATCCTCGTTGAGATTAGCTAAACGAAGGTTTGTGAGGTTGTTAATCGTTTTCATTATTATTGTCTATCTTCTAGCTCCATGAGCAGATCGTTTGAAAACAAGTCGTCTAAAACAATTGTCTATAAATAATTTCCGCTGTACTTGAAAAACTCTATGGAGATTTCTAGCTATAGATAAAAAAAAACTATAGATATCGTTATATAAATAAAACTCCATGAATATTTTCCGCTATAGTTAAAAAACTATGAATGTTTCCTTTGCTAAAAGACTAATTAGTGTCCCTATCGCTGAAAAACTCGAAATACATTGATCTGCACAGGTGTACAGAGTTTTTTCATCACTCGGTGCGGAAATGGCCACTTTTCCGCCCGCTTCGCGTGCGTAAAACCACCATGTTCGCACCTTGTGATGAAAAATTTCGTACATCCCTCATGCGAAACACGTTTTCTAAAAACGTTTTTCGTCCTCGTGGAGTAATGTACTAATTAAACTTGGCAAATTGGGCGGAACGCGACCGCGAATTTCTATCCTGTGTTAACAACTTAATCTAATTTTTCGGGCAATTAATCGAGTTTCTTTGTACCGCTTGTTCACTGGCTCGTAGCTTTTGCTGTGTATCCGCGAGTTCGTCTCTGAGCCAAACATTCTCCTGGGCCAACCTCCTGACCTCGGGCATCTGGTTGTCTGGATTGACACATTTTTCAACACTGTAATGCGATTAAAAACATTGTTTTTCCATGACAAATACCTGTGCGCGTTTGTTTACTAGCCATATAATTATGGCTGGTAATTACCGGCGAATTACCAGAGCTTGGGTGAAAAAATTGTCACGCTTCGAGATTCTCGTCACACTACGAATACTGGATTTTTCTGTGTACTCACTCGAGAAGGTTGCGGCATTTTCCTTGAGTCTTCTTACTTCGTTCTTTAGATTGGAGATCGTTTCCCTCACTATGTTCTTCTCGCTAAGGTAATTGCCCTTCAAGTTCGTAAGTGCAACTTCAGCTGTGTCCTTGTTCGATTTTAGTACGGTTCTTAATGTCGCTATTTGTTTGCACTTAGCCGAAAGTGAGGCCTTGAGCTTGATCACCTCTTCCTGAAGATCCGTCAAGGCTACTTTATTCTCGCTGCTGGAGGCTGCAAGATGCGATTATACCAATTATAAATTATGTCGAACAACCGACATACCGACCGACCAAGCGTCGACGAAGTGAACAAGATACTTACGCTCGGAGTCGTTCGACACTCTTCTTTCATTTCCCGCCTTCACCTGTGAAAGATCAGTCGAGTTCTCGATCGCGTTTCTCAGGTGTTTTGTTTGGTCCATCGCGGTCTCGATGTGTTTGCTTGTCTTCTTGGCCTTGCTCAGACCGTCGAGGTCCTTTATCGACAAATCGGTCTTCGACAGTATCCTAAACCACTCTACCTTTGCTGCTGTGGAATAATTTTCTCGTGATCGAGGACGACCCTTGACGGTGTCTCGACGTTGATCATGCACATGTGATGATGGTCGATAGGTTTTGGTGGTAGAGCTGAGCCAGCTCGTCCGAGATCGTTCGTGTCCAACGAGCCACTGGCCGCTGATGCGAGCTTCAACAGCAGAACTGGGCAAAGTACCGAAAATTACTTAAAGTCCAAAGCACTATGTACCGCAAGTACTTTAATCACAAAGTAATTTCAGTACTTAAAGTACTCATAAAATACAAAGTACCGAATACTTTTTCTTCTTAAACGCGATTTTCTTCGCAATTACGTTTGGATTTGTGTCGAGTGCTAAACAAAACGGAGGAAATAAATACTACACAAGGCGTGAGATTAAGCGCGAGATGCAATTAAAAATGAGTTTTATGATCATAAGATCAAGCTCTTTTCGTAAAAAAAAAAAAAAATGCTGACATTTTAGTGTCAGTACTCAAAATAGCCTGAAACATCGAAAAATTTTATCTTTACCTGACGTCCGAATATATGTCAATGCCAAATAAAAATAAATGTAATAAACCTGCATATGAATATATTTTGCTCAAAGACTTTTGGCATTGGATTCGGTCAAAATCAAAGCGGTCAAATTGTATGGGATTTTGATTGTTTTGAAAATGATCGAATTCGAGTAAACCTGGAGGTATCGAGCTTATATTTCATACGGAAATGGTCTAACACGGTACAAATCTTCGGTATTAAATGTGGCGAAAATTAGTCTAACCTTTTTTAATTTTATGGAATTTTCAACATTTTTCATTTTTTGAAAATATGTTTTTTACGTCGACGCGAGATTCTGAATCAAACATTATGCTGAGGTTAAAATAAGTTACAATTTTATAATCAGCGATAAAGTGAGGCTGAAGTTGAGACAGATGAAAAATTGCGAAATATGCAAATTTCAGTTTGCGTTTTTCTACAATAAATTGTGATAGACATTTTTTATGTGCGAAAAAAGTGCAAAGTAATTTGTGCATGACTTCCACATATATTACAATTTTGAGCATGGATTCCTCTTTGAGGAAGCCGAAATCGATTATTTATAAATATGATAAAATCTGATAAAAATCGATCAGATTACTTTGCACCGATGTATATTTAACATTCCAAATTGGAACATTGATTTAATCGTGCTTGGGAAGAAAATCGAACAAGTACTTTGGTCTTAGTACTTTATAAAAGTACTTAAAGTACCAAAAGGTACTTTGGTACTTTAACTACTGCTAAGCTTTGTTCAACAGTACCTCGATATCCGATTCGAGCTATGTGTTGAGTTTGTGTTCGATGTCCAGCAACTGCAACATTCAATCTGTCATTTTTGCACCGAGTGAAGCAAGTTTATTTGTGGCAGCGAGTTCCGTTTGGGGCGTGAATGAGTTCAGACGTGTGTCACCTCGGTGTTTCTTTATCCGTTAACTTGTGTGTTATTCCTTATTAGGCGGAGTTTCATTCGCTACGCAGTGTTCCTCACTGCTTCTTCAGCTTACTACCTATCCTACCTACCTACCTACCTGCCTACCTATCTATCCTTTTCTGTTTAATTTCATTTTCTTTTCTAGTTTCTTCTGTCCTAACCTACATTTTTTTCCCGCCAGCAGCGAGCCATGGGCTCGGAGGAGGGCGCGACGGGGGGCGAGCCCCCCGACATCGGCAATCCGAACGAAGACATGGATCAGGACATAATTTGGACTCAGGTGGAGGACCTGAAAAATGAGTCCTTTCCTGGGTCAAGAAAGAGACAGCTCGAGCAGTCCGACAACGCACATCAGAACAAACCCAAGATGAAGGCTTCCCAATCTGTCCCGCAGGAGACCCCTTCTAAGGATCCCAACTCGGATGACATTCTGCAGGAATCCCTTCTCAAAAATCGCTATTCCCTTCATAGCTCAGGACCTTTCACCGTTGTGATCCGCCCAAGGGTTATTACTCGTACATCTCCTAGATTGGATGCTACCCACATGGGTAAAATCATCCTGGAAAAGTTTAGCAAAACCCAGTATGTGCATGCTCGTAATTCAGGCAAATGCCAAGTTTCCGCGATCTTCTCGAACGCCAAGTCGGCAAATGACAGTCTATCGGCTAACTTCCTCAAAGACAGAGGCCTCGTCGCCTACATTCCAAATCACTGTCTCTCTTGCGAGGGCTCCATCAAAGGTGTTCCGAAGTACATATCGATGGAGGAGTTCGTTAAGGAAGCAGACTCACCGGGAGCTCCCATCTTAACTGCCCGACGTCAAAATCGCAAGGTTACCGCTGGTGGTAAAACAGACTTAGTCCCCACGCAAATCGTTGACGTTAGATTCGAAGGTCGCAATCGTCCTGACGCATTGTCTCTCTTTCAAGTTCGGTTCCCGGTCGAACCCTGGTTTGCCCCGATAAAAATTTGCTTCTCGTGCTTCACTTTTAATCACGTTGCTAGCGAATGCAAGAGTCGTCCGAAATGCATCCGCTGTGGCCAAAGAAAGCATTTGGATGGAGAGGAGTGTCCTTGCAAGGATCTTCCTCCCATTTGCGCCAACTGTCAAGGTCCCCACCTCCCTACTGACCACCAGTGCCCGGCTTTCCTGCACGAAAAATTGATCCGTAACATCGCCGCGGAGAGAAACATCTACCGTCTCGGAGCTCGCGAGCTGGTATCGGCAACTTCGGCTAACCCTTCGCGCTCGTCCATCACCCCTACCCTCGCGCACTTTCCTGAACTTCCTCCCGTTCATGCTTCTAGCCCGCAACTAACCCCCTCGCCGCTCTTTCCGGTAGGTTACAGTCAGGTCGCCTCCACCTCTGTGTGCAGGGCCCCTTCGCAACATTCGCATTCGCCAACACCTCTTCCTCCCGCTCAACATTCAACTCCGGCTCGTACCGCTACTCGGGCTACCCCTCGTAATCAAGTGCACAATCCCCGATCGCTGCTTGCTACTCGCGCTGCTCATGCCAACGCTCTTCTGGCACCCCATGGGCATTACCCGACCTACGGCTTCTCGTTTAACGGTCCTTCTCAATGCCCTGCTCCACCACCCGCTCTCACGCCAAACCCACCCCCTCCTCCAAATCCAAACATCCCTCCAAATCACTCGGAGATTCTTTTTCAGATCATTCCCCTCCTGCAACTCATCATTCAACAATTAATTCCAGCTCTAGCGCCCTCAGGCATGTCTGATAAACTCACCCCCGTGTTCGCTTCTTTGAACGCTCTTCTAGCCTCCCTTTCCCCCCAACACAATCATGGCCAATCGTAAACAACTGAACATCCTGCAATGGAACTGCCGCAGTTTTCATAATAAACAAGGGCTATTAGCCGATATCGCAGTTTCCTATGATATTATAATATTATGTGAAACCTAGCTCTCGCCTTCTTCAATCCCTAAGCTAGATGGCTTTGTCGCTATTGTGAGAAATAGATTCAATAAAAGAGGCGGTGGTCTTGCCATCTTCCTTAGAAAGGATATTTCCTTTAACGAAATCCACTCAGTTTATCACAGTCCAGACAAGCTAGAAACCTTGTCTATCTCCATTTCTACTACTTATGGTCCTATAACACTTGTCGCCCTCTATAAACCTCCTTCTGTAACAATCCGTTGCCCGGTTTGGCAAAGATTTTTCGACTCTCTTCAACTTTCCAACCATGTCTTCATAGCAGGTGATTTCAATAGCCATCACTCCTCATGGGGTTGTTCGGCTAATTGCACGTCAGGTCTTTCTTTGTCAAACACCCTGGTAGCTAACAACTTCATATGTCTTAATGACGGCTCGGCAACACACGTCAACAAGAACTTAAACAATATTCAGAATATATCAGCTATAGATCTTACTTTAGTCACTCCGCAACTGACTTCCCTTTGCACGTGGCGGGTTCTTCTGGACTCTCTTCTCAGCGACTATTTCCCTATCTCTACCTCCATCGGTATCCCACTCTCGACCTTTTCCTTTTCCCCGAACCGCTTTCCTTTCAAAAAAATCGACTGGCCAGCTTTCAGATCGTTTCTCGATTCTGCAGCCCCTACTTTAAAAGACCCTTCGCCGATCATCCAATATGACAATCTAGTTCATGCCGTCTACGATTCAGTATCAGCTTCTGTTCCCAACTTTAAAAATACGCGTGCACGCTCCGCCTTCAAATCCAGGCCCGCCATCTGGTGGAATAAAGAATGCAACGAGGCCAACATCGCCCGTAAAGCAGCATGGGCGACCTTTCGCCGCGTGACAAATTTAGAGAATTTAATTAACGCTAAAAGACTAGAGGCAATTGCGAAAAAAACTTTTAAAAAAGCCAAAAAAGAATCTTGGACCAGCTTCACTGAATCTATCGACTTCCGTTCCTCTTCTGCACTTTTATGGTCGAAAATCAAAAGATTCCGGAACAGAAACCTTCCGTGCCCTTCATCTCTCTCCCTAACAATGCAGATTCGATCGATAGGATGATTAATCTAATCCCGTCTATATGTCCTCCTTCCTGCTTCTTCCCTAACTTTCCTTCCTCCTTCAAATCTAACTCTCAACTTGACTCCCCCTTTTGTATCCAAGAACTACAATCTACTATATATAAAAGTAAGCTCAATTCGGCTCCCGGCCTTGATAAAATTGATTTCACCATTATATCCAATACACCTGACTCCATTCGCCTTCTCATCCTTGATACCTTCAACAGTCTCCTTATAAATGGGCTCTTTCCGAAGTCTTGGAATGAGTTTCTCATCTTTTTTATTCCAAAATCAACTCCAGGCAAGTTTCGTCCGATGTCGTTGGCATCCTGCCTCCTAAAACTCATGGAAAGACTAATTCACACCAGACTAATTCATTGGCTCGAAAGTAATCTACTCCTTTCTCCTTCACAATTTGGCTTTCGTAAGTCCAGATCGTGTTTGGACAATCTCTCAATTCTAACTAACGACATCTATACAGGCTCCGCGAACCATCAGTTTACCGCCGGCCTCTTTCTTGACATTTCCGGCGCCTTTGACAACGTCGATGCTGGCATTCTAGTTCACTATCTCAGGGATATCGGGTTACCTTGGTCCATTTGTAAATTTATTTATAATCTTACCTCCTTTCGCTCCATTTCGTTGAAAATCGCCGATCAGGTCCATGGTCCCTTCTACTCATTTAAAGGTGTGCCCCAGGGTTGCATCCTTAGTCCTCTTCTTTACATCCTCTATACTAACCAGCTCGAGAGTAGCTACATCCTTCAAGTTTCTGCCTTCAATTCGCTGATCATGTTGTTATTTACTCGAGCTCCAAACGTTTAGATACTTGCATTAATTCCATCCAACCTAGCGTCAACCAAATCTCTTCTTACCTGCACACGAGAGGTCTCTCAATCGAGCCTTCGAAATCTAAACTTGTTGTTTTTACCTACAAAAATTTTATCCCGACGGAGCAGTATGTTACTATTGATTCTTCTCGCGTTGTCTGCGGTCAGGAGGCCCGCTTTCTGGGTCTAACTCTCGATTCTCGTCTCACATGGGAACCTCATTTTCGCAAATTAATTTCCAGGTGCAAAAACCTTTTGAATATTTTCAAATGCCTCCGCTCCACCTGGTGGGGCGCGGACCCATCATCTGTTCTTATTTTGTATACAGCCCTTATGCGCAGTCTAATCGAATACGGTTCATCAGTTATTCCATTTAAGAATCACTCTCTTCTGGAAAAAATAGCAATAATCCAACGCCGAGCTTTGCGGCTCTCTCTCGGGCTGCGTAATTCAACCCCAAATAATATAGTTTACGCGGAATCGAAGGAACCGCTCCTTGCCCATCGATTTCAATTTCTCGCTAATAAATGTATGTTTAAAGTTTTTTCTACCTCGTGGCATCCCCTTCTTAATTCTATTCCAGCTTTAATTAACTCACTCGGACCCGATAAAAGTTTCTCTTCTCTCTACAACCTCCCCCTCGTTAAAGCTTATCGTCAACTTTTCAACTTCAAAAGCCTTATCGACCCGCTTCCTTACCCAGCTATATATTCTTTCATTCCTTATCAATCCTCTTTTTCCACTTCGTTAATTGACACAGACTCTGGCAGACTGGTACAGTCTTCCGTCAATCCCAATGCAGAATTCCTTTCTATGTTTCACCAGAAGCTTCGCAATTCAACTGCTTTTTACACGGACGGCTCCAAGCTTGAGGAGGGCTATTACGTCGGCTTGGCTATTTATAGTCCTTCCCTTGATTTATCTATTCAATACCGTGTTACTAGTTATGCGTCTATTTTTACAGCGGAAGCCTTAGCCATTCTTCAGACGATTAATTTGATAATCAAAAACAGTATACCGGTATCCTACATTTTTACTGACTCTCTAAGTTCATTGAAAGCACTTTTCTCTCCGTGCATATCTAACTGGTCCCCAATCATTATCTCAATTTATCATGCTCTCTCAACTTGTTCCAACTTAAATCTTAATGTCAATTTGATCTGGATTCCGGGCCATTCCGGGATTGCAGGCAATGAAACTGCTGACGCTCTTGCCAAATCAGCCATCAGTGTAGGGAATCACTTCACAACCTCCCTCCCTCCTACCGAATTCATACCAATTATTCGCAAGAAGTGCTTCCTGGCCTCAGATCGTGCCCTGGTGCGTGAGGGCAAGTCAACAGGCAAAATATATTTTGACGATCTCCATATTTTCGCTTCCAAGTCCTGGTTCTTCAAACTCAAACATCTTCGCAGAAATGCCATAGTCACCTTTTGCAGAATGCGCTCAAATCATTATAATCTTGCAGCCAGTCTTCATAGGAAAAACATCACTCCGTCGTCGGGCTGCTCATGCGGCTTTGAGTCCGAGGACCTCAACCATGTCATTTGGGCTTGCCCCCGCTTCGCAACATCGTCCTCGCTTAATACGGTCCCTTATCTCTAAGAAACACTTTCCGCCTTTCAATATCGAATCATTTCTATTCAAGCCATCTTCATTCATCATAACCGCATTCATGGCTTTCTTTAAAGACTGTAATCTTACTTTTTAGACTTCCTCTATGCAACTCAACTTGTTCTCAGTAATTTCCTACAGCTTGTACCAGTTGCGTTCGCGCGCTGGTAGCAGGCCGCTTTTCATGGGGAGCGAGCCGGCCATCTCGGCAACCGTGTCGCCCCCCGCCCTTCATCTGTTTCAGTTTACATTCTCATCGCAACGACGTGGCCGTATGGTATTGTCGCTAGACGACATCCGGAGCCAGCCCCAAACATAATAATAATAATATATTTGTGGCAGCCGAGGTAAAGAGTTCTAAATTACGATCGGCGTTGAACCAGTGCAAAACGAAACAAAGGAACCGTCGCGATTGCCAGGAAGGATAATAAATTTACCGGTAAGGAATTATTGTGCCGCAAGGTAGTCCAGTGTCAATTGATAAAAGTTCGCCTTTTGTTTGGGTTCTGTTGCCAGAATTGTGAGAGGGAAACTCGGAATTACTTTACGACCTCGTTTGGATGAACAAATTAAAGAACTTTATTGAGTAGATGTGAAATAATAAACTGATATTACGTTATCACTCATTTCACTCTGTCGCTCGGTGAAAACATTCGTGGATCTTTTGATTTCTCGTCGGAACATTACCTTCGCTCGCACTCGTGCTCGCTCGGAGATCACCCAAAGACTGCCCTTGTCCCTCTCCTCTCGACGCCTTCGCCTAGTGATGTGAGTCAGTAAATAACCAGTTAAATAGCTCGGTAAATAACCGGTTAATTAACCGCACCTACTAACGTATTTTACTAACGGTAACTTATTCTGTGGTTGGCACTACCGAACCCGGCGAAAATTGCATGTGCAAGATGCTTTCTTACGCTGTTCCCACTTCAATCACGCATCCTTACTCCATAAATGTATCTTGATTTAACCCGTTCGTTCCCCATAACGTCGTTATTATAAACAGTACAAACACTTAATTTTTAATGTTTGATCGTATTACATTCTTTTTGCTGAATATAAAAAATTAACCAGTCCTTAATAGCTTCCAAGGAATAAGAATCGTTTAATAGTAACTATCAGTATTTTATTGAAGAAGTTAAACGTTGATTAAATGATTCCCAATAACGTCGACATTTTATCAAATTTAAATTGAAAGTCAGAGTGCGATTATTGGTAGCATTGTCGTTACTTAAATAACCGGTTGTTTTACCGGTAAAAATGGTTATGAACGTTATTAACCGGTAAATTCACGCTTCGCCGATCACACCATGCGCCGCGCACGCTCATTCGTCCATCACCCATGCATTCATAGTTATCATTTTTGGCGTTGAGATGTAACTAGACTACGAAAAGAAATATTAGTTATGACAATGTAGACAATGTAGTTACAATGTGACAATGTGTGACAATGTAGTTATGGCAATGTAGAGGGCGACTAAACGAAGACTCGCGGCGTCGATCAAAACATAAATACCGCGCGACCTCGAGCCGAGCGCGTTCGTTACACTGTAAAAAAAAATGTTAAACTTAATGTACCGGACTGTAAGTTGTTATGGAAAAATTGGTATATTAAGTTTAATGTACAATTGTGATGAAAAATGAATATACTTTCATAGTAAAATTAAAGTAAATTATTAATAATAAAGTATTCCCAATGTTTTTAATAAACTGAACAGTAATTTGTCATCACAAATGGACATAAAATTTAATTTATCAGTTTTTCCATAAAAACTTCCAGTCCGGTACATTAAATTTCATATGAATTTTTTTTACAGTGTATAGTCACGAGCGGCAAGGAAGCTCGAGTAAGACCCATCGTTTCCGCAGTACATATCCCGAGTTGCCTTGGCTAAATGACTCTTACTCTATTCGGTAAATTCAGGAATAAGTTACTACGGAATCATAACATACCGTATGCGCAATAGGCAATAATCTAATAATTTCAAAGTGTAACAAAAAAGTCATCTTCCCGACCGGGGAATTAATAGAGCCGGCAATATCTCACATGAAATTAATTAGTGACTCAAGGAAGAAGAAAAAGTTACAGACGCGAGACTGACGCAAAGAATTAACTCCAACAATAAAAAAAAAAACTCCAGACGCAAAATAATTGTAAAAACGTAACGCTAATAATCAGCACGAAGGAATTTACGGCACCAGCATAAGATTTTGGCCCAAAAAAGCAGGTCGATCTTCACCATTTTTTTTTTTAACGCGGGTATTAGAAGAACAAGTTCGGGTTGTTTGCACACAGTTATTACAAGGTGTTATGAAGTTTGCGTTTTTTTAAATTGAAAAATATCAATTATCAACGGACTTATTAATAATTAACAATTACCAAATAACAATTAACATCGGACATGGTATCTCAAAATCTATTCGTCCGATTGAGTTGAAATTTGGAAAAATCCTTGATCCTTGATTTTCCATTTAATTATCGAATGATTACAAAAAAATTCACTTGTTTGTTAATAACAAACGATTAAGATAGTTTCTTTTTCTCGTTTCGACGAAATAAAGCGATCTTAATTGTCCTTAATCGACCTTAATTTAAACTCAATGCGAAGAATAGATTGAGAGATGCGATGTCCGTTGTTAATTGATATTCTGCAATTTAAAAAAAAAAAACTCCAACTTCATAACACCTTGCACTAACTGTGTGTAAAAACTCGAGCTTGTCCTTCTAATACCCGCATTAAAGAAAAATGTCGAAAAGCGATCTGTTTTTTTTTTTGAAACAAATCCTTCTGCAAGTGCCTTAAGTGGTTCTCAAGATCCGAAACACCCGACGTATTACCTACTTGTACCCACTTAACAAAGAGGAGGGAACTCACCGGCACGTTGTTCAGCTCAGGAGGCACGCTTCACGCATCACACTAACATGACACCCGATCACCGACTCCTTTTTGGAAGGCGCTTACCGAGCGCTCCCCACCCTCTCGTGACTCCCGAATTCTCGCGTTACGCGTAATGCCTAGGACTTCGTTATTCCGCTTTTCTTCGCTGCTGGAGCGATCCTCGCTCTTCCTTGTGTGACGTCAGGCTCTCTGCCATGGCCTAGGAAAGGGAACGCACGTTGCCGCGCGCTCCTTCCGATTATGCCGTGTGACCCGTGAGAGTATTCCGCTCGCAGCGAATATTTTTCACTATCTTGAAAACCTCCCTCCCGGTATCCGGTGCCCTGGTGAAAATATTTCTCTGAATATCTCTGAAAATATATCTGAAAGTCTCGGAAAATTTCTCTGCAATTTCTCTGAAAAGTCCTCTGAATTTCTCACTTTTCGCACTTTTCAGCCAAAGTCAAAATTTTTTTTTTAATCTAAATATTTCTAATTATTCTCAAAATCTCAGATTTTTCCCGCCATGTTCTCTGAAAAACTATGAAATCTCTTGATATTCGAAGTCTGTTTCTCTTCTATAGTTAGAAACTATTTCCTGAAAAAGTTAAATTTTCGCTGAATTCCGCATACAAAGTATACATAAATTATTGTTTACTGTTTACTGTTCCTACGAATGCCGGAAAGAGCAGATCTTAGCGACAACTCGTAAGTTCTCTGAAATTCACTAAACACACATTATCCGAGAAAATTAGAGTTTTTCAGAAAATAAATTGCATTTTCTCTGAATAAGTCTTCTGCTTGTCCGAGTAACAGAATGAATAAATGTTAGAGACAACTAGTATTTTTTCTTAACGTACTTTATCAGAAAAAATCAGAAGTATCCAGAATTTTTCGGAAAATACCCAAAAATTCTCTGATATATTGTGAGTGCTGGAGGCTGGGCAGAGAAAATGGCAGAGATAATTAACATATAGCTGAGAACAGAGCTGGGCAAAGTACTTGAAGTACTATGTACTGCAAGTACAAATATGTAAGAAGTACTTGCAGTACATGTACGTCGAATACTTTATGTAAGTATAAGTACTTGAAGTACATTTTCGCATATTTCAATGTAATACAACAGAACCCCGATTAACCGGGAAACGGATTAGCCCTCCGTCTATCGAGATTTCTTTTATGCTCGCACTGCGGCACTGGCACACCCTTCCAAAAAAGACTAGCTTACGTACTAATAACTCTTTCACTGTCAGAAGCCCCGATAGGGATCAAAACGTACAGAGAAATACGTGTCTCTGACAGTGACGGCGTTAATGAAAAAAATATCCAAAGCTTTACATTCTAGTTCACACTATTTAACAATTGAGGTAGTCGGAGCGGTACTTGAGCGGTTCTTGATGGGATAAAAATTTAAAACAATCAAGTATATGGGAGGTGCTGCAAAGACTGTTTTTGTGCGATAATAATTCCAATTTATTATTAACACATTGAAGATAAAAATCATTATTCAACAAATTACTCGGCATCTTAACTATTTTCCTTCATAACAATGATTCGTTTATGTTTCTGAATACATATGATTTTTTTCAGAATTTGTTGTAAGCTTTGAAAACTGTGTTTTTTTCACAATTTGGACAGAAAAATCGCGATTTTCAAAGATTACAAAAAATTCTGAAAACATTCGTACGTATTCAGAAAAATAAACGGATCATTTCTATGGAAAAAAGTTAAGTTGCCGGGTAATTTTTTGAACAATTATTTTTATCGTTAATTTGTCAATAACATTTTGGAATTATTATTACATAAAAACAGTATTTGCAGCACCTCCGACATGGTTGATTTTTTTCAGATTTTTATCCCATCGAGAAATGTTTGAATTGGTCCCTGAAACTCACATTTAGGGGGACTGTACCGCTCCGACTACCTTAAGTGCAAATTGTACCAAATATTATTGTAACTAGTCAAAATAAGGTTGTATCATTAGCCATTGATGGCTTATATACTTTCGCTATCCAATTTGGATTAACCAGGATTTCGGTACCGGTTAATCGAGCATCCCCGTTAAACGGTATTCTACTGTACTTCGTGAAAGACCAGAGGTCTAAAAAAAAATCAGCATTAACGATGTCACGAATATTAATTTTGCATATAAAGCAACATGCAGTTTACATTTATATATTTTGTATATTCGACGCGATCGAATTTCTTCAATTTTGTTGGGAATACTAAATCCCAAAAAGTTATTACCAAATTTTGAAAAAATGTTGAATTCACTAAAAAAATTATCTATGATCTTTGTTTTTCATTTCAAATGGATTTGTTAATTTTTTAGAATCGGTAGAAACGTTTTCAGAATTGTACAGGAAAAAAAAAAATCCGTAATTTTGAAAAATGACTGCAAAGACACGTTTTAAAATTATATTTCACGAGGTGTAACAAGATTTCGCATTACATTGAAGAAGCTTAGGGATGATTGTACAAGTGAATTTGTAGCTATTGTCGACAAATTCGGAAACGGTCTAAATAATGTAAAAAAATCTTCAACAAATTCACATGCATTCCAAAAAGAAAATATAAGTTCACTGATGATTTATTGAATAAAAAAAAACTAGTTAATAACTTTTTGACATTATTAGTTTGTAAAATGTATGTTCTTGACATCTTTCATGTGGTTGATTTTTAAAGATTTTTATCTCGCTTGACGTACAGGTACTTGAAGTACAAGAGTACTTTAAGTACTCGAAAAAATACATGTACTTCAAGTACACTTGCACTTGAAGTACCGTACTGCAAGTACGGAAGAAGTACCGTGTACTTCAAGTACTGCCCAGCTCTGGCTGAGAATATCAGAGAAAATGTCGGAAAATCGATGAAAATCATCGAAAAGGTCTATTTAGAGTTTTTAAGACAAATTTTCAGAGAAACATTTTCACCAGGGTGGGAGCAAATAGACGTGAGGGAGGACGGCCTCGCGGTGTCGAAGGGTCCTCCGTGCCCCAAGGTGGGCCCACATGGTACTCCATAGTTACTGTACCTCGACGTTCTTTCCTGCTCCGTTATCCAACAATTTGATTGTTGATCATCTTCCGATGACTTGAAATTTAAATTCATTAAATCCATTTTTTTTTGTTTTCTCATTTGGCTCTGAGATCCGGTGATAAATTTATTTCTTCGCAATTTAAGACCCGAAAATCGGGACTCTCGCCAATCGAGACTCTCGTCAATCGAAATAGGGACCATCACGCGCGTAAGCGGAGGTTTGTTAGCGCTGCAGCGCCCCGTTTGCCCAAGATCTCTAAATTAGTAATTTGAAAAGGGAACTACAATCATTTGTCCATACATCTACTGAACTTGCGATTTTAACACTCACCCATCCAATTATTGACCTCTCGATTTGAAGGGCTACCCATCCAACTACCGAACCCTCGATTTGAACGATCACCCATGCTCCTACTGAACTTCCTATTTAAACGGTCATCCATGCATATACCAAATTCACGATTTGAACATTTGTCTATCGAACTACCGAACTTTCGTTTCGTACGGTCACCCATCCATCTACTAAACTCCCTATTTCAATGGTCATCCATTCATCACCAAATTCCCGATTTGAACCGTTACCTATCCATCTTCTGAACTCCCAATTTGAACATTCACTCATCCAACTTTGGAACTCTTGATTTGAACGGTGACCCATCCAACTATTAAACTTTTTGAGATTTGCCTGGTCACCCTGGTCACCCATCCAACTCATTTATGGAAATCTCGATATGAGAACGGTCACCCAGCCATCTACTGAATTTTCGAATTGGTTGGTCACCCATCCGACTACGAAACTGTCGGTTTGAACGGTCACCCAAGAAACTATTGAACTCTTGAATCGAAAGATCACCCATCCAACTACCGACCTCTCGATTGGAACGGTCACCCATCCGTATATTGAACTTTTGATTCGAACGGGCACTTATCCATCTACTCAACTTTCAATTTGAACAGTCACCCATCCATTTATTGAAGTCGAGATTTGAACGTTCAACCATCCAACTACTGAACTCTCGATTCATACGGTCACCAATCCATCTATTGAATTCTGGATTTGAACAGTCACTGACCCTTTATTTGATTTTTTTATTCGAACGGGCGCCTCTACTCATCTACTAATTTTTTTATTTGAACAGTCACATAACGAACTATCGAAATTTGAAATCAATCGGTTACCCATCTGACTACTACACTCCCGATTTGAACGGTCACCCATCCATCTACTGAACTTCTTTTTTGTTCGGTCACCTATCCAATTACTGAACTCTTTTTTCCAACACTCAGGCATCCAACTACAGAACTCTCGAATTTATCGGTCGCCAGTCCATCTACTGAACTCTCTATTGGAACGGTCACCTATCCACCTACTAAACTGTTGGTTTCAACGGTTCAACCCATCCATCTATGGAACTCTCGAATTGAAAGGTCACGCATCCAACTACTGAACTTTAGATTTTAATGGTCACCTATCCATGTACTGAACTCTGGATCCGTAATTGTCACCAACTTTTTTCAGTGGGAGACAAAGAAATCACGCGCGCTGTTGCGCGCGAGCGCAGGCTTGTTCAGCGCTACAGCGCTACAGCGCTCCGGTTGATCCCTAGAATGATAATTTGGTAAAGTAACTATAGTCGTTCATCGAACTAACGAAATCTCTAAATTTGAATCATCACTCATCCAACTAATAAACTTTTAATTTGAACGATCACCCATCCATCGACTGAATTCCCGAATTGATCCGTCGCCCATCTGGCTACTAAACTCTCTGTTTGAACGGTCACCCATCCAACTACCGAACTGTCTATTCGAACGGCCACCCAACCATTTATTGAACTCTCTATTGGAACGGTCACCTATCCATTGTAACGTGGCAAAAATGGGCCACGTTACTTATGAGAATAAAGCGCTCATTTTTTGGAATTTTATTAGTTGACGGCCGTCCGTCGTTCGTCGCAGCTCAGAGGTGGCTCCACCGGTCCAATTAAGATGAGGAAATTATTTTATTAACGGCATTGGAATTTATTTTATGTAATCCTGGGCGGTCGAGAGGGCCCGCGACGAGGAATCCCGAGAGGAGCAGCCGCCGAATCGTCGAGAACAGCGTGTGCACGAGTCGAATCGCCAAGAGAAGCTTTACCGAGTCGTCGTCGTCCGTATATTATTCCCTACCCGGCTGTCCGAGTCGCGGGAAAAGTCCGATCTGAGAAAAATATCCGCTCGGATCGTCGAGCTGGTCCCGAGGAGTACATCTGGGCCTCGGGAGAAAATACACCGTTGCAGTCATCTCGGGAAGAGTCATCGCGATCATCGAAGAGGAAAATCATTCGTCCAGTCGGCAAGAATCGGCGAGCGAAGTTGTCGCCGCCGCGCTAAGGACTTGTGCACCTGGCACGACAGTGAGCAGCGTTACGCTACTCGCGCGAGTGCCGAAAATCAGCGACGATCAGCGAAATTTACCGAGGATGCGGAAACATGAGCGATTAGGCCGGATAGGGATAGGGCAAGAAGAGCGAGAGCGTTCGGCTACTCGGGGCAATCTTCGTTGAGGTGTGACGACGAACGGATCAGCGTGTGTATCATCTTTTCCCGTGTACCGAGGGGAATGAGACGGGAGGACGGATTCGTCATCCAGCGTTTTCTGAGGGCTCGATCTTCTACCACGGTACCGAACGGGCGAGCTTGTCCGTCCCAGGGACCGTGGTTATTGGTTTATCTATTGTGTTTCGAGCCCTTGCCGTTTTGTAAAAATTTATCAATCGTAAATGCACGTCGGCGTGCGCGGAATCGGTCTTTCCGAGAGAGCGCGGGCCTCGAGGTCACCGTGCGAGACGCCGGGTCGGCCTCTCCGATACCCGCCAAAATCGAGAGTGTACCGTATTTCGCTTGGTAATCAAATTCGCGTATTAAGTCAACTCGGGATTATGCCCACGGGGATTGCCGTTTTGTGTCGTTTACCGCGGGCGGTCAACCGGCGATTCGTGTACGCTAAGTTCAGTTGTTTATGGTCTCGTTGTCAGTTTCGCATTCTGAGTTATTGTAGTTTGAGCGTCTCGAGTCGGCCGTACCGAGGACCGTCCTGCGCCGCGATAATTATTGGGGTGTGTGTGTGTGT
This sequence comes from Amblyjoppa fuscipennis, assembly GCA_963575735.1. Taxonomy (NCBI): domain Eukaryota; kingdom Metazoa; phylum Arthropoda; class Insecta; order Hymenoptera; family Ichneumonidae; genus Amblyjoppa; species Amblyjoppa fuscipennis. The sequence continues at coordinate 21,251,849 of OY754488.1, forward strand.
GAAAGAGAAGCGTGGAGCGAGATCGCGGTTGTAAAGAGCGAGAGCATTCCTGAGTTATCGGGGTTTGGTAACGCGTGAGCCGACGAGAGTGTGTCGGCCACGTCCGAATTAATTTTGCGAGAGGTTTTCCTCCGGGCTTGCCCGGTTTCCTCTCAGTCGAGTCATATTCTGTTGTTTTAAAGAATAATAAATAGTTTATTTCGTACGGGTTATAATATCATTTGTAGAGAAGTCCGAACGCCCCTAACCAGCCCGCTCTACCCTCGAGAAAGGCAGCAGCGAGTCGGGCATCCATCTGTCCTTTCCCCGGCGCGTGGAGACGCGCCTGGCGCCCTTAATTAATAAATTACGGGGAAAGGTGTTTAAGGTTCGCGGCCGTTGGGAATCCATGCCACACCATCTAATGAACTCTTTATTTTAAAACTGTCACCCATGCAACGACTGGATTCTTGATCTAAACGATCATCCTTCCATTTACTGAAAAAACTTTCATTTTGGAATAGCCTATCAATCTGTTGAATTTTTTATTTGAACGGTCAACCATCTATCTACTGAATTATTCGATCTGACCCATCACTCATTTCACGCAATAAACTTTCAATTTGCCATTTCATGAAGTGTACAATTTAGTTATGTTATGGTCAACATGTGTACTTCCGAACGGTGTACGTTTCAAGGCTCCTCTTCATAAGCTCTGCATCGAACGTACACATGCAAAGTATGATAGAAATGTCTTTAATACCTGGAAAATAAAAATGGCTTAATAAGTGAATTTCAATGACAACTGATTAGATGCCACAGGATTTTGATGCAGCGTCAATGATAGAAAAAACATTCTTACCAGCCCGTAATTTCGCATGGACATGGTAAGAATTTTTCCGGCAGTTAGTTGGCAAGGTACGTTACAACGCATAGTCATAAACTGTAAGAGTTTCTGAGCCTTGGGAGATACTCTGTACCACTGGCTATTAAGCCTGCGTGGGAGAAAACTTTTTTTGTAAAGCTAAGTTACCGGTCGTTACATCTAATACTCACATATAAATGCTAATACTTATACTGTGATCTATGAGAACTTGAGAAATGTAACATTCTATATAGAAGTAAGATAATGTGCTGAATGACAGAAGTATGGCCATCATGGTTGCGCCATGGTCGCTTGTTCGTAATACAACCTGAAATTTAAGACAGTTTATGTGTCAATTGGACAATTATTCATCCGACGTCCCTACTTTTTACCTGAAGTCCTGATGCGTTCATGAAAATCATACCGAACCCGAGGGTAAAAAAGAAATTCCATTTGTGACTTGACTCGATCAGATCGGCGTATCTGGCAACAGCGCATTTATTAGTAAAATTGGTTTGTTGTACTGAATACTTTCTCACTTGCGGGATAAACTATCTCACCCGATAGCATCATTGTGTCTGTTGATGCACAAAGCTATGTGTATCATGTCTGTTTTGTCAAGAGCATATGGGGTTTCCCCTCTTTCGACTGATCTGTCATTATTCCCGACTTGTTCTATTTTGTGCCTTAAGATGTAAGTTAGTAGTATAGTAGTGGCGGTTCCACTCCAACGCGTGTGCGTGCACACGTACACGGGTCTCACGGACGCACACACACGCGCACGTGGTTCGAATGGCTAGAAGCTTTTGGAACACGTGACGTTATCGGAGACATACACACACATACACACCGGCTGTCCAATCTGACGCTTTACTTTTTCAAGAGCAAATTACATCGAATTGGATCGGCAGCGGGAAATAATGTTTTTTAGAGAAATCGGCGCAAATATATCTAATAAAAACAATGCCGGGGCATGCGCAATACTATACAGCGGATGAAAATAGAAGGAATATCCATTAAAATATCCAAGGGCATCGCGCATCTTGGAAGTTTTATGACGATATGTGAAACGGGATACCTACTGTAGCACTGTGTAACTTGCACAATATCCGTTCTAAGAATATTGTCTAGGTTGATAGAAGAAAGATAGAAAAACCTTCCTATATATATATTGTAACGACTGTGGGAATGAATAACTCGCGTATTAGGTTGTGGGGCAGATATTATTGGTATAATCAGAGCTATGTATCTCGAGTATCAAGTGTCAAACGTCTCTCGTCTCTGAAAGTCTGGTCAAGACTGTTTATCTGACCTAACTAATATCGTGTGTCTTAACGAATAGTCAGCTACATATTCGTTACAATATATATATATATATATATATATATATATATATATATATATATATATATATATATATATATATATATATATATATATAGTGCTCAAAATCCGAAATCCGATAAAAAGAAACATACCAAAAAAAACACGAAAACCACGAAAACCGAAGCTCAAGCCGATGCACCCTTGCGGATGCATCGGCGTCCCGGTGGGCGCCAGATAATTTTTGTTCCGCCGGTGTTAACAACCGGACTAATCTGGGAGTGAGTGGAATGACTCACTCCCACTTATTTTTTTATGTTCCGCTTATTTTTTTATTTCGCCGGAAACTAAGAAACCGGATTAATCTGGAGGTCGGTGGAGCGGCCCGACCTCCGCAAGGACAAAACGAACGAAAACTAAACGTATAAGCTAACACCGATGTACCCGCGAGAGCGAACGGGTGCGGAAATGCAGGGTTGCTCAGTTTGTAGATTGTGGCAGAAGGGTCGCGATCCTTCGCCAATAAAGTAACGCGAAATTTAAGATGACGAGAACTCAAAATTTAAAAAAAAAAAACGAGAACGATTAATTTTGTTGGCTATAAGCCACGGGATCGCACCTGCATGCATCGGGAGTGCTCAGCTGACCGAAGGGTCGGGCGAGCGTACGAGAGCGGATCTACACGCGATCGATAAATTCTCTTAACGATAAAACTCACCGAAACGGCATGCTTTAATCCGATAATTGGCGGGAGCTGCATCTGACGATGCTCCGGGAACTTAAGCACAATCACTGCACCTCAAGAGCATTATCCGAAACGCATCTCGATCACAGAAAATCGGTAAAGAATTCGGAACGGAATCCGCACGAAACACAGCATACGAGTCGACCAGCGAACGCGCGAGGTGACAGGTAGCGCGAGCGAGACACACGAATCGAAGCGAGAGCGGTAGCCGGCGTCTACGGCAGCGCGAGCGAGAGCGAATGACTCACCGCGCGAGACAATAGGCCGAACGTAAACACGGGAGCGCGAGCGAAGTCCGAGTTGCCTCGAGATCGACTCTTGGTAGACTGATTTGTCTACGATAACACCTGCAATGGATCATTATCATTATTTCGGGAACTCCGACCGATAGCTACTGGCCTCTCAAACTATTTCGAAACGGGATCTCAACGGAAGCCTGTAACTGAAACGTACGAAGCGGTAAATTTTGAGGATCGTTACGATCGCTTCTTCTCGTGCAATGCGTGAAAACAAGGCTCTTCACCATCTCAAAACACGGCACAAGGGTTCCATTCTTGTCCGGACTAAACTATAACTCCTCCTGTTCTCCAACGCATTGCATTTTACCTGATAAGGTGATAACCTGGGTGATAACCCATTAGAGCGCCGGGTTTGCACCGGACTTTAGCGTATTTGTAACAAAACCTCGTCGAGTCTCTCCTCCAGTTGGGCTTGTAATTACTTCTAGATCGGCACCACCAAATGGATTCGAAAACCTGGACTAACTGGATCTTTACTGTAACCGTAACCGTACAAAAAAAAAATAAAATGAATCCGAAAGTTAGCGGAAACTGTAGTCCCATAAGCTGAATCGTACCGCGATTCAGCGAGAGAGGCAGCAAAACGAGATCTATACCATACAATCGGTATTTGCGCGAAAAAAAAATAAATGTTTTCATTTTTGTGACGGGGATTCAAAAAATCACGTCACAATATACGTATACAAGCTCATCCGGCAGTAGGAGCATCATTCGCTGTTATACTGGAGCATAGATGTCATATCTGACTTACTGAAGCATAGTAAGTCATGCACGCTTTCTCTTGTGACATATTTTTCAGAAATTGAATTCTGGAACAGGGAAAATCGAGAAACATCGGAAACTCAGGAACGTCATTTTCGGCCATCCATCCTCGTTCATGCACTCGGCAGCTGGCAGGGGGTCAGTCAATGTCTGTTTCGCCGGTATTAACAAACCGTATTAAACCGGAGGTCGGGTGGAATTAAGCTCGACCCCCAAATAAGGATAAAAAGGACAAAAAGGACAAAACACAAATGCAAAACGAAACCGTAGCGAGAACTAATACGGACCGTATCGAAGGAGAGCTAACACTTACGAGGGCGGACGGTACCGGAATGCACGAGTTGTTCAGAATTTGGATTATGGTAGAAGCGTCGGGATAAGTGGCTGGTACAGTAAGTTAAACTTAATCGAAAGCAAAACGAGAGCTTTGAATCGCAAGAATGAGACAATTAATGATTGGCTAAAGCCGCCTGAGCATACAGGAATGAACCGACAACTGAGACGTCAATTCAAAACGGTACCGATACACGCGAACCGAGCGACCGCGGCAACGACAGCGAGAGCGGAATGATCGCGGGATTGGGATCAATCTTTATCTCTAAAGCTTACTTTAAATCAGCCGAATAATCCATAAAGAGCGGAAACTGGAGAACCCAATGCCCATGAGAACATCATGGAGATCGCGGTAGCGAGGTTCTGGATCCGACCCATGTAGGTTTTGCCAATGCAATGGACGCGGCCCATGGTCGGGCTAATGTTGGCGTGACGATTGTCGAATCCCCAACGCTCGGCCAATTTTCTGCTGAGTATTTGCTAATCATTGATTGGTTTGAAAATTAGGGGCCAATGCTTGCTCAAGTATTGACACGCCAATAGTTGGTCTGTCGATTTAAAGCCGGTGTTCGGCCGAGTATGAACTCACCAAACATTGATTTTCCGATTTTAGGCCAATGTTCAGCCGAATACTGATTCGCGAAGCGTTCGTCGGTTGATGCTCAATCCCACGAGCCATCGGTCTGCCGATTTTAGGCCAATGTTAGACCGAATATCGTGCCGCCAATCGTTGGTTTACCGATGTGACGCCAACATTGGACGTGACGCGCTAGATGGCGCGATCCCAAGTTGTTTCTCGCAAGTGAAAGTGTAAGGAGGCCCTCTATCCTACACATCTCGATTCTCCACATCATCGATTCTCAACATCATCGATCCTCCACATTCAGTTCTCCACATCACCAGTCCTCCACACACCTTTTCCTCCACAACTCGATTGTACACATTCCGTTTCCTGTTGGTAAGGTAAATATTCGCGCAGTTCGTCCTGCGCGCAGAGGTTCTCACGGGGTTTGATTTCTACAGTGAACCAACAGGAGTTATCTTACGAATCGATATCGACAGCGGTAATGTGTACAATCGAGATGTGGAGGAAAAGGAGTGTGGTGAACTGCGAACAAGGAGGACCGAATGTGGAGGACCGGGATGTGTCGAATCGAAATGTGTCGGAAAGTGAGTGTGTACAATCGAGATGTGCAGGAAAAGGATTGTGGAGGACTGGGACGTGGATAACCGGACATGGAGAATCGGGATGTGTCGAAGTGAAATGTGTCGGAAAAGGAATATGTACAATCGAGTTGTGGAGGAAAAGGTGTGTGGAAGACTGGTGATGTGGAGAACTGAATGTGGAGGATCGATGATGTGGAGAATCGAGATGTATAGCATAGAGGGGCCCCCAAAGTGTGCCCGAGCGTCAATATAAGAGCATGCGAAATGCCACCTTTTTTAACTTTCGCAAAGATGCGTATTATTTTTGGATTGCGTACTCGGTAGTCAATAAATGCATTGACATACTGATACACAATATGTCTATGTACCAATACATTGGACAGAGTATGATCGCTTTGAGAGTTCTTGCAGGAGAAAATATGTAAAATATCTTTTGCAGGCCGATCCCCTTGATCCACTCTGGCGCCAATGTTGGGGGCCAATATTGGCAAGTACTTATCATCCAAGGCTCCCGCGATTATTGGGCCAAGCTCGCGTGCCAATGTTGACAACATCGGTACCAAGCTTTGCCCAACCATTGGCCACATCTGATTACCCTACATGGGCATGGAGATCGGAATATTTTGCATGGGAACACACCTCAAAGAAACGCGAAAGGACTAGGATCAGTCGGAAATGAAGACCGGATAGCGCATGACGTTTCACAGATTATGAGATCGAGACTAGGCGTTGACCTGGAAATCATTAACGCACGCCGAGTGCGCAGAGGGCTGATAGTATCCGTGACGTCCCTTAAAATTAAGAAGGAGATAATGAAGATGAGACGGGAGTCGAAGAAATCAGGAATAAGGGTCGAAGACGATCTCAGAGCGAGGGAAACAGAGGTGGAAGACGGGCTACGAGAAGAAGCGGACATGACACCGCGGCAGGGGAAAACAATTGCAAGGGGGTACATGAAGGTGTGTGGGAATAGTGTATGGTATTATTGGGTTGAGTGGGAGGGTAAGATGGAAAAAGTGCCATTTCCAGTTCATGGAGGACAGAATCAACGCGAGAAAAAGGGAGAGGCAGAGCGAGCGGGGGTCATTCGATAGGAATAAGGAAAGGTTTGCGAGATAAGTGCAGAGTGGACAAATGGGCGTACGGAATGATTGTGAAAATAAACAGATAACCCTATGCGATGGAGTTGTGGATTGTGGAAATATATAGGGTAAATCAGGGTGAGATGGCCAGGCGGGTGAGATGACCACCCGCAATATCTTTAACGTAACAAATGTATGACGTTGCCGTTAGCATATTTTTTTTAGTATGTGTGGATACAATGTGATTGCACCAAAAATTATAAGATTGTAATTGCAAGGATCAGTACGAACGGTGAATCCCTATTTCGAGGTAGCCAGACATTTCTAGAGCTACATTTGTAGCACTCTGGAGACATACTAAATTATAACTTTTCTGGTAAATCAACATTGCACACTATAATTGGATGTTTTAAGAAAATATGGGTTTAAATTACTTCCCTAAATTTAAGCAGTAGATATTTTTGCCGGAAAAATGGGTGATGTAGCCACCTTTTTTTCGGGGGATATGGCCACATCAATGATGGTGGGCCACCGCCTGCAATAGCGGGAGGTACCTATCTCACGCGGATATTGTGGGCGAGATGGCCACGTCAATCGTGGTGGGGGAGGGGCGTTTCTGTTCGGTCCTTGACTTAGTTATCAGACTTGAGGATGAAGAGGAGGATGTAATTGAAAGAATAGAAGTTGTGTCTAGGACTGAGTCGCACGATGTTCCTGCAGTATTCGATTTGAAGGGGACAGAGGAGTTGGTGGGTCAGCGAGATAAGAAGAAGGGTGGATCTAAAGGCGAGAAATTGGTTTAGAATGCGGAAGGAGGGAAACTCCTGAGCAGAAATTGAGATGAGGCTGCCTAATACCTTATCAGGCCTCGATAAGGTATAGCCAGGGCGTGCCTGATCAGGCGAGCCTGATGAAGGCCTGATAAGGTGCAGGTCGTGAAGCATGACTCAATAATCTCACTTCAGATGAGGCCAGTCAGATGCCAGCCTAATCAGGGCCCGATAACGTACAGGTAGGGACACCTGACTGGATATCCTTGGCTTTTGACGAGGCTAGCCTGATAGTACCCCGATCAGGGCCTTAGCCGGTGAATCAGGCAAGCCTTTTCCAGGCTTGCAATATGCATTGCAGCGACAATTCTCGGCGAGGAGAATTTCCTACTCAAAGCCGATTGTTCTCCCCTTTTATTTTTTAACCCGGAGCGCCAGGGACGACGGTTCGTACTGGGGAGAACTAAACAATTTCCCGACTAACTGCTGTCAATCTCAAGGGCAGAGCGGCTAGGTCAGGGGCTCGTACGATCGGTAAAAAACTCACGCAGATAATGACTCGAAATTATTATTTTATTTCAACACAAAATCAAGGACTCGAACGGAAGGAAACCGAGCAAATCCCGGTGGAAAACCTTCCACAAAAGGCACGATAGCCATGCCCTCCACAACTCGACGGCACGCGCAATAACAATTTATGTTAAAGTCTCGATAATTCTCGGGATGTCGCTCAACGCTGACACACTCACACCCACTCATATGCACAACCCGGTCGCGACCCGGACGGAACGTTCCACGTTTTGACGCACGGCGCAAGGCTCTACAACACAGAAGACACCATACTAGCGCAAGTACCGACGTTCGAACGTCCGCCGACGACGACACACTTTTGACGATTTCCCGGGGGCACGATTTGCCGGGATAGCTCGAAAACTAATACGCGAGTAAATAATACGACGGCGCGATAACACAGCAAATGCTTGTCTCTGAGGGTCGAGGATCGCCCGTAAAAATACATAAGTCCGCGACGGGAAAACTCGGTACTCTCGACACCCTCTTTCGCCCGGAAAAACCGGCTAGCGCGCACGCTTACCCGAGCAGAAATTGGGATCAGGCTCTGATAAGGTATAGCCAGGGCGTGCCTGATTAGACAAGCCTGATGAGGGCCTGATAAAGTGCCTGATGAGGGCCTGATAAGGTGCAAGGTCATGAAGCATGACCAAAAAATCCTCACTTCAGATAAGGCGAGCCTGATGCCAGCCTGATCAGGGCCCCATAACGTACAGGTGGGGACACCTGACTGGATATCCTTGGCTTTTGACGAGGCTAGCTTGATAGCATCCCGATCAGGGCCTTAACAGGTGAATCAAGCAAGCCTTCTCCAGGCATGCAATATGCATGCCTGCAGAACGCTTGCAATATCTAATTGGGGAGATCATTGGGTCCTTCCCGAGAAAACACATCATTCGGTGTGCGCGGAAGTGCAATTGGCCGCTGCGAGACATCTGCAATCCCGGTAGTCGAAGTATCGGCGCGAGAATTATTCGCCGCCGCTGTAACGAGGACACCTGTATCGAGCCGACGAGTATCAGCGATACGGCACGCGCTCGGGAGTCGAAGACCAGCGAATATTACCAAAGTGTGAAGTATTCGGGAGCGATCGGCAGGTTAGGGATAGGGCTAACGAGAGCACGGGAGACCGATTACTCGAGGCATTTCTCGGTGAGTCGCGACGAGTGACGGGCGCGACGATCTTTTCGCCGTGATCGGAGTACCGAGAGGTCAAAGAGGGAAGGAGGATTCGGCCTGCGGGCGTCTCTGTCCGATTCGTCGGGATCCCGAAGATTAATATCCGGTGAGCGAGTCCGTTCCCGGGAGATTAATTTGATTATTCTATTAAGTGTATCGAGTCACGTTTGCCGTTTTTCCTGTGTAATTAATTAGTTCACGTACCCGAGCAGAAATGGCCATCGGGCTGACGTCAGGTCCCTATCCTAGGCCTAGTTAGGCAGTGACCTAGGCACTGCCTAACGCTTCATCAGGTCCTGATAAGGCACCCTTATCAGGCCCTGATCAGGAATGTAACGCCCTATAAGGTCCTGATCAGGCTGCCTGATCACGGTCTAATAAAGATGCCTGATCGCCTCCTGAGAAAAATATAATAAATAATTTTTATTTATTAGCGTTCTTTTATCGGACATGTGAACCTTTTACATTTGTTCTTCGGATTAAATGAACTAATCACTACAATGTAAATCACGGAAAAATTAATTTTTTTTTCACTCATGGTCGGGCTCCAACCAGCGACCTTGCCAATGGGGACTGCGTTGGCGGTGCATTAACCAACCTGGCTATCCTCAACTTGGGAAATGTAATGTCAGATGTACATTTAAGCTCCGGGAGAAGTATGTACACGACTAAATATATATACTTTTACAAAGTGTCACACATGCATTGCCGGCGAAAAATGAAATTCATTGAGAATTTTGGACACTTTCTAATAAAATAAAAATCGGAAAAAATCAATGTAAGATGCTGGGAACATTGATTTTGTGTAATAGTAATGTAAAACAATTGTAATAAATAAAAAATAAATGTTCAGCAAATAATCGAGGAATCTTTTTTTACTAAATCGTTTGAATTATTTAAATTATTTATTTACTTATTAACTTATTAAAACATTCAAAATTGTTTCCAACGGAAGAAAACTCTATAAAAAAAATTTACGAATTCATTTGAAATTAGAAAAAAAGATTCACTTATCTATTTCTCAAATACCTTAGAATCATTTTTTGGAATTTTCATTACGCAAAATCAATGTCGTCCAGGCATGCATTGGCTACTGCATGCCTGGAGGAGGCTTGCCTGATTCACCTGCTCAGGCCCTGATCGGGGTACTATCAGGCTAGCCTCGGCAAAAGCCAAGGACATACAGTCAGGTGTCCCTACCTGTACGTTATCGGGCCCTGATCAGGCTCGCATCAGGCTCGCCTCATCTGAAGCGAGGATTATTTAGTCATGCTTCACGACCTGTATCTTATTAGGCCCTCATCAGGCTCGCCTGATCAGGCACACCCTGACTATACCTTATCAGGGCCTAATAAGGTATCAGGCAGCCTGATCCCAATTTCTGCTCGGGAATGGATTCTACAAAGTGTAAAAAACTAATCCATCTTTTGGATCTTTTATATTTTGAAAAATATGTCGACGCCCACCGAATTTCAACAGTGGATTACATTCGACAATCAAAATATACGGCTTCTCAGCAAAATTGTGAGAACCGCTCAGTCGGTCAATGAGGAGACCAAACTTCTGACAACCATTAGAATTTTGACAAGTCTAACGAGGAAAAGATTTGTTGAAAAGTGGTGGTGGTGTTGCCAGGCTTAGTGACAGAGTGCGATGGGGAGATTCGCACACAGCCTTTGTCTCGAAAATACGCACTGGAGCGATAGTAAATCTACGAATCAAAAATTTCGATTAGTTTCTGAACGATTTGAAAAACAGATATTTCACGTAAATTAAATCCCAGTAATTGACACCTTGGCAAAATGCTCAACGTCAATAAATTTTAGCTCGCACATTAAGACGCAAATAAGTGTCATTGTACGTTTTAATGAATCAGTATACTCTTGTCAACAAATAGAACGCTTAACTTTCGGCCTACCTTATTTTATTGTAACAAAAAATGTACATAAAGCTTGAGATCTGCAAATGTAACAGTCATAGACATACTAAAGTCATGATTTGTCCAATAATCGACCCCTGTATAACCCCGTGATCGACACACGTATTTTAACCTTGTGCACAGGAGGTTCACTTGTTCACTAATAAAGATGACAAACGATATTATTTAACGGTATAATAATAACGAAACAACGATTTAGTTCGTAAAATTTTCAGCATTGTATTATATATATTTTATTAAGTATATAACAGTTGCAGTAATACACGCGAATGAAAAAATTGTGGCGCCATTTTTTCTGTGAAAAAAGAAATAACATTAGTAGATTATAATATAGTATCCAGTCATGGGCATATCCATGGACATTGTCCTTCTAGCGACATGATTTATTTTACTGTTCAATTATTTATAGAGAATCCAATACCCTTCGCCATAACTACTCCTCGTACAGTTCGATCGATGCATTCATTTTTACATTATTTTTTATCATATAATTCGTAAAAACAATACGCGATTTAAATCAATGTTCTATCCACGACTTTGTCCTATTGATCGACAGTAGATGGATTACCAAGCATTTATATGTTTTTCTGAATCAATAATCGACACCCGCGATTTTTTGCTGAAATACCAATTTTACGACATTAGAACATTCGGTTATTAATAATAGATTCTTCATATGTAATATCAAATTAAACTTACGCAATTAAGGTCGTCCGTAGCCTTCGAATCAACGATCCCGGCGAAAGCACGTTCGGCTCGGTCACTGCAATTTTTCGATTTTCTTGTTATCACTGTTATGTTTTTACAATCCTCAAAATTTTAGACCATGTTGTACTTCTCAGAGGAAATGTCGTTAATTTATTTAAACGCCGTAAAACACTCAATCTTTTTCAGCGCTGTTCTACCGCTGAATGTTCGATTACTGGTAGATGATTATTGGGACATTTACCTTACAGACCGAACAAAAATTTTGTGAATGGAGCTGCGTTTGAAAGTAAACATGGTGTTAAGCCTGCAAATTTGTCATCACGAGGAGTGGTGCTGTTGAAGAAGACATGACATTTTTCAAGATGAAGAACATGACTTGGATGAATGGTTCAGTGAAAATGTACTGAGTAAACTGTTGACTAAAGTTGAGGATTTCCAAGAGGATTGATTCAGTGGAATGGTTCATAAATTAACTGATAGAGTGGGCTCAATCATTAAAGTCATCATAAAATCAATTGTGCCAATGTCTCCGTTGACTGAGTTGGCGACACATGAATTTGATTCAACTTACGTCTGTGACATTTTCGAGAAACGATTCCAGCCTGAAGAGATACTAAACATCGTAATCACTATCATCTAACTGGTAAAGATGGTAGTGCTGAGCATTAAGGCTGTGTTACGTAAGAGTCTGGTTGGGCCCGGAGAGAAGTCGGTTAATAACATCAAAGAGGGTGAGGTCGACAGAGTATGGTTATTTATTCGCCTTATTCCCCATCCGATGTCCCATGGTCAGCCAGCGAGCACACATCTTCACGCTATCACCACTATAACTAGAATCCTCGAGTAATCCCCGCTAATCGGTCTCGAGTTCTCGCTCTCCGTTCCCCTTACAATATTTTCAGTGGCCCCGGTACCTGGCGACATCTTACGATTATTGCGATCTATCGCCTGCGCGAAATTAATATTCAAACCACAGCGATGCTGACGCTTCGTCCAAATTTCTCACAACGTTTTGCCTGTAGAAGGTAATAGCTGAGGCCGGTCCAGGGATACCAGACATCGATTGGGATACTAGCATGGCTAAGCTGCGACTTCTCCAGAATCGGTGCGCCCAGAGCAATGGTTTAGATGTTGTTAGTGGTAAGAATTAAGTACCCAAATTTACGCCGCTGATATCGATAGGGACCCGGATAACGGGAAAATCTGCGTGCTCGCCGGAATCAAAGTTTACACAGTTTTGTAACGCAACCAAAAAATACCGAGTCACTATATATATTGTATAAATATGTATACCACTTGGTTGCTATGATTTAATGTTTTCTTTTTTTTAAGAGATTTTTAAAAGATCGTTTTGATAGACATCTTTTTTGGAAGAGAAAAAAAATTATATATGTTGTAACAATACGGGACCCCCCCCTTGTCAACGTATGTTACGTCCAGACCGGCGGATGGTGAGTTCGACCGGTGAGAACCATAAATGGATGGTCTCTCTTTTGAGTCAAGGCGTTAGCCCTTTACTCGGGGACGGAGACCTCGCCGTACTGCCGTGGATTAGATGGGAAATGACGTACAAAGATAGTGAGCCTCTGTGAGAACAGCGGGCTATTACAGGGTGCATGCGGAAATAAACGTTTGGACACGTGGTTTGGTTTTGTAAAAGTACTCACACGTAATATGTATTTTGCAAGAAGAACGATTCCTGGATACAAGTGCTTTCCTATAAACGAATGATTTGTCCTATTCGAAATGCAACCGTTATTCTCTGCCTCGCAGGGCTAAGGATTTCCGCAGCAGAGCATTGCTCGCTCAGCGTACCGAAGATCGTTGTCGCGGTGCGATGCCGATGAACTAAATATCAAGACTGTCGTTATTAGGCAATCGTGGCCTTTATATATTAGACTTACTATGCTAGGAAGGTATAAGGTAAAAGAGAGATGGCTTGAGCAATCGGGTAGAGGATTCGTGTTAAGGAGTGAGTAAGGAGTATTTTACCTGGAGGTGGTTAGAAAAGTGCGGGAGAGAGTTTCGATAGGTTTCTTAGTGGCGCGTGCGGGAGTAAAGGAGAGGGATAGCGATAGGGATTAGTGAATTGGGGGAGCGAGAGTGGATGGTTTCGAGCGAGATGGGCAGTGTTGCCGAGACATAGAATAGGAGAGAGAGAGGGATAGTGTTAGAAGTGTGTTAGGGTTAGAACGGGACAAATGGTGTTCTGAGTGAGATACTGTTAGAGAAAGAGCGGTGGTATTTTGGAGTGAGATGGGACTAGAGTGAGACAGAGGCTATTTAGAGTGAGATAATAGTGTGAGAGAGAGAGATAGACTTAAAGAGAGAGAGGCGTGGTGTTTGGAGTGAGGTAGCGTTCGTGGCTGTTGTGTTAGTCTGTACCGGCGTAGGATTATCTGCTTAATATTAGTTTATAAAAATTGTTCGCTAATCTAAGTCGTTATTGTTATTATCTAATTTGAGTCACTTATCTAATCAAAGGAATTGAGGCGCGGAGTTACGTAGATCGTAACACGTACCTCGACAAGTCCGAGCGATAACGATGGTGACGTACGCGACGCGCGACTCGGTGCCTCCCGAGCAGGAAAGAGCTCCGCGTACCCGGGATACCGCGCGCGTATCGCCGGACCAGTTAAGGAAAATGATCCGTTGCATCAAAAATTCGAATTCGAATTAAGGACCAAACGCCGTTGCAGCGATGTCACTCATCGTACGACGAGTGACGTCGAGAACGGGGAAGGGTGATCGTATATAAGCGCTTGCAACGAACGGTCGAGACCACTTTTCTGTCTATCCAACTCACCTACTTACACTCCCTGTGGAAGTATACCCCGGACATTTCCGACTTGTGCGGAAACTACATGAGAAAGAGACCACTTCTCCTTGAATTAACTATCGAATTTCGATATTCTCACGGGATAGCCCAACTCGCGTTATTTGAAGCTTGGGAATTATTTCTTGTATCAGAGAAGCGCTTATTCTTCGCGAATTGCCGTCGTGGCACTTCTACTACGGGATAGCCCAACTCGTGCCGTTAGCTGTTCACGCCGTTAATTTGCGTTCTTGAGCCAGCCCAGCTCCACGAGTAGGGAGAATCTCACTGTCGAAAGTGCGGAAATATCGTTAGGTGAATAAATTCTCTGAATGTATCCGACGATAAAATCGAAACGTCGCGTTGTCTCGCGTAAGAGGAATTATCGGATTTAACACGGAGGTCCGAGCGCAGGGAAGAAGTAAGACGAATCGATCGCAAAATAAAAATTTATTTGTACACCGCAACTACAGAACGCGGACGCCGCCGATCGATGTTACGCATCCCCGTGCACTACCGCCGTAGGTGAGAACATCGACCGGGGAACAGCGTTCCGGCAATAGTATCAGCCTCGTTCCCGAGCACTTCCGCCGCAAACGAGAGCTTATAATTTTGCCGAAGCACACAATAGTATCCTTGAGACCGGACAGCCCCGTCCCCCAAACACCGTGCGAGGGGAACAAATACTTAAAAAAAAACATAGTCAATAAAATTAGAAGCAATTCTGATTAGTCGAGGCGAGTCGACAGTGTAATGTTTGGATGGTCAATAATTAACACGCGTTTGATGAATCGAGAATACTTTATTATTAACTAGATCGAAAGGGAAATTGTCACAAGTTGTCTCAAAGCTGTCTCGGACGAAGATGGCGAAAGATCCCGGAAAAGACGACCAGCAATGATAATCGCACGACTAGTTGCGCTGAAGCGGCGCTGTACACACACATCCGGCGTTTAAAACGGCTCACGACATTACAATCCTCCACACCAGTCTTTTAGCGCATGCTTTCGCTTAACAGTCAAATTTCCGCGAACGCACGCTCTGAATATAGCTAATACAATAACTTTAATCTTTGAAAATCACAGACTAGTTCATCACTTATAATTAAATGCCTGACTCGCTCACATATAAACGATCCGTGAATCACAGATACAATTTTTTTTTTTTTAAACAACAATAAAACTTTTTACAAACTCTCCCGACAATAGGAACGATCCTTACACGATTACAAATCTAAAATTTGACGCAGTTTAACAACCCTCGATGACCGGCGTAAGACCGTTTGGTTTTCAGAAACAGACGCAGCACTCGCGCACTCTGGCACTCCCGACTGCGTCGCGACTTCGCTCGAAACACGCACACTGTTATCAGCGATGACTGGCACGCTGTCGATCTCAAACACTTCGACGTCCGATTCAGATGCCGTTGATACAATCGCATTTACATTAACACGGTCTTTACGATCAAAGATACCCTGTCGTAATTGATCTACATGTCGCTTCCACGTACGACCATCGTCCGTAAGAACCTTAAACGTAACCGGCGACAGTTGCTCGAGTACTCTAGATTTCCGCCACGAATTCGCACCATAGTCCTTGGCCATAACTCATTCGTTCACATGAAATGATGCTCGTCGATTTCCACGGAAAAACTGCCCTTGGCTTTTTTGTTTCTGTTCAACCGCATGACGTAACGTAGGGCGTAACAGATCTAATTTCGTCCGAAACTTTCGACCGATTTGCAGCTCCGCTGGGCTACAATTAGTCGTACAGTGCGGCGTTGCTCGGTAATAAAATAAAAACTTGCACAAAGCCTCATGTCTCGAATTACCGGCCTTTAACAGCAACTTATATTTATTCTTAAAACTCCGAACCGCGTTCTCGGCCGCCCCGTTCGACGCTGGGTGATAAGGCGCTGTGCGGACGTGGCGAACCTCGCAGGACTTCAAAAACTCGGTAAATTCTTTAGAACAGAAACTCGGACCGTTGTCCGTCACGAGTATTAACGGAATACCCCACGTACACATATATTCTCTAAACGCTTTGATTGTGGACTCCGACGTAATGTCACTCATTTCCTTGACGTCAAGCCACTTCGAAAACGAATCGATAATCACAATAAACATTTTCCCGTCGATCGGGCCAAGAAAATCCGCATGAACTCTCTGACTCGGTCCTTCCGGCCACTTCCACGGATGTAAAACAGTTTTCGGGGGATTATCCGCAGATTTCAGGCATAGTTCACAGGATTTAGCGCAACTCTCAATATCGCTATCGAGGCCCGGCCACCACACATATGACCTCGCGACCGCTTTCATCCTCACCACACCCATATGAACGCTGTGTAATTCGTCTAACAAATTCTCACGCAGACTCGATGGAATAACTACCCGGTAGCCCCATAAAACACAACCTTCCTCTACCGTTAGCTCTTTTTCGCGATTTTTATACGATTTGAATCTGTCTTCAACCACTTCGAGCCATCCATTCATGACGAATCCTTTAACTCTATTGAGCACCGGATCCGCACTCGTTTCGTCACTGACTAACTTAGCATCGATTGATTTAATCTCGTCTGAGACAAAGTTCAAATACGTATATTCTTCCACCGAGCCTTTCACACTCTCATCGATACACGGTAATGGTATGCGCGACAGAGTATCGGCTCGAACGTTGTCAATTCCCTTAATGTACTTAATTTCGAAATCGTAAGCTGACAGCAAAACGGCCCATCTTCGCACCCGATTTGCCGACATCTGAGGCAATCCATGCTTGGTACCAAATAAATAAATTAACGGTTTGTGATCCGTCTCCAAGTGAAGCGACGACCAAAGACGTACTGATGAAACTTTTTAACACCAAAAATCAAACCTAAAGCTTCCTTGTCAAGCTGCGAGTAGCCTTTTTCCGCCTTTGTCAATGTTCGCGAAGCAAAAGCAACAGGTCTTTCGGAACCGTTCGAATAAACATGTGACAACACTGCGCCCAGGCCGAATGGAGACGCATCACAAGCGATCTTGACTGGCAGATTTAAATCATAATGAGCCAGAACTTCAGACTCGACTAGGCTCCGTTTTGCTGTCCTGAATGCTTCGTCACAAACGTTATCCCACTTCCACTTTACGTTCTTCTGCAATAAATTATACAGGGGATTAACAATTTTCGAATAATTCCTTATGAATTTCGCATAATAATTCATCATTCCAAGGAAAGCCCTGAGCTGAGTAACATCCGACGGTGCCGACGCTTCGGTTATAGCTTTAACCCTCTCTTTCGAAACGTGCATACCCCGCTTGCTTAGGACATATCCCAAAAATTCCACACTTTCCTTGCCACACTGGCACTTTTCCTTTTTAACAGTCAAACCACAATCTTTTAATCTAATCAATACCGCTCGCAATCTCTCGTTGTGAATCGCACGAGTCGAACCCGAAATCAAAATGTCGTCGAAAAAACAAACAACACCCTCCAAACCATTCAGCACTCGCTCCATTTCTCTCTGGAAAAGCCCGGGTGCCGATGCGATATCGAAACACAAACGATTGTATGCGAA
Organism: Amblyjoppa fuscipennis; assembly: GCA_963575735.1. NCBI lineage: Eukaryota > Metazoa > Arthropoda > Insecta > Hymenoptera > Ichneumonidae > Amblyjoppa > Amblyjoppa fuscipennis. The sequence goes on from OY754488.1 coordinate 21,269,937, forward strand.
TAACCCTTTGTGCGTGGAGATAGTCACTAAAGACTTCGACTCCTCTTCCAACTCTACTTGAAGGTAAGCATGGGACAGGTCAATTTTCGAAAATACCGTACCCCCATTCAGAGTCGCTAGAGGATCTTGCACCCGCGGAATAGGGTGCCGATCGATTTTAATATGAGGGTTTACCGTAATCTTGTAATCCCCGCACAAACGAAGTTGTCCATTACTCTTCAAGATAGGCACAATTGGCGTCGCCCAATCGCTACTCTCTACTGGTTTAAGTACACCCATATCTACTAAACGGTCTAACTCGAGCTCGACTTTTTCACGCATCGCATACGGTATTGGACCCGGTTTACAAAAGACCGGACTGGTATTCTCTTTCACATGAATTTGAATTTTTTTTTTGTATATTTGCCGAGTTTTTCCGAAAAAACCGTATCGAACTCGTCCATAATCGCATCGAAGTCCCTTTGACCCGGATTACTCAATTAGTCGATATTCGATTTTTCACCAACTTCCAACAACTTGGATACCGGTACCGACAAGGCACGAATCCACGTTCGCCCTACGATTGGCGGTCTATCCCCCGGCAAAACAAACAAATCCAATTTCGCTGTCGAATTCCCGTATTTAACTTCGACATTCATTATTCCCACCGGTACGATTGTATGGCCCGGATGTGATCTGAAACGACGATTAGTTCCTTTCAACTCAATCGCCCGCCCCTCGGTTTGTTTTTCTAGAAATTTCTCAGAGATCGCTGCCACGTCCGACCCTGTGTCGACATCACATTCGATTGCTAATCCCTCAATTAACAACTCGACTTTAACCGGCGCGATACTGAAAATTCCCTCGCTTGACTGTCTATTATCCTCTCCCTTTTCCCCTTGGAAATGAAAGAGGTTGTCAAAATCAGCACCGACGTTATTATTATTGGACTCTCCGATATAATTGGGCCCATTACGATTCCGAGGCCTCTTATTCGCTTGGCTCGCGTTACCCCGGTTCTCTGTGTTTACTTTACAAACTCGAGCAAGGTGACCCTCTTTTTTGCAAACGTTACATTTGAAATGCTTATATTTACAAACTGACGACCGATGATTTTCTCTCCCACAGCAGAAACAGACGATTTTCTTGTTGTCGACTCCCTTGCTCTTGGATGCCTGCGATGTTTTCTTAGATCCCACGAAGTTGATCGATTCCTGATGGTTCTTCTGCGATGCTCCAATTTCCTCAGCATCACGATTCGCAGCCTCGAGTAAATGAGCCAACTCGACTGCTCTACCGTACGTCAAGTCACTCTCGCCGAGTAAACGCTTCTGTATCGACACGTTACGGAGACCCCACACGAATTGGTCCCTGAGGTGATTGTCCAAATTAATACCAAAATCACAATACATAGAAATCTTCTTGATTTTTGTCAAAAACGTTTTCACATCTTCGCCCACATTTTGTCGGCACTGTTTGAACTTGAAACGCTTAGCAATGACGCTCGGCTTTGGTTGCAGATGGTCAGCCATTAATTTAGTCAGCTCCACGAAAGACTTCGTAGCTGGTACAGCCGGCGTACACAAATTTCGGAGTAGAGCATAACCCTCACTCCCAAGCAATGTAATTAACAGCGAGACTTTCTTTTCATCTTGAATATCATTAGCGAGAAAAAATTGGTCCAACCTTTCCTTCCATAACGCCCAATCCTCTTGAACGTTGAACTCTTTCAAATCGCCGATCCTCGACGTCAGAATCTGTTGGACTTGGCCACGAGGTGCTGATGCTGCGGATTGCACTTGCTCCAAAAGTTGCGCCCTTTGCGCTGATAAAGCCTGTTGGTCCACTGCAAACTGCTTCCTTTGCTCCGCCAACTGGCGTTGCCTCTCCGCAATATCCAGCCTAGCCCTCTCGAGCTCCTTCGCTTCCTTCGCTAACTTTTCGTCCGGGTTACCCATTTTCCCCGACGTGACTCCCTAATCTCGAAAAATCCCGGCGATCCGATATCGCACACGAAAAACTTTTACACTCGTCGCCACTGTAATGTTTGGATGGTCAATAATTAACACGCGTTTGATGGATCGAGAATACTTTATTATTAACTAGATCGAAAGGGAAATTGTCACAAGTTGTCTCAAAGCTGTCTCGGACGAAGATGGCGAAAGATCCCGGAAAAGACGACCAGCAATGATAATCGCACGACTAGTTGCGCTAAAGCGGCGCTGTACACACACGTCCGGCGTTTAAAACGGATCACGACATTACAGACAGGATACTCGCGGAAGGCGTAGGGTCACCCGGGCGACTGCCGAGCACGTTAACGTATCTCGCTTACAGCGACGGGTGCATCAGCAACCGAATTCAATTTAAGCAATAATCAGGCAATAGAACCGATCATCAAACAATAGGTATCAGAATCCATTCCACTCCAAAAGATAAAACCAAATTCTCCATCCACATCCTTCTCCGGAAACTCATGATGAAAATCTTCCGGTCTCCGGACAGTGTTGTGGGACGACTGTGAAGTTTCCTCCTAAAATCCAAATAAATTCTAAAACTCCACGAGAAACCGATAATCCCGAGTACGAACCTAGCGGGCCGCCCGTCTCTCATTCCGCGATTCCTCCCGGAGAAAAACGACAATAGGCGATTAAATTATAATATACCTGCTATGTATAAATATGAAAACCACTAATTCACTCATATATTTAGATATAAATAGTTATAAATGATATGTACGATTTAGTAATGTTACTTTACGCAGATGACTTAGTAATTCTAGCTCACTCCCCGGCTGACCTCAAACGCAAACTGCTGGTACTGGAAAATTACTGCGACATAAACGGTCTTACGGTAAATACAAAAAAACATAAATCATGGTATTAAAGCGGAAAACTGGGAAGACTTCCATCTTTGTTTACAAGAGACAGCCGATGGAGATAGTGAACAGGAAAAGGTATTAAGCTGTCACTCTTTCGACTTCGTCGTTGGGGCTGATACCTGCGAATACTGCAGTGAACAAAGGGCTGCTACGTCATTTGCTGTAGTAATTCTCGCTTCAGCCAAAGGATACTCGTGAGAAGCAACATTGAAATTGTTTAACAGCGTAGTTGCCTCCACGCTGCTATACACAGCACTAGCCTGGGAACTTAGATATACTTCGATACTTCAAAAAGCACAACTAGACTTTTTTAAACGTTTATATATCACTTCCCTGTCGGTACCACCGACTACATGTCGACCGCAAATACGACCGATCCGTTTGTGCCGAAATTCGACCACAAAACGATTGAAAGTTCAACCTATTGCAGCGCCACGGCTGCGCGCTGCGATACGAGCGGATTCCCCGTATCCTTGGTGGTACTGTCGTAGTTTTCTGTTTCGACCGCAAAGCGACCGCAAATTCGAGGTGCTGTAGAAGCGGTCGTTTTTGAACAAATCGACGACAAAACGGCCGCGGAAGCGATCGACGGCCTTGCAGATGCGGTCGGTTTTTCGCAAATCGACCACATAACAACCGTGAAATAACCGCCTAGGAATAATTAATAATTTTGTAATATTGAAAAAAAACTGGGTTTGAATTGTCATCGTGAATTATATCAATTTAGGATACAATACTATAATAACGCATTTCGGAGAAGAAATAAACCTAACGACCTAAAGTTGGGCTCGAACCCGGGACCTTTCGCATGCTAACCTGGAACCTTAAAACTACGCTACCACCTATCATTTACCTTTTCTTCATTCCTAGAAAGATTTGTACAACGCAAAAGTTTTCATATCTGAAGTGAATTGACAATGAATATTTTATTAATTATTTATTAATTTACTGAAATTATTACTGAAATCCGAAAGGTATGTGAGTCCTATATACAGTTTCTTTTTATTAGCATTTATTTTTACATGTCATTACATAAATAAATGTTAAGAAAAGGAAACTGTACACAGGACTCATATAATACCTTTCGGATTTCAGTAATAATTTCAGTAAATTAATAAATAAATAATAAAATATGCATTGTTAATTCACTTCAGATATGAAAACTTTTGCGTTGTACAAATCTTTCTAGGAACGAAGAAAAGTCAAATGATAGGTGGTAGCGTAGTGTTAAGATTCCATGTTAGCATGCGAAAGGTCCCGGGTTCGAGCCTAACTTTAGGTCGTTAGGTTTATTTCTTTCTTCGAAATGCGTAATTATAGTATTGTATCCTAAATTGATATAATTCACGATGACAATTCGAACCCAGTTTTTGTTTAATATTACCAAATTATTACTTATTCCTAGGCGGTTATTTTTGCGGTTGTTATGCAGTCGATTTGCGAAAAACCGACCGTATCTGCAAGGCCGTCGATCGCTTCCGCGGCCGTTTTGTTGTCGATTTGTTCAAAAACGACCGCTCCTACAGCAAGTCAGATTTGTGATCGCCTTGCGGTCGAAACAGAAAACTACGACAGTACCGCCAAGGATACGGGGCATCCGCTTGTAGTGCAGCGCGCAGGGGTGGCGATGCAATCGGTCGAACTTTCAATCGTTTTGTGGTCGAATTTGGGCACAAACGGACCGGTCATATTTGTGGTCGAACGACCGTCGAAACAGCGGTCGCGCGTACCGATAGGGTTGCCAAAATGCACGCCCGAGTGCGCAATTAGACCGGAGCTAGGTATGAGCGGGCTAGCCCTCAGTGTCGTTAAATTAGCAACAGGTTAGATACTTAAGATATTGAAGATGGAAGAGACTCGCCCGCCGAAAATATGCCTTCAACGAATGATCGAGATTGCCGAATTTAAGCCTTCACTCCAATATGACTGGGTCTCTCAGATTAAGGAAAAGCTTGTAGGAGAATAGAATTGAGGCAACCTGTGGCAAACTCCCGACAGTATCTATTGGTGGCACATAAAGACGCTTTCTTGAATGCGTTGTACCGATGGTTAAAAGTTGATGATCTAATAATATTCGAGGAGTCAAGCACTTATCAACTACTACTCGCGAGGAGTCACAGAGATAATTTTACTAGCTTCTATCCGAACCGGTGTGTGGTCAGCTTTACACGGGTAAAAATGCAGATCTTTATAGACTCAAAGCACACTCGAAGATTTATTATAAACAAAACCCTGTATTGCTACGACCCCGCACAGATCTGCACTCTTTTTCGTACTGGCGAAAACGAATCTCTTATCCATCTACTTTTACGCTGCCCCATTTTTTGAATCCCACAATTTAACCCAAATCGCAGCCGGTAAGAAAATCTAAATCCATTGTTAAATAGTAACCAAATCGATGATGTCAAAACTCTCCACTTTTAAATGGCGGGCTGGATTAAACTCAGAGCTTGGCTGTTTTGTACCAAAGTGTTTAGTATCATACTACATCTTTATTACACTTATACTTTGCAGAAAACCCTGCATTCTGAATGTTTGTATTCGTATACATGCATAATAAAAATATTTATATATCTATATATTATTAATATAGCTGATTTTTCGGAAAAATATTTCCTGCTACCGCCAATCCAATTCGATGCAATTTGCTCCTGAAATAATAGTGCGTCGAATTGGGCGGTGTGCATGTGCGTCCGTGTGACCCGTGCACACACACGCGTTGTAGTAGAGCTGCCACTACTATTATACTATTATACTATTATACTATTATACTATTATACTATTATACTATTATACTATTATACTATTATACTATTATACTATTATACTGTTATACTGTTATACTATTATACTACTATACTACTATATTACTATACTATTTAAATTTAAACTTTAGTGTGCTTATTATTACGATCGATTGACTATTGGCTCACCCCGCCGCGGCAAAAATACCACAGGCGTGTTGTACGTGAATGATTAGCATAACGTCACTCGATATTAAGAACGTCAAGTGTATACATGCGCATATGGCATTATATATAATTAGGTAAAAATAATATTTTTGCACGTCAAGCTGATAATAGTCGACGGGATATGGAAATTTGCCGGGTTCACTTCCGTTATTCAGCGCAACGTTGATTAATTTTGTTATCGACGGTTGCATCATAACGACAACCATACCCACATACAAGGCGGCTGTGCGTAATATCGATTATTCTATAAATCATTTGTTAAATTCAAACTACCTTTGACTATACTTCATTTACCAGTGCACAGAGTAATTATCTTTTCTCCCCGCTCAGCATATTCGTGAAGGAACTTAACTTCTTTATCCCGAGCCCATATTTGCCAATCCGCGCGAATACGATTTAGCAACTTTAATGTCTATAAGTATCGAATAAATCTTCATCAGTAACAGATATCCATTGATTGGCTCCCTTTGGCCGTAAGGGGAGGTGAACGTCACGTAACTACGCGGACGCGAACAAGAGAGATACTTATTGCCGTTCGCAGTGCTAGTGAAGCATGCTTCGTCGTTAATATGCGACGGACATGCTTTAAATCTTACAAGACTGTATTAATAACATATAACTTTAGTGGTGATCAGCATTTTTTTATTTTGTCTATAGAAAAACAGTTTTGTATCTCGCGGTTGGGCTGACATAGATGACGCTGCCACTTGCGAATTCTCCGGTACGTCACACCTAAAGATGTAAAAATGCAGTAAAATTTGGATCCGGCAAAATTTTCAAAAAATTACCATACTTTTACCGTAAATTGACATTTTTTTCGACCATTCTTCTGTTGCGAAATGACGGTCATAATTTTGGTCGGTCAATTTACGGTCACAAAAAACATGACCGGTCATTTACAACTAGATAGGTGCAAGTGGTATTTTTTTGCTGCGTATTAAATTATAATTTCAAGGGTAACAATACTGTGATGTCGCGAGGAATATTTAATGTCTTTTTATTACGGGTGGTAGTCGACTCTGCCACAGAACGCGTTTGTAGGACGGAAAAGACTCGGTAAACACTTTGTCGAACTATTAAGGATGTAGGAGCAGTACAGTCCCGCCAAACGTGAGTTTCAGAGAAAATTGCGAACACTGCTCGATGGGATCAAAATCTGAAAAAAATCAAGTATATGGGAGATGCTGCAAAGATTGATTTTGTGCAATAATAATTCAAATTTGTTTTTTAAAAATTGAAGATGAAAATGATTATACAACAGATTACCCGTCAACTAACTATTTTCCTTCATAAAAATGATTCGTTTATTTTTCTGAATACGTATGAATTTTTTCAGAATTTTTTGTAATCTTTGGAAATTGCGTTTTTTTCACAGCTTAAACATAGAATAAACTTCCTGCCTTCGACCAGCTCGAACACCCCACGAGAGAATTCGAAAATCTCCGGTGCTGGATCTCTCGAGAACATCGGGCGAGGGTTAATTTAGTGGGAAGAAGACTCCATCGAGGGAAAAAAGAAGAGGGTGATTCTGCCTCCACTACCAGCTGCTCTTTTTCCCGAGCAAAGATTGAGGTCCCAGCGAGGAGAGGAGAACACCGGTCCAACAGCAAGGGAACATTCGACATCGATATCTCTAAAGCTCTCTTCCAGAGCTAACACTTACCGCTCTTCTCAGAGCGACGCATAACGTAGAGCAATACATTTGATTCCTTTTTTCCCCTTTTGCTACTAAGGCCTTCTGCCTAACAGTCCGTGCCAGGACGAAGAGCAACGATTCTCGTCCCTTCGTCCGCCGCATGATAACCGTGCGGAGACCCGCGCATCGAAGTTCGAGCGTGAGTTCTCCCGCACTGAATCCATCGTGCCGAAGAGAAAATCCAAGTTCGGATTTCCTCTTCCCGCACAGACCGTCCCGATAAGACCAAGAGCACCGATCAACGTGCCTTGGTTTGTGCGCGGTAAGTCCCTTCGTGCCGAGAACAGCCGCGAGATTTAGACTGGGCTACCGCACTGAATTTCCCCCCTGTACCCCAAATTCGAGAACAACGACAAACGTGCCTCGATCTCGCTGGACCAACTCTCTTTCTTTTTCCCTTCTAATTCGAGAGCACTGACTAACGTGCCGCGATCACCAACAACCTTTCTTTTTCCTAATTCTCCAGAACCCGGGAAAAGGAAATCACGTAAAACCCAACTCGCGAATTAATTACCCCCGGAACGGGGTTCCCGGCCAATCAGCGACTCGCGTCCGATAACCCAATCAGCGACTTCCGTACAGCACGATAAAGGCCGGCCTCATTATGGACCGGGCATCAGTCTCCGGACATCGCTCTCCAGAATTACATCGCAGAGTCATCGTGAGGAAGCCAAGAAGATGACAAGGAAACGCGCAGGCCGAAAACGCCGGATTCGACCAGCAGGCCCCACAAGAAGAAGCTGGGATGAAGGTTATCAAGCTATAGGAGGAAAGCGACAGAAAAATCAACGGCTCTTTTTAGGGTCAACAAATTTTTATACGTACTGCAACTCCACCATTTCTACCCGCCTCAACGAATAAAAAAATTGGCAACCGGTGCGGTAGTCTAGTGGTTAACGTGCTCACCTCTAGACCAAAGCATCGGGAGGTCGACGGTTCGATTCCCGGTTTCGTAGTTTCGCCAAGAATAAAAATATGGGCGGGACAAAGCTCCAGATATATACATCGGTCACTCGCACGTAATGGCGCCAAGTGTGAGTGTCGGATGTATATAGCTGTACTCAATGTTTACATTCTCGGTGAAACGCAACGAAGCTCCGAGGCCGGAAACCGAATTGGAGACCGGCTGTATCGGCATAGGTTTTCCGCAGTTTCCCTATGCTCATGGCAGAAATGTCATGGCAAATGCGATACAGAGGGGGAAGTCGGATGCGGCCGCAGGAATTGCAGGGAAGGGGCAAGGTGGGGGCGTAAAAGGGAAACCGTACACAGTTGGAAACATATATAAAAAAAATAAAAAATCGGCGCCCAACGTGGGGCTTCGACAAACATCGACGTTTGTAAATCCACTTTTGCCTCACCGACTGGCCGAAAGGCCTTACTGCTAATGCCGGATAAACGTGCACCGAAGGAAGGCCAACGTCAATCAGCTCGATTGCGAGGGATATCTCGGCCACCGGCAGAAGTACTCGCACTTCTAGGAGTGAATAATAACCTAGTGGCGCTCAACCCACCGAAACACTCAGACGACGAAATGGGAGATAACCCAGGAAATGACAGGGAGCCAGCGGACGATCCCCCGGTCTAACCTCTCGTAGCATTAGCAGATCTCCAAGCCCTGCTTCAAGCATTAAATAATGCCCCGCGAATTCCGCTTCCTTCCTACGCAGGAATCGACCACGAGGACCCGAAGAAATTTCTCGCTAGCTGCGAAGAATATTTCAGGGCTACCCGCACACCGAATGCGTTGCGAACAAAAACAGCCGCTTCCGGTCTTCGAGGCGAAACCGAAAGATGGTGGAATTGTTACCAGTCTTTGGACTTTGATTGGGATAAGTTCAAAGAACTGCTCCTCAGTAGGTACGATGGGCCGGCGGTAATATCTCGCCTCAACGCCTTGCTATTTTCCCGTAAGCAAGGCGAGAGAGAGAGAGAGCGCGGGCATCTTCCTACAGCAAAAATACTTACTTAACCAACGCATCGGCGGAAATGAACCGGAAGGGACGAGAGTAGCTACGCTGTTAGAACTTTTACGTCCAAATCTCTGGATGGCGATCAGACCGTCAAACCCGCAAACTTTGGCGGTCCTCATGACAAGAGCCATCGAAATGGAATACGACCTAACGGAGTATCAGCCAGCACCGAAGCCTAAAAAAAAATCCGGAGATAAACCCGCGGAAAGACCAGCGAACACCGCAGTCAAAGAGAATAAATCGCTTCCACAATCCTGGCATTGCCCCGAAAAACATTATCATCGAGATTGTCCCGTCCTTGCTCAACGAAGAGACGAAGAACGGAACAATCAGGGAAACTGGTGGAGAGCACCGGACGCCCCCACTCCGGCCGCCAACCCACAGTAGGCCTCACGGATAGCAGCACAGGTGAACGATGGTTACCGCACATACTCGTCTCTATAAACAATATAGAAGTACCAGCGGCCATTGAATGTTTCACCAGTGACTGCATTATCCGCCCCGAATACCTACCGAGGGAACACCCGATAGAACCCCGGACATCTAGCGCGAACCTAGCGGGAGAGCGATGCAAGATGCAACTGGTCGGATACACTACTATTCAGATCCAGATAGAATCACACAAATTAGATGTTAGTGCATGGGTCGCTCCTTCGTCTCGGGAATCTTTAATTTTAGGTTACCATTGGCTCACTCAACAACAGGGAATTCACGATTATTTCAACGGAATTCTCTACCTCGGAACCAAAGAGCGATTCTCAGTACGCACTACAGACTCACCGATACCGGTATCTACACAGCCGGAAATCAACACACAGGAAATACGGGAAGAGTTTCCACCCGAGTATCTAAAACCGTTCAGAAGATTAGTTCAACGCTTTCACGATATTTTTAACACGGATGGAAGACTCTCATAGATACAAACCACTAAGCATGTTATTAAATTAACGTCGAACGTCCCCTTTCGAATACCGCCACGGCAGTTTTCGGAGGAATAGAGGCAGATTATTCGCGAGCAAATACGTGATATGTTGTCGGAAGGCATAATAGAGCATTGCTCATCGCCTTATAGTTTCCCAGGGGTTATTGTTTGAAAGAAGACGGTCGCCCTCGTTTTTGCGTAGATCACCGTAGATTGAACGATATAACTGAGGACATCGCCCAACCGATACCGCGGATTCATGAAATTTTAAACGAAATCGGGACTGCGAGCGTCTTCACGACCATCGATTTAAAAAGCGGGTATTGGCACATACCCATGGAGCCTAACTGTAAAAAGTTAACAGCATTCTTCACACCGGACAGAGGAACCTACCAGTTCCGCGTCATGCCGTTCGGAGTGAAAAATGCTCCAAACACCTTCCAGAAATGTATGCGTCAGGAAGTACTGATCGGGCTCGTCAACAGATGCTGTATCGTCTATCTGGACGATATCATAACCTTCTCGGCAAATTGGAAGTATCATCTCCAGCATCTTACTTTGGTCTTCGAACGCCTCAGCCTACATCAGCTCACCTGCGCCACAGCAAATGCCACTTCGAAAAACGAAACCTGGAGTACCTGGGGTACAACGTTACCGTCGTTGGGAACGAGGCAAAGGAAGAGCACGTAAAGGGCATTTTGGACTTGCCTGCTCCGAAAAATAAAAGAAAACTCCAAAAGTTTCTCGGAACGTGTAATCGGCTAAGAGAATACATTCCGCACTTCGCGACTCTCTTAACACCACTTACCGAACTTTTCACCGGCAAGAAGAAGTATCAGTGGACTTCCGAAGCACAGATAGCATTCGACGCTGTCAAACAGTAGGTCCGCTCACCATTAAAATTTAATCGGCCAGATCCCCGGCTCCGGTTCATCTTACAGATGGATACTAGCGACGTCGGAATGGGCGTAGTCCTATACCAGCTCGATGACGAAAACAACAGGAAAATCGTAAGCTATGCAAGCGCAAAATATAAAAAGACACAAGCTCGGTATATCCACCATGAGACGGAGTGTCTCGCCGTCATCTGGGCCATCAAAAGGTATAAGCCTTACCTAGAGGAAAGGCCTTTCGTACTCCGCACGGACAATCGATGGCTCGCCTGGTTGAGAAGCCTTAAAGACGAAAGAGAAAACTCACAAAGTGGGCAATGCTTCTCGAGGAATTCAACTTTATCGTCGAAAACATTCTGCCTCGGGATAACGAGCTTCTGGGTGCGTTATGAAGATATCCGACCTCGGACGCAATTCCGGACTTGGAGGAATCTCGACATATTACTCCACCGGACGTACCTCGACGATCCACGGAGCCGGAGCTCTTCTGTACCATCGTACCAACGCTGATGGATCAAATAATCGAAGAACAGCAGTCTGACTCCCAGATTAAGAAGCTCATAGAAAAATTGGGTCGGGACAGCAGCAGCACATACCAACTCCGAAATGGAGCACTTTGGAAAAATGTCAGCGGATCTTGGAAGCTATTAGTCTCGGAAAATTCAAAGCAAAGGGAGTTTCATGACTCGACCCTCGCCGGACATCCTGGGACTAATGAAACTCAACGAGCAATCCAGCAAAAATTACCTGGGATCATCTTCGAAGAGACGTACGCGAGTACGGAAGAAACTGTCACCTGTGCGCATGAACTAAGGCTTCCCGGCCTAACCACAAGAATCAACTACGTCCCCATCAGCCTCACTGGCCTTGGGATATGGTCGCTGTCGACCTTATGGGTCCCTATCCGAAATCTGGAAGAAGGAAAATATTTATTCTCGTCATCACAGACCTATTTTCCCGATGGGTAGAGGCATTCCCATTAGGATCATCCGACGCGAGGATTCTCATAAAAATATTGGATAGGGAAGTTTTCCGAAGATGGGGATATTCGAGAGCTGTCCTATCCAATAATGGACCCTGGTTCGTCAGCCAGAAATGGTTAGACGCCTGCAGTCGCTGGCAGGCACAACACTGGACCACGGCCATCGATCATCCACGGGCTGATCCCACAGAACGAAGGAATCAGGAGATAAAAAAGGGTCTACGGCTTCATCTACAGAATGCCTGACATGGCGATTGGGACCTTCACCTGGAATAAATCCTTTTCACCCTTCGAACACGGAGAATCGCGGCTACCGGCTTCACGTCAAGTGAAATCCTCCTCGGGACAAACTTGCAAAGGCCGGGCGAATGTTGGTTTCCAGCAGCATCGACGATAGGAAGAGCTGAAAAAATTAAAATCGCTCGCCGAAATCAAAAACGATATCAGCAACGATATCGCGCCCCCGACGAATCCGTCGTCCCTCGCTATAAACCGGGCGACCGGGTCTACGCGAAAAATCATTCGCTGTCCAACGCTGTGGAGGGAATCCACGCGGGCTTCGCACCAAAATGGGAAGGACTGTATTCCGTCCTCAGTGCAACAGGTAACGTCTATGAGATCGATCGTCGTAGAAAAATCGCGAAATATCATATTTCGCAACTCAAGGCCCCAACGCCAAACAGGCCGGAAGCCCTCCACCAACGTCTGGATACCACAGCTACTCCGGATGAGGGCGCCACCGGCACACGATGCGCGCGCACGCAATGCTCGAGCCCCCATTGGTTCACACCAAACCTCCACAAACTCCTTCCGGAACTTCTCCCACTCTTCCTCCAGCTGCTATAAAAGCAGCCTCAGACAAGCCTGGACCATCAGTCTCCAGCCAGATCTCCGATCAGACACAGCTCAGAGGAATCAAGATGGACAACGACAAGACCACGGATCCGAACGACAATATCGAAGAAAACCGGTTTTGGAAAAACCAGAAAACTGGAGTAGCGACGATTTGACTCCGGAGAGTCCTGAAGACCGGCCACCGAGACCTCTCGTACCAGAGCCATGGAATTATAGACGGGTACTCCAATTCCCGACTCTGCGGTTTGGCACAACGCAGTCCCATTCAAACAATCCAGAAGAAGTGGTCATCCCAAGAGACCGCTCCTCACTACCAGAATAAGCAGAGGCATCAGGGCGACGCTCTTCAGCACCCGTCAGGATCCACTCATCAGAACAACGTCCGAGTAGACCAACAGTATTTCGGGGAATGGCTACCACGTATATATGCCCTCACGGATGTTTCGGCATAACCCAGCAACCTGGGGCTCAAACCGATTCGGACCGATGGGAACTCGTGCCTGAAGTTACCTAGTCACTAGCCGTCGACTTGTTCCAGAACTCCAGGCCTCAGTCACTCATTTGTGCCCATCCGGATGCGACGGCCACAAGAGGAGTCCAGTGAGGTATCCGGGCACTAACGGACAGCATGATCCAGCACCAGAAATGATTACGCTCTCGTATCCTGACAATACAAACAGAGGATGCGAGTGCAAGCTGCCGAATTCGGCTTCCAGCTCGCCAAACCCGTCACCACCACTCTTCAGACCAGTTACCGGGGGGCATGATCACCAAACCCAGATCAATGGCATCACCACCGCTCTTCGTACCGGAAACTCGGGAAATGGCCACCCAAACCTCCAGTGGAGACTGGGCAACGAGTTCTGCAGGTTCCATCCCACCAGGAACCCCAACAGACTCACTCAGGTCAGGACCCCAAGCCGCCGTCATCCAGGTAGGGCCTGAGGAAGCACTTCAGGCCAATCCACATAGACGCCGAAGACGCTCCGGCCATGCTCCACCCCCCAGAGAGCTCCGAAGACGCGGAGCCACCAGTCAACGTAGAAGCCCGTAGAGTTCGAGAAATGGACTCACCAGAATGGCATCGCTCATGTCATTCAAAGTGCCTATTCTTTTTACGTTACTCTTATTTTTTATTATTTATTACTTGTTCAAATCGTTCGGTATATTTTTATGTTCCTTTTTGGCTCTCCTAAGAAAGGAAAAGCGAACTCAGAAAAATAAATAAATAAAATAATAAAAATAGTAAATAAATAATAATAATAATAATAAATAAATGAAATAATACTACTTGATTATTTCAACTAAAGCCGGATAGACAGACTTTCTATAGACGTTAACATCATACCTTTTATCTTACATTTATCATTTCGGTATACGTTGTTCCTACCACCGTAAGGGGAAGATAGACTCCCTACAGTCATTAGCCTAACGTGGCTATAAGCCTGACATAGTCAAAACATATATATATTAAAAGATAATAAAAATCATTAAATTAAAAGTTTAAACATTCGCTTTTATATCTCGAAGCCAAGGGGGCATGTTATACGCCACTTTGTGGCCCATATTTTGTTTTCCTGACTTCGCTCTATAAGTTCTCATTACATAATTAATTTACCAATATATATTTTTTAAATATTACAGTGTATCAAAATCTCAAAGGAAAGATTGTACCAACCAATCGTAGAGCCGGGGGCCGAGACGCGTGCGTCGATTGGACCCCAGCATCCCGAGCTCCGGGCTCCCGCGGCGTCACGCGCCATTAGCCGGACGGACGCGGATGGGGGAACTTGCGACGCGCTGCTCGGCGGCCGGGACTATAAAAGGCGTAGCATCTCTGCCGCTGTACGCATTTACTCCCGGCTCTTCCAAGTGAAAGGAGCTCTCCGGAATACTAGCTCTTCTCAGAACGATAGTCAACTAATAAAAACGTAGCAACACCTCGCCTTATTTTTCGCAACTCCTTCCTGCCTTCGACCAACTCGGACACTCCACGAAGGCATTCGAAAATCTTCGGTGCTGGATCTCTCGAGAACATCATCCGCTCTTCTTCGAGCGAGAGTTAATTTAGTGGGAAGAAGACTCCACCGAGAGAAAAAGAAGGGGGTGATTCTGCCTCCACTACCAGCTGCTCTTTTCTCCGAGCAAAGATTGTGGCCCCAGCGAGGAAAGGAGGACACCAGTCCAACAGTAAGGGAACATTCGACGTCGATATCTCTAAGGCTCTCTTCCAGAGCTAACACTTACCGCTCTTCTCAGAGCGACGCATAACGTAGAGCAATAAATTTGATTCCTTTTTTCCCCTTTTGATACTAAGGCCTTCTGCCTAACAGCCCGTGCCAGGACGAAGAGCAACGATTTTGGTGCCTTCGTCCGCCGCACGATAACCGTGCCGAGACCCACGCATCGAAGTTCGAGCGTGGGTTCTCCCGCACTGAATCCATCGTGCTGAAGAGAAAATCCGAGTTCGGATTTCCTCTTCCCGCACAGACCGTCGCGATAAGACCAAGAGCACCGATCAACCTGCCTTGGTTTGCGCGCGGTAAACATCTCCATGCCGAGAACAGCCGCAAGATTTAGGCTGGGCTCCCGCACTGAATTTTCCCCCTGTACCCCAAATTCGAGAGCAACGACAAACGTGCCTCGATCTCCCTGGACCAACTCTCGTTCTTTTTCCCTTCTAATTCGAGAGCACTGACTAACGTGCCTCGGCCACCAACAACCTTTCCTTTTCCTAATCCCCAGAACCCGGGAAAAGGAAATCACGTAAAACGTAACTCGTGAATTAATTACCCCCGCCACGGGGTCCCCGGCCAATCATCGACTCGCGTCCGATAACCCAATCAGCGACTTCCGCACAGCACTATAAAGGCCGGCCTCATTATGGACCGGACATCAGTCTCCAGACATCGCTCTCCAGCATCACATCGCAGTCACCATGAGGAAGCCAAGAAGATGATACCAAGGAAACGCGCAGCCCGAAAACGCCTGATTTGACTGCTAGTCTACCGGGCCGTCCAGCAGGCCCTGCGGGAGATAGGGAAAAAACCACCAACTCCTCCGATCCCGAAAACTGAGACTTCTCTGACACCTACAACGACCCAACAACCACCAAATCCTCCTGTTCCTCCAGTTCCTCAAGACCCCACCGCCTCCAGCACTTCCGCCACCAAACCTTCACCAGCTCCAAAACCACGGGCCCCTGAGTCGTCGCTCACCCGGCCACGAGTCTGCAAAGAATTCTTCGCCTGGAAACTCCGCTGTGCTCCGTCAAGCAACACCGACCGTCAAGCCTATTGCCAGCCTCGACTTCGCAGAGACCCCCAACGAAAGGTAGCAAAATTGGATCTGCTGTTTAACCCACCTACAAAAATCAACGACCAAGCCCCAGTGACATGCATTCAGCTCTCGCCACAAGAAGAAGCTGAGATGAAGGCTATCGAGCTATAGGAGGAAGGCGACAGAAAAATCAACGGCCCTTTTTAGGGCCAACAAATTTCCATACGTACTACTACAACTCTGCTATTTCTACCCGCCTCAACCAATAACACACTCGCTGAGGATCGAGCCGTCGACCCTGGGTCATACAGTACGAACGTTGTGTCTAAACTCACTCGACTATCCAGATCTTAGAAAAATTTTATTTTTATTTGAACCTTAAAGCGTCGTAGACATGTGATGGCCTTAGGCTGGTTGCATATACGTTAATGTTAATGTAATTTTTAATGTTAAAGTTGGAATTTCGATGTCATGTAGCAAGAAAAAAAATTGTATCGGCAATGTTTGTTTATCGATCTGAATACTGATAATAATTCTTATGAGGGTAAAACATACACCGAAAAAAAGGTTTGGTAAGATCAAACAAGATTTGTTTGAATCAACCTAATCCGGCGTTTGCGGGCGGCGAAGGAAATATTTAGCTAAGTTGACTACAAAGTTAGATCAGCATAAAAAAAATCATTTCATTGTCCCAACTAAGAATATGTTTGATCGAACAGAATAGGCAATCATATCGAAAAAAAACTTTTGTTCGAAACAAATATCTAGTCACACAAATAAAATAAATATTTCGCCCAACTCAATTTGGAGTTGGGTCCCAGTACTGTTATTTACGTTATTTGTTACTAATTAATTTCATACATGGTTACATCGTGTTTTATAGGTTCAATTGCTATCAGTATATCGCTACTTATCAATACAGCACAATTTTTACAAATTAAAATGTTATATACCCTAGCGGGGCTCGAACCCCGAACCTAACGCATCCTGACCTAGTACCTTACCACTACGCTACAATCGCTTATTGATGTGTATAATTTTGAATCGAATATATAAGTTATTTTCCGTCGGGAGAGGAAGGAAAGATGGCGGCCGGGGTAGAAGTGAGGAAAGAGTGGTGCCGGAAAAAGTGCAAAGAGAGAAGGAAAAGGCCGCGATAAAAGGGAAAAAGTGTGATAAGGGAAACGGGGTCGAAAAAGGAGTTTAGCAAGATAAGAGGAAAAGGCAGGAAGTGCGAGGTTATAGGAAAAGAAGAGTGGAAAGGAGACAGAGACAACGAGGTTAGGAAGACCCGCGATGGACAAGGGGAAAGAAGAAGAGAGGAGAGAAGGGAATGGCAGCAGCGAGGAAGAAGCGAGTAGGCAACGAGGACAGCCGAACGGTGACGGATGGACAGCCGAAGCAACCCGAAGGGAATCGGAAGAGCCCGGGAAACGACGAGAGGAGTCGAGAGTCCCGAGTCGGGCGATCAAGGGCCTGGCGGAGAGAGGGAAAAGTGGAAGAAGCGCGGAGAAGAAGAGGGGCGCATGCGCAATGACCGGGAAAGGAGGGATAGAGAGTCCGAGAGAAAGTCGGGTGATGGCGAAGAGGAGAGGAAGAGGCGAGCCGGGGCCGAAGGCAGCCGAGGGCGACCGAGTCATGACAGACGAGGATACCCGAGAGCGAGCGAAGCTAAGGAGAGAAAGGAAGAAAGTGCACGAAGGGACATGAGCGAGACAGTGGGAGTAGGCAACAGGCGGCCATTGGGCACGTGCGAACGGGCGAACGAGGTGCGAAAGTGGGAATAAAAGGCAAAGAGTGCGGAGAAAGAAGAGAGCGGAATGGATTGGAAGCAGGAGTTGGTAAATGCGGTGAGAGAAGTAGCCGAGGAGATTAAAGGGATAAAGAAGGAATTAGTCGAAATTAAAGAAGGAATGATACTGATGAGAAGGAGGGCGGAAAAGACAGAGGAGGAGAGCAGCCACGAGGAAAGCAGCGGCTGGGAAGAGAGCAGCGCTTCGGAGAAAGTGACAGATGAAGCAGAACGAGGAAGCGACTCAGAGGACGAGGAAGGAGGAAAGGAGAAAGGAAGGAAGCAGGAGGAGAAGAAAGCGCACAGCAAAACAGAGGAGCCAGGAGCGGTAGCGGACGGTATAGCAGAAGAGAAAAAGGAACGAGAGAAGAGAGAATGGATCGAGAGGAAGAAGGAAGATGAGAAAAGAAAGCAGGAGAGGAAGGAAAAGGGAGGAGAGCGGCGGAGGAGAAGGCACGAGAGAAGGGCGAGGAAGAGAGGAGAGCGGCAGACGAGGAGGCAGCACGAGAGAAGAGCAAGGAAGAGAGATCGCTAAAGAAAGGATGGAAGGTGGCAGCGAGGGAGACGGAGGAGAGGAAGGAGGCACGCAGAAGAAGAGCAGAGCAGAGAGAGAAAGAAGAGAGGTGGAAGAAGAACGTGATGCTGAGAGGAGAGGTGCACGTAGAAGAAACTGAGATACAGGACGAAGAGAGAACGCAAGACACAGGATGGAAGGTGGCTGCGAGGAAGACGGAGGAGATGAAAGAGGAACGAAGAAGAGCGGAGTTGAGAGAGAGAGAGATGAGAGGTGGAGAGAAAAACAAGAAGAGAGGCGAAAGAGGAGGGAGACCGTGATGCTGAGAGGAGAGGTGGAGGTAAAAGAGATCGGAGTACAAGAGATGCATGAGCTGATAAAGGAAGGTCTGGGAAAGGAATTAGTAATCGAGAAGATTGTGAAGAAGAAGCAGATCGGTGGAGAAGGCCTGGTGATAGTGGAGATGAAGGATGAGAAAGACAGAAAAGAGTTACGGGAAAGAAGACGAGAGATGGAAGCAGTCGGGGCAGAAGCATGCGTGGACTTGACGTGGTGGGAGAGAAAGACGAGATACAAGATGAGGGAAAAAGCTACCGAAGAAAGAAAGAAAGAAAAGAAAGCATGGATAGAGAACAGAAAACTATTAGTGGACGGAAGAGAGATGGGGTTTGACGGGAGGACCGAAAGATGGAAGGAGGAGGAAGAAGGAGAGAAGGAGAACGACATCTGGAACACTAAAATTGCCTCTAACGGTTGTTGGCAAGTCTGCGAAGCTTCGAGCATTTAAAAACGTACAAAATCTTCCAGTCATCTGGAGAAGTCAATCAAGTGCGTGGATGACTGTGGGCCTATTTACGGAATGGTTCTATGAAACGTTTGTTCCACTGGTAACAACGTTCCTAATCGAGAAAGGCCTTCCGATTAAAGCGCTCCTCGTTATGGACAATTGTCGTACGCATCCGAAGGACTTAGCACATGGTGACATCCGGGTCGAGTTTCTCCCTCCAAATGTAACTTCGTTAATACAGCCGATCGATCAAGGGGTAGTTGAATGTTTGAAAAAAAAGTACAGGCAAAAGCTGATGCTTTCCGTACTGGAAAATACAGAAAATCAAACGAATGTAATTGTCTACATGAAGACCATTACTGTCAAAGATGTAGTTTTCTGGCTGGCTACCGTGTGGGAAGTCATGGATTCTGAAGTGCTTCGCAAATGTTGGCAAAAGGTACGTACAAGCATGTATGCTTTTTGAACATATTATTCTCTGTTTATTACAATCATTCTGATATAATATAAAGTAATTGCCGTATTGAAATATTTCAGTTATGGCCACGAGACGACACTGCAGTAGAAAATTTTCCCCAAGACCAGTATATCGTGACTCTTGATTCGCAGCAGCAACATCAATTTTGCGAGGACTTGCAAAACACTGAAGACTTTCAAAATATTGTATACGAAGACATAGTGCAATGGATAAACCATCCTAACACCCAGAGATCCGAAAAACTTCTCACCCATCAAGAAATTCTCTCTATCGCAGTGGAAAATAATAAAGAGAATAATTGCAATGAAAACTATGACGAAGAGTGCAGTTCCGAAAGCATGTGCTGCGAAGAATGTTGTGACATTAGTGACAACGGAGCCAAACATGAGCTGGAAAAAGTAATAAAGCTCTGTGAAAGCAATACTCAATATCTTATCCCATCAGCGGATACTCTCGCTTTGCATAGAGTTAGAGACAAAATAGCTTTAACTATTCTTCAACAAACGAAGCATCGTCAAACGGAAAGACTGAAAGTATAGTTATATAACTGTTAATAAAACATAAAAGTCTATCAAAATCTATCAAAGATTTATAACGCACGTTAATTACTAAAAGACTGAAAGTACAGTTATATAACTGTACATAAATTGTAAGAGCTTACAAAAGATTTTTATCACACGTTGATTATTATGTATTCAGTTTCAATCCTATAAAAATGTTCAAAATAAATACTATAAAATGTTCAAAATTGTATTTAATTGAAACAACCACATGTGATTTTGTAGTTAATAAAATTTTATCACATTTTATAAACATTATTGTCTAACCGAGCTCGAATCCAGTTTAAATTATTCACCTAACCCAACCGTTTCGCGCGCTTGAAATCGCTCACGGTAGACTGTGGTGGGGAACTCTCTCTTATACGACGGAAATCCGGTCCCGACAGCGTTGAGTTAGAGGGAGTTTACTGTATATTCTTATGACAACTTACACTATGTAATGCTATGTACCAAAAATTGTTCCATCTGGAATAATGTCAATAAATCCACTACTACCACTACTACTACTACTACTACTACTACTACTAATAATAATAATGATAAGGGTTTTATTTTTTTGTGACGCTGATTCGACAAATTACGTCACACCGTATATCAGAAAATATTGGTCGCTCAAGAAATTTTTAATAACAATGACTTTTTAATTTTTCATCAACTTTCGAATGATGTTAGAATCATAGTTTTCCCGATACGGGAGACCATTTTACGTAAAAAAAATTACAATAATTTTTGTATACTAAAAATGCACCTTCGATTATGGTCCCAACTTTACAGAGTATTTTACATTGTATGAAGATTCTGAAAAAAATTCCCAAAGTGGCACCTGCGATTCTTACGTAGTAAAAAAATTTTTAATTTAATTCATATATATTCGTATAAATTCGACTATTATTTAAACAAATAAAAGAGGTTTGCCCGTAGGCGGTAAATTTCTTTCAATAAAACTTGTTGGATGCATTTTCCTCGTTTATACGAATCTATATATATCTATGTATCCTCGTTTATACGAATCTATATATATTGTAATTTTATTTTGAATCCCTCGGAAATGTGATTCAAAAGGACCGACACGAATCCGCGCGCCGCGGTTAATTTGCGTTCGGTATGAATGTTTGCACGGGTCTCGTGCGCTAGGCAGTCCGGTGGAGTCTGTGCGTCGGTAGTTTGTCTTTTGTTTGGGATTGGGATCAAGCTTCAGACCTTCTCACTCACACGGAGATTTTTTCATCACGAGCTTCGAGATGGGGTGTGAGTGGGGAAATCGTCTGTGGATGATCGGTCTCTGAATTTACGGTGTGAAAATTGCGGATTGATTGCTCTAATAATTATTGTCGGGATGTGGAACTTTTCGCTTCTATGTCTGACTATGGATGAGAATGATATCGAAATTTTATTTTAACCTTCTCGCTCCTCGCTTGCAACTTGCCCAGTCCCAGGAGCGCAATGTTATGCTAGGAGTCTCGTTGCCGAGACTCGCGAAATTACTGTCGTTTCGCCGCGACCAAGTGGAGTTTATCCAATATTTATTTCCGACTTTCTTTCTTTTTTTGTTTTATACGATCGAGCTGAATATTGCTAGGTAACCATTCATACGCTTTCCAAAGCGCCCGGCGTATGGAGCTATCCTGGCTCAAGGATGCTACTTTAATATTATTTGTTTCGTTGAATTTTCAGAAAGGGTTATACGTCGACCGACGACAATTTACGCTAACCGCGTTCCGCTGTTCCTTACTATATCTGATAACTATTTCGAACTTACGATCCCTCGATCTTCTCAATTTATTCTATGCGTACGTTGTTTGTGCGATTGCTATGGGCTATAGCCAGATAGAGCTGTGCTTGCTCAAGCCGCGAACTTCGTAACTCTTTCAAAACCTCTATTCAGTGAGCTGGGCTACCTCAGAGTACAGAAATATTGTAAAGCCTAATTCGCAGGGACACGGGCCGCTTTCTCATGGAGTGTCGGCGAGGGCCAGAGATATCTGGGGCTTGCTTTCACGGGATGGGTAGGCGGGTGGTCGGAATGCTAAATTTTGCTAATCGAGACTCGAAGTGATTAGAAGGATTTTCGGTATGGAAATAGGGTACCGCGCGACGCATCGCTCGCGCTTATATACCCGAGCGAAGTCCCGTTATTCGCGCGCTATATCGGTCTCTCCGTGACGTCGGTGCAACGGCTAATTATTCTAAACTTTTCAATTTGATTTTCGGGCTGCAACGGTTATCGCGGCTTATCTCGCGCCGCGATACGCGCTCGTTCTCTCAGGTGGGCGGGTCTTTGGGAGAGTGTCCCGCTTTCCCCGCGCGCGTCGCCTCGCCGGCGTCTAAGAGTTGCGGATCGATCCTTCGATCCGCTCGGCCGTCGATCGCTTCGGACTGTTATTGGCCGGGTCGGGCCTTGTCCCGTTACAATATCTATGAGGCATCCCATCCGGTTTCGAACGGTCAAAAAGTTTTCCACTTGAAAGTCATTTGACTGCATCATTTGACAAAATTTAAATTTTGTCAAATGATGTAGTTATATAAAAAGAATTAATGTACATTTTTTCAGAATTTTTGGATTGCATTCTTTTAAGTTTTTCGAAATTTCAACATTTTCTAAGAATCTTTATATCTTGAAAGCATACGATTATACAGAAAAATGTTCGCAACAAAAAAGTTGCAGTTTTAGATGACCTTTGAAATTTTTTTTTTATTTTCCGAGTCGAAAAAATTACCATTTTTATCTAAAATATACCAAAATATTTTTCTTCGGTCGGTATGTCACGTTCAATTTTTCTCAAAAAATTCCAGAAAATACTCTCAAATGTGTACAGTAGACACATATTTTTTTTTAGATAGCTCGATTTCTTGTTCCGAAGCTATGTTTCATTTTATTATCTTTTTTTTCCAAGAAAAATCAATTGTTATGGAAAATTACGGTCTTAAATTATTTCTTTCAAATTGTTAGATAAAAATCCATCTACAATAATAATAATGTTTCGGAGCTTATTCATAGTTCATCGGTAACATAGATGGATCTCGGTTGCACTGGTACGGATGCTATACTCTGTACCCTCACCGAAAAGAACTACTAGGGGTCCAGTAGCGATTACTGAAGATTCAGTTGCCACTGTTGGTATTGCAGTAGTCACTACAGACGGAGTTACTACTTCCTAGTAGTTGCTCCTCAACAGTCAATAATTATTACTGAGAACGTAGTAGTCCCTGCATCAGTAATTACTATTTATAAGTAGTTCTACTCCGGGATTCAGTAGTTAATGCCTAAGCAGTTATTGCAGATAAGTAATTACTACTCGAGACAGCAGTAGTTCCTTTATAAGTGGTTACGACTTCTGTGTTGATACTATTTGAATCTCGAGATTCGTATAGTATTGACACAGAGGTAATAACTATTTATACAGGAAATACTGCTGTCTCGAGTAGTAATTATTTATCTGTGGTAATTACTTATCTGCAATAACTGCTTATGCATTAACTACTAAATCATGGAGTAGAACTACTTATAAGTGGTCATTACTAATGCAGGAACTACTATGTCCTCAGTAATAGTTACTCACTATTGAGGAGTAACTACATGTGTAGTGACTATTGCATTGCAAGCAGGGACTGCTGAACGTCCAGTGGTCACTACTGGACGCCCAGTAGTTCTTTTCGGTGAGGATAGATTCCCAGTTGTGAACTACTGGAAACTACTGGAATTCCCAGCAGTGAACTACAAGACATTCATAGCAGTTTGGAGTAGTTAACTACTTGGGATATGTAGTAGTCAACTACTCAGTAGCAGTTAACTACTTAAAATACTCAGTAACGTTCAATAGTTAACTGCTCAAAACTTCGAGTAGTTTTCAGTAGTCCGCCAATTTAGCACTGGGCAGTAGTTCAGTAGTTTGTTAGTAGGGAACTACTGGATACTGCCAGTAGTAGTTTTCAGAAGTTTTTTTTCGGTGAGGGCTAATCACGCGATCAAAAAATAGAATGATTAAATTAATAATTCTCCATCCTAACATTATATTCTTTTTTCTTATTGTAAACATTAATCATAATATAAGAAACAGTGGAGCATCATTAGATCGTTTCAAGTTATTTATTTTTCCAGACTCGGTGAGGTGGAAGTCCGCGCGAGCGAATATCTTTTGCATTTTAGAATTCCATCCGGTCCTGATATAACGCAATGCTGTTTTTGGGGTCTTTGGTATAGCTTTCACTTACCTAAATCTCAGTGCCAACATTTTTTTTTTGCGTTGTAATCATTAGTACACGAATAGCGAACCATGATAGACGGAACATTCGCGGATTGCGCTGACCTTTCTTCTATCTTATCGATATTTTATGATTAAACTCCAAAACATAATTATTGTCATCGATGTTTCTTACCTAATAATGTGAGAAAAATTTGGGAGAATATTTTCCATAATAACCGATTTTTCTTAAAAAAAAGAAAATAAATAAAATAAAACAAAACAAAGCATAGCTTCGGAACAAGTAATCGAGGCATCTAAAAGTAAATATGTGTCTACTATACACATTTGAGAGTGTTTCCTGGAATTTTTTGAGAAAAGTTGAAAGTGACATACCGACCGAAAAAAATAATTTTTGTATATTTTTAATAAAAATTGTCATTTTTTCAACTCGGAAAATTAAAAAAATAATGTTTTTTTCAATGGTCATCCAAAACTGTACCTTTTTTTGTTCCGAACATTTTTCTATATAATCGTATGCTTTCAAGATATTTTTTAGAAAATTTTAAAATATCGAAAAACTCAAAAAAATGCGATCCAAAAATCCTGAACAAATTTACATCAATTCTTTTTATATAACTACATCACTTGACAAAACTTCAATTTTTTTAGAAGTGGACAACTTTTTGCCCGTTCGAAACGTGATGGAATGCCTCCTATATATCTATTTAATACATATATGTATTAAATTTTTTGTTTTTTTTTTCTCCGTAAGCATGGCAAGTGATACTTTTTGATTTTTTTTTTTTTCAGAATTTTCATATAATGCTTTTGTGCGATAACGAACCCTCTAAGTCGACAGTGACCTATCGATGCGTCGATATATTTTCACAAGACGTCGCGAGCAAAGTCGTCGTGTATATATGCTTTTCTGCGAGGGACATTGTATCGAGAATTTTTAGATCTCGGTGCAGGGTCTCTCAATTTCGCTAGTAATAGATACGGAGCAGGTGCGTCGGGCAACACCTAGCGATACGTGGCAGACTTACATTCTCAGTAACCTGCCTTACCGCGAGAGCCGATCCCCGTCGCATCGCTTCAACGTGTTTCACAAGGCCTTAACGCCATGTGAAACATTCTCTCGTGGTATTTCTCTCACTACACTGCGAGCGTCAATAATGGTATCTCTGACACTTTCGTGACACGGCCAAGTGACTTTTGGGTGGCATTAATTATGATAGTAATGTAATTTGCGAAAATAAAACTGACCTTCTGCGAGTTCCATACAAAACTAATGTACTTTGTAGCGCAAACAACGTTGAAAAAATGTGGTACAAAACATTGAACAAGGATATTCCAGTCGTTCCAATATTTTACAACAGCTAGTACCTCAGGCACTGTATGAAAGGTGGTGAACAAAATCAAAACTGCAGGAATGCCACGTCTGGCACGTGTGCTTTGGTACGGCCATTGTCCAATGACGGACATTAAAATTTTACTTAATCTATAGTAACGGTGTTGAAACAAGTCCATCGTGACCCAAACAACCATCCACGATGACGTTAGGGCTACTACTGCTATTCCCTACAATACACAACATCCCACGAACCTATCTTTCCACGCATTTCAATGTTTTTTCTCGTGAATTTTCATGGAATTACGTCAAAGTACCTCGACGGACGTGTAAATTGCCCTTCATCGCATCAAAGTCGGGCGACGGCGACGTCAACGTTTATAATGTCTCCTCGCCGTATGGGTCATTACGTATTGATCTTTCCTTCACGAGCCTCACAAAGAACTGTAACGGCGTTGAGACCTAGAACTTACATAGATATTTACTGCAAAAAATGTTCTTCTATTACAGTCAATTGAAATATAAGCTATTTTCAAACGTTATTTGGAAGAAGAGAGTGTTTGACATGGACGCGCAATACGTTCTCTTCTGTGAACGGCACTGCCATTCTTGCAGGCGGGGGAAGTAAATCAATCGTGAAAGACCACCATAGGAACAGAGTCCTTCGAAATTACGGGAGTGGTATACCATGACAGGGTGATCGTCCAGATTTATTCTGTCTCCAATGTTGAATGTGTACGTTAATATTACTCTTAAAAAGGGATGTCTCATTGTATTTTCATATAAGTTCATCAGAAAAGAGCTCAGTGACACGAAGAAAGAGCTAAATCTATTTCGTGATACTTGTTCAGGTATGATGTATAGATTAGGCGTAGTATTAAAAGAAATTAATTTCTAATCTTCACAGATGATGCTTTAATGGAAAATGGTTGATGATTGTAGAGTGTGTGAATTTGTTTACGAGACTAATTACCAATTTGAAGCCAAAGACAAGGTATGTACAACAAATCGGTGTGTCATTTCGAGCCGACACAAGTCATGAATTTAATTCATTTTTGGGCACTTTCTTCTTAGAAGAAAGTGCTTATTAAAATCGCTTTCCGTGGCTATATGTTTAAGTATTGAAATAATTTTGCTTTTAATTATTTTCATTTATTTACATTTAGTTTTCATTTTATATATTGTGACGAGCTCGCGACACGCAAATTTCGTAAAGGTGCGCGGACTAGACAAAATTATTATGATGCTCGATATGCTTGATAATAGTAACTGGGTGGACAAAGAATAATAACAAGGGCCTGATGGAGCGGCGACAACTTCGTCGATCGGATGATGGTAACTGGGCGTCGAGTACACATTTTTCGGGGTATTTATACTATTCTCTTAGATTAAAAGTAGCACGAATCACTGTGGTCACGTATATGATTTTTCCCTCTATTTCGACTAGATAACCAATGGGAGAAACCATTCGATCTGTGTATGTGGTTTTTTTCCTCGACATCTCCAGGTCGAAGAAAAGTGGGAGAAATCAATTTTGTCACGTATTGATTTTCTTCTTTGTTTCTCTTAGTTAAAAATGGGAGAAATCAACCTTGTTGAGTATGTCCCTTTCTTACTTCTCCTACCGGATAATTTTCATAGAGGGGAACAAGTGTGAATGGAGGTAGTGTGATGTGCGTTGAAATGGGCGATTGGTAAATGAGTTCTTAACATCGAGGGGGTTAGAAAGAGATATATACTCTTAGAACGCGTCGCGTGGTACTGAGGTAAAGGAGAGTGTGAAATCGCGTAATGTCTTTTACTGTTTTCCCTCGCCTCGCTATGATTTTGTTTCGGCAACCGTTTCCGGCGCGAGCAAGGCAACTATCGCGCGCGTACCCAAGCAGAAATTGGGATCAGGCTGCCTGATACCTTATCAGGCCCTGATAAGGTATAGCCAGGGCGTGCCTGATCAGGCAAGCCTGATGAGGGCCTGATAAGGTGCAGGTCGTGAAGCATGACCAAAAAATCCTCACTTCAGATGAGGCGAGCCTGATGCCAGCCTGATCAGGGTCCCATACCGTACAGGTAGGGATACCTGACTGGATATCCTTGGCTTTTGACGAGGCTAGCCTGATAGCACACGGATCAGGGCCTTAGCAGGTAAATCAGGCAAGCCTTCTCCAGGCATGCACTATGCATGCCTGGATGACATTGATTTTGAGACGAGAACATTGATTTTGCATAATGAAAATTCCAAAAAATGATTGTAATTGTACGTGAGAAATACATAAGTGAACCTTTTTTTCTAATTTCTAATAAATTCGTAAATTTTTTATAGTTGATGTGCATTTTTTATAGAGTTTTCTTACGTTGTAAACAATTTTGAATGATTTAATAAGTAAATAAATAATTTAAATAATTCAAACGATTTATTAAAAACACATTCCTCGATTATTTGTTAAACATTTATTTTTTATTTATCACAATTGTTTTACATTACTATTACACAAAATCAATGTTCGTAGCATATGATTGATTTTTTCTGATTTTTATCTAATTAGAAAGTGTTCAAAATTCTCAATGAATTTTATTTTTCGCCGGCAATGCACGTGTGACACTTTGTAAAAGTATATTCATCAGCCGTGTGCATACTTCTACCGGAACTTAAATATACATTCGACATTTTCTTCGTTCGACATTTTTTTCGTTTCTCAAGTTGAGGATAACCGAGTTGGTTAAGAACCTCCCCCCACTGGCAATGTCGCTGGTTCGCGTCCGACCATGAGTGAAATAAAATAAATTTTTCCGTGATTTACTTTGTAGCAATTAGTTAATTTAATCCGAAGAACAAATATAAGAGGTTCAGAAGTCCGATAAAATAATGTTAATAAATAAAAAGTATTTATTATATTTTTCTCAGGTTCCTTGATTAGGTCGTGATCAGGCAGTCTGATCAGGACCTTATCGGCAACTGCGTTACATTCCTGATCAGGGCCTGATAAGGTGAATTATCAGGACCTGACGAAGTGTTAGGGAGTGCCTGATAGGGACCTGACGTCAGCCCGACGGCAATTTCTACTCAGATACGTGACCAAATCGTACGATGTCTGCCTCGTCTTGCTGATTGTTAACCGGAGAAGTCATAGGTGTATTTTTTTTTACTCGTTAGGCACAGTGAGATTTTTCCCATTTCCTTATCCGGCGAGAATATTCGAGGATAACGAATCGTCCATCCAACTGGGCCTGATTATAAATTGCTATGTATCGTTGTCTCAATACTGAAATATCTGTCTGACGCATCCCTCTGACAAATACCTGAATTTATGGGTAGACTTGCTGGAACCGGGCATTTTACATACCGCCGAATCTGCCTCTCCGTGGCCCCCACCGGGGATGACTTCGACTTTTCAACTTTGAGCGGAAAGTTTAAGCCTAGCTAAATGACTTCGTTTTCCCATTAGGGGTAGGTTCAACTTGCTTGATGATCTCGAGAAAGAGACTCGGAGAGCAGGGTATTTTTCCAAGCACGCCTCTCGGTGAAAGTTCGCTTGGTGGGTACAAGTAGAAGGAAGTTTGTTACGTTTGCTCTTAAGAGCATGTGAAATACTATGAAGTGCGAGAGAGATAGCATCAGTGGCGCTGTCAGCGGAGCAGAGAGCCACACTGAGAACGTGTTTCATATGCTCTTATAGTGATGCGGCTTGAAACGAGATTCGTACGATTCTCGTTCGATTTTTGTTGCGTTTGCTTTTGTTAAAAATCGCTCGTCTCGATTGTTCGGTGTGAAGTTGAATAATTTCTTGACGTGCAATGTCTTGACAAACAACCGAGATCAAGCGATATTGTCGAAAATTTAAGAAGTTAACTCCAAAGCCATACAAATATATAGAATGCCGAAATATATTCGACCGATATTGGACGAAAACCATGCAATGATACGTACGAGTGATGGTGGATTTCTGTTCTTCGACTTTATACGGAAATATTTGTTTCCGATATAGTTTTCTTCGTTCCATACGGCTCCTTTGCAAATACAATAACAATTTACTCATCGTTAAACAATTTACTCATCGGAAAATAGTGTGAACTGTAGCTCGAAGCTTCACGATTCGTCGTAAAGAAATAAAATTGTAAAAATTAAAATTATGAAAGATTTATTCACTCGAAGCTCGAATTATTAGATTTTACCTCGATGCATAGAGTTTTTCTCAAATTTAAGGTACGACAATAATTTTTTTAAAAAATGAAAATCATGACATTTAAAAGGCTTGATGGAATCTTCCCAAACTCAGCACCAACCGTTTATGGTAGTAACTTCACTTGCAAACAAAGTTTTAGCCTGATAGATTAAAAATTGCGCGAGAAACTATAAACACGAATTATATTAACTTTTAAAATCCTTTGTCGATTCGAACTCAATTCTATACCAATTATCCTTGGTGGTAGCTTGACTTGTCTGCAAACTTTCAGCTCGTCTGCTCAAAGTTTATGCAAAAAGCTATCTGAGGAAGCAAACTGCAAAGATAGAAAATACAAATTGTCGTATCATGTATTTATTTAAATGTAAACAACAACAATATCGGATCAAATCATCCGAAATTATAAAAAAAGGTAGTCTTCATTATGAACGACAAATAACGGAGCTCTTCCTATTATAGCTTTAGCTTTATCGACTTTTGCTAATACCGAGTTTTCTCTTAATTTCGTTGGATACTCTGCATGTAACCCACGAGTTCAAACATAATAGGCTCCTTGCAGACTCATTGTTAAGTCTGTTCCGGTGTTTTCGAAGTACCAAGGAAGCTTTCGAAAAGAAACGTTCGACCGATACTGACGTCGCCTGGATGCACAAAAAATCCTTTGCCATAGATGCAAGTGTCGGGAATTTAGCCTCACGCAGCCTCCACCACATCAAAATATTTACGTCCTTATCGGCGCGAGGAAGGCTGAGATAATTATCTAAATCTTTTCTCCAGTCTGAACCTCGAATTCCTTGGGACGAATTAGACTCAAGAAGCGAATTGAGATCGAGTATGTCGCAGAGTTCGCTGCCGGCATCGGCCGCATTATTCGCGCTGGATGTAGACGGTACGGGATCGATAACCGTTTTCGGATCGTAATATTTCGTACGATACACGAACTCGAATTGCTTAATGCATTCAGCCGCCATTTCTCTGCCTCGATGCGTACGCTGGAAAGTCTCAACTTTATGCCGTGGATCGAATTAATACAACGCAGTACATCCAATTTGACTTTGTATAGTGTTTGGCTAACTTATCACGGGCTGCAATAGCGGCTTCATGTAAGATGTCTCGTACAAGATCACGCGTCTGTGATGCCTGGTCCGTCAGAAAAAAAGTTTCTAGTTTGTCAAGCATCATGTTAATCCCAATCACCACGAGCGGCAATGTCGCGTAATTTTCTTCACTAAACACAGCTGACAATGCTTTAAAATGACGCAAGTATTCGACGAGCTCTTTCAAAAGGGTCGCTTATCAAACACTCAGTGTTTGATAAGCGATAGGCGGTGAGTGCAGGGTTATTTTCGCATAACAAATTGAGGGCTAGCTTCATCTGAAGCGCTGACACAATCATATCGCACGTGGAATTCCACCTCGTTGCAACGCCAAGATTCGGTGCTTGCATTTTGGTATTAGTTGTTTCACAGCATGATTTTAACTTTCTTGTCAATTGTTCGGAATATTTGACTTTCGCAAATATCTTTTTCAACTTTGTCAATACTCAAGTGCAGTCACTACTCAACTCAGCTTCAGTATTATCATCATCCTCGTCACTCTCGTCTACGGCATCGATGTTAGTTTGGACGATTCGTAGCATGTCATTCACAGCTAAATTGATGACATGTGCAAAGCAGCGAAAATGCTGATTTATGGGGTCAAAACTCAAGTTATCAGACGCCATGAGTATCGCTAGCTCTGACACAAAAACGGTGTTGGCCAAGGCGTTATCAAGCGTAATGCCCTGCACTTTTTCTAGAAGTTCATGCGTCTTCAGAGTGTCATAGAAGATTTTCGCAATTTCTCGACCAGTATTACACCCGTTCGACAGAACAAAATCGATAACTACTGCCTGCATGTTCCACTGATCGTCAACGAAATGTCCTGTTATCCCGTAATACGACGTGTTTGCAACCGATGTCCAAGCATCAACGGTGAACGAAATATTTGAGCCATTTTGTTGCAAAATGTTCATGACCACTTTTTGCATTTCCGAGAACCTCTCGAGAGTTTTAGATCGGAATCGATCTCGTTTTGGGATGGTCGCATTGGCATTAACGTACAGGAAAAGTTCTTGAGTTTCCTCATCGTCGAAGAAACTGAACGGCAGATATTTTTTTGCTGCCCAATCGATCACCACCCCGGGTAGAAATTCAGCCACGGCCCCAATACGGGCATCATCAGGCTTGCCGTAGTGCCTCATCAGGTTACAGTACGGCAGCCTGAAAAGGGCCTTACACGAAATGTAACGTAGTGGTTGATAAGGCCGTGAACAGGCTGCCTGATCACGGCCTTATCAAAGTACCTGATTGCCCCCTAAGCGAAGTATAATAAATATATTTTATTTATTAGGGTTATTTTATCGGACTTGTGAACCTTTTATATTTGTTTTTCGTATTCATTCAACTAATTACTACAATGTAAATCACAGAAAAGTTAATTTTTATTTCACTAAAGGTCGGACTTGAACCAGCGACCTTGCCAGTGGAGACTGCGATGACGGCGCCTTAACCAACTCGGCTATCCCGAACTTGAGAAACTTAATATCAAATTTGCTTTTAAGCTCCGGAAGAAGTATGTACATGACTATATATACTTTTACAGTGCCAGTACCCGTGCATTCCCGGCCAAAAATTAAATTCCGTGACAATTTCGAACAATTTCTGATGACATAAAAATCGGTAAAATGCTGTCATGTGTAAGATGCTAGGAACATTGATTTTGGATAACAGTAATGTAAAAAAAATTATAATAAATAGAAAACAAGTGTTCAACAAACAATCAGGGAATATATTTTATTAAATCATATGAATTATTTAAGATATTTATTAAATTATTAAATTATTCAAACTTCCAAAGTTCGTTGCAAGAGTTCGTAAATATTTTTTCTAATGTAAGAAAATTCTATAAAAAATTCACATCGACTGTAAAAAATGTACGAATTTAGTTGAAATCAATATAGGAATACTGATAATAATGAATGGAACACTATTCAACCACAGTGAAATAACAAAATGTTCAGAATACTGTAGAGATATGAGTTAACAAAATTATTATGAAGCAGTATGGCAGACCTGATAACGCCCCTACTGTGACCGGGGCCGAATATCCACTCAATTCCTTTACTATCGATTCACAAGGACTGCCCGATCAATGCCTGATCTGGACCTGATCTTACTAGTCGTAGGCTAGCCTGGTCATGCAGAACATGTGTATTCCAGACCCGGCCCAGGTAAGACTTTCCATAAAATGGCATGCCTTACCGTTTCCTCATCACGACGTGATCAGTCGTACAGCATACCTGATCAAATTTCTACGCGGGTACTATCGATTCACAAGGACTGCCCGATCAATGCCTGATCTGGACCTGATCTTACTAGTCGTAGGCTAGCCTGGTCATGCAGAACATGTGTATTCCAGACCCGGCCCAGGTAAGACTTTTCATAAAATGGCATGCCTTACCGTTTCCTCATCACGACCTGATCAGTCGTACAGCATACCTGATCAAATTTCTACGCGGGATGTTCTCAAACACTTCCTGTACGAATACTTGACGAGTACCTCCGATCGGGAAATGTACCGGGCAAATTATTAAGGAGTCTCAATAAGCTTGAAATAAATAAAATCGATTTTTGTATCTTAACTTGTATCGTAACTTTAATAGGCAACAAAGTTTTTGTAACAATTCCGAAAATTGATGGAGTTACGACAATTTTTGTGGCGGATCAGATCGCCTATTGCGCTACGGCGAACGGCCTCGCTGTGGATTGTCCAGTTTTCTTTTGTGTTTAATGAGTATACCTTTTTTGCGTCTATTGTGCCGCCGTACAATTCTATGTATGATTTCGGATGGTTTCGCTCAAGATGTCTTTTGAGTCCGGTCGTATTCCCATTACTCATCTTAATAACTTTCGTACACTTGTCGATTTTGCATGTTGCATATTTTACGTTATCAGCATCGATGCTAATAACGAAGAATTTAGCTCGAAGATTTTTTGCAGCCGCAGAAGACAGCTTTGTAGCCTCGGATACTTCGTTTGCCGCATTCTCCAAACTGTCTATGGATATTCCCCATATCGCTTCAGGTTCGGATTCATTGCAATTTTCTGTATATCCCACGTTCGCGGTTTCGTCTGCACGAATCCGTTTTTCGTTCTGTTGGCTTAACTCTAAGTTCCGTTTCATTATACTCAGCGATAAGTCGACATGTACAATATTCTATGACTATGAGGAATTGAGCGAGAATCTCGAATCTCGGTGTAAAAAACAAAAAGAAAAACCGAGACTTGATCAGCTTGTCTGTCAAATACAAGACGAGAAAAAATCTTGTCTCGTTGTTAATATCGAATCGAGATGAGAGCTCGACTGTCAATTGCGTGAAACCAGTCTCGATCTTGCCGTGATTCCGTATCGTCTCGCTTGTCGCATCACTGTGCTCTTAATGGGCGATAGACCCTCGGGTTAAGGGTCTTTCTTCGTCGGAAACATTTCGCTTGCTCTAGCGCAAGCGAAGTGTGTCCCGAGTAGCTATAAAGGCTCTACCTAATACGACCAGGCTCCATTTGGAGTTACCTCAAAGGGGTTTTGGTCGATTCGTGAGGATGGGAAAGGACCTAATGAAAGGGACAAATAGAGCCTTTATAGCGGCTCAGGGAATACTTCAAGTCTCGCGGAAAGCGGAAAGACCTACCGAGGGGGGGGGAGTGCGTTCCGTTACATAAATAGACATTTATTATATGTTACAGATAGTGTTCTGGTCCCATAATTAATTGTTGCTTTTATTTATTAATTCGCTTTCTTTAGGTTTAGTAATAAAGAAGGAAGGTTATTTTGTCGCCTTCCGTCTTTCCGTCTATTTATTTATGGGACGAAAATCTTTCTGATCCTCTACGAAAGAATTTCTTTATTAACTAAATTTCCTAATATACCAAATGTAAAATGGAAATGATTATTAATTATTACATGTTTCGTCACTCGGTTTTGTTCTAACAAGTGTTAGTTATGGAAGATACGTAGGGAGGCTGTATGCGCCGGTGTCGCCGTCGCAAGGCTTTCAGGTAGTTGTCCCAGCTGGCCATAAAATTCTATCTCGCGGGTTATAACAACGTCGCGCTTTATTTTGTCGGATCCGTGCATCTACTTCGGTTAACGAAAATACAGGGTCTTAGAAAAAGATTATTGTAACCATTAAGTCAATTATCAAATATGTACCGTTTTTGTTGCTATGTCTAATGTATTTTTCCCCACTGATTACGAATCTCGAACTTATTTTATTCCTGGAGCGATATTCAATGCAGAAAATTTCGTCGAACGTAAAATGAACATTTTCCAAAAATTTTAAAAATCATAAAATTTAAACGGTTCGATCCGTTTTCAGTAAATTTTATTACGAAACATTGCACAGGGTTAGCCAATTTCAGTGTCAAATTTCAGTTCGATACCTGCGTATTTACTCGAATTGGACCATTTTTAGTCATTAAAAAAAAAATCAAATCCCATAAAATCTGACCGGTTTTATAGATTTCGGCCCAATCCAATAACAAATATCTCTGATTACAGTATAATATTTGTATGCCTTTTTAGGACGATAGTTAAACATTTACGAAAGTTAAATCTACCCTGACCTTCTTTTGAAAATTTCAAATTCACCTACAATGTCGAACTGGATCTCAAATTACATGAAAATTGCACTGAAGAAAGAGACGTGGCCACTCTCTAGTGTACACTAGGACCTCGATTTTCGTACCCTCGTTATTTGCAAGTCTCCACCACGAAGCGAATATCGATCGACGCGGCCCGTGGAGGGGGAACTCATGCCGCAACCGAGACAGTGCTGTAAAGTCAAGTGATTCTATTCGGGCGTTTCATGGGCGAAAAACATAATCTCCAAAGGAGAAAACGAAATTCCGCGATGCCACCGGCAAAACGTCGATTGTCGAATTACGATCGACTAAAAATCAACGATCGACGAATTGGAGGAAGCAGGAGCCTATTTTGCATAACAATTGCACAATAATGCGTATACGTTTAAACAAATGATTAACTGCATTTTTCGCAGGGTCGTCGTAAATAAATACAAATATACAAAATTCCGTGAAAATAATTGATTCAATTTCTAATTTATTAATCTCGTTAATATTTTCCTTAACAAATGATTGATGTATTATGTATAATAAGTGTCCAGCACTAAGTTTCTAGTTTTCAATTTCTATTATGGAATCCCCCAAAAAAACCTAAATAAGGCCTCTGTTGAAGTCCTCACTGTAGATTGTTCGATTGAAGCTCGGTTTTCCTTTATAGGACCCAGCAAGGCGAAATATGGGTGCTCTTTTACGGTTTCCTTGACGATCCCTTATTATTCTATTGCGAACTCCTATATTGGGCCCTCTAGGGTCCCAGTTTGGATTCCGTATTATGGATTCCACGGGTATGCCTGTAATGGCCCTGTAGTTTATCTCGGTCGCCCAACTAAATTTCTGCACGGGTAGTATGGACGGGGCTTGCGCAACCTCGAAATTTGCACGGGTAAGCGGGAGCCGGTCCCACCGCAGTGTGAGAAAGCGAGATTCTAATGTACTTAATTTCAACTCGCTATCTCAAACCGTTTCCGAATTATAGTCGTTCTAAACGGAGTCAGTCTGTCATACACGCGCCCGCCCTGCGCGTGTACACGTTTTTTACCAAAACAAAGATTCCTCTACAGTAGAGTCTCGATCTTGTCAGCCTCTCGGGAGGACTGATGACAAAACCGAGAAAGCACAAGCCCCGTCCAGCAAGGCGTGCATGGTGGGAAACGCCAGTATCGTAGCAAGTGTGAAACGTCGCAGCGTCAACTCATAAAAAATTGCAGCAACGTTTGTTTACATTATACGCCACTGGCATGGTAGGGGGAACGTGCCGGCGCTTCACTCTGGCTGGCTCGTCACACGAGCGGAGGAGAGTAGCGGCAGCATAGTGGGAGATAGGAGAGTTGCCGACCTGACAAAATCGAGTCTGACAATATTGAGACTATTGTGTGAGGAAGCAGAAAGAAATTGTTTCAAAAAATCACAATTTTTAAAAAATTTTAATGAATTTCTTGATTTTTTAGAATTCATTTGAATTTTATCAAAATTTTCTTACAATTCAATTTTTTTTTCGAAAATTGGAAATGTTCATTAGTATCACCAATGGCCAATTAGTATAAAAGCTCGAATTTCGCATATGTTTCCGTCTCACGATCCCATCACAGTACCCACAACAATTTTCGAGGTGATTCCATTAACAATTCCATTATAGCGTTAAAAAATTAAAAATGGAGAATTCATAAATGTAAGAAAATCCTGAAAAAACTCATGTGGGTTTTAGAAACTCAACGAATTCATTTGATAAGTGAAAAAAAAAAATCCCTTATTATTTATTGAACCATTTTGTTAGCAAGTTGTTGATCACTTTTGGACATTGTTGCTAAATTAATGTTGTCTTGGCACCTCTAATGCACTTAATTTGTTTTTTCAGATTTTTAGCCTATTAGGAAGTGTTCAAATTCTCACTGAATCTCACTTTGGCTGGAAATATACGTGTGATGCATCCTTAAGATATCGGGCTCAAAGATTCTGATTAAAGCACACATGCGGCCCAAGATCAGTAAGCCTGTATGTTTCTCGAAATCAAAATGCGCTTATAAACTTTTTAATAAAAACTTCGCAAAAGATTCAAATTTGTATTTTTTTATGGACAGCTACCTAAAAGCTACGGCT
Source organism: Amblyjoppa fuscipennis (assembly GCA_963575735.1). Classification (NCBI taxonomy): domain Eukaryota; kingdom Metazoa; phylum Arthropoda; class Insecta; order Hymenoptera; family Ichneumonidae; genus Amblyjoppa; species Amblyjoppa fuscipennis. The sequence goes on from OY754488.1 coordinate 21,307,994, forward strand.
ACAGCACTGTGCCGAAGGTTACCTACACTAACTCGCGAGCGTTCGTGTGCCCCCATTCCCGCGTTCATTCGTTCGGCTGCAAGAGTGGGGATTTTCCTGTGACTTATAAAAGATTAATATTTTGCCCACATATAGACAGTAATGAAACAAGTGTCAAGGTTGAATTGAGAATGACACCGTAAAACGGTTCAAACTTTATGGAATTTTTGATTTTTTTATATCAGTTTTTGATAAACTAGCGTTATCCAACGCCATTCAAGGTTTATTATAAGTGCCAAACTATTTCAGAAATATATTTATTCATTCTGCGAAATATAAAAATCAATAGATACAAATTTGCTAACCCTTTATATTGATTTTTCGATTTATTCCACAACTTGATCGATTCTCAACAAAATCAAGAAGCATTACCGGTCGATAATAAGTCTGTTTGCGTACAACAACACTATAGCCCGATATCTCGAAAAAATGTGAGTGCGAGCGCTTACACAGACATTTTTTTGAAAAGCTCAAGACCGCGTCCAATTTAAACAACTACATGTAATTAGTAAAAAAAATCTCGTAAATAGTAACCACTCGACATCCATATCAAATTCTAATTTGAACGTTTAAGGCGTTTTTGAGTTATAGAAATTTTCAATTTTTTTCGTAAATTTTGATTGTGATTTTTCGACGGTTTCGAAAGCCCTGGATACATTTTCATCAAAATGTCGAAAATAACATTTTATTATCAAATCGAACCCCTTCTGTGCAGAAGCAAAGATAAAAAACCTTTTTAATCATCGATTTGCGTATGAAGTGTTTCAATTTCTATTCTCATAATAGTAGCCTCAGTAAATATTGTATACCTTTGGCCGATACATGGCATCCTTATGATAGAAGCTGTTGAGCATTCGCCTTTAACCTTCCTCTCTTCTCCCCCCGACATTGTCTATCCTTTTCTAACGGCGCATGCGCGGTCACCAACTGCGCAACGGAAATTGCGTCTCTAATCATAGCGTTGAGAATTTTCGCCATATTGTGTAGCAAAAATTTTCCTCTCAACAAAAAGATTAGAGTTTTGCTTGTTCAAGTGATCTTTTAATTGCTGAAAAGTAGTACGCAAGTGCTTTTACATGTCAGGATGTCAGATTCGGGCAAATTTTCTGAGTTAACTCGCTCAAAACAGGGTGAGACGAGTGGCAGTGAGAACGCCGGCCGGCGTAAGAGGGGTTTGGTGGACGATTATGATTCCGATACCGACGATGAGAATTTCTCATCCCGTCAGGCCAAGGCATTGCGCGCTGATAAGGATTCACGCCTTGAAGATCTACAGAGTCAAATTAACGTCTTAACTACTCTGTTGACGTAAAACCAACCCCCCCCCCCTCCCCCGTGGGGCCTTCGGCTATGGCCGGACAAAGCTTTCTATCAAGGCCCACAGTAAGTACAAGGGTCCTGGATCTAGGTGAGTTCAGATCCGACGTGCACGAAAAGAAACGACTACGTCCAGCAGATAAGGACCGTTTGGTGTTATTGAACAGTTTGCAACGTTTTGGAACTGTCGAGTGGAAGGAGGTCAGATACCCTAACGCCCTCAAGAATTTTTCAGCATCGCTAGGTTTCACGGATCTCGTGATTAATGAGGAGCTTTGGCACTTGAACAAGAAGAAGGACCCGCTTCTCCCTTTAGATCGGGTTCTCGGAGGCCTTGGCAACGCTGTGCTTGAGCAGAAGGATTTGCTGAGGAAGAATCTACAAGATATTGTCGAATGGGCTTGAAAGGGATCCATTGGCCTTTACTGCGGAGGCGTGCGTAATTTGTGGAAAGAGAGCTCAATGTATTGAGAGTAGACGAGAGCGTTTGCTTGGGGATTTGCCGAACAGTAACGTCCAGGCTCCGTTGCGTCGCGTTCCTCGGAGCACCGAGTATCTGTTCGGAATTAGCCTCTCATCTAGTCATTAGAAGGTTCGCAGACGTGGCTTAATACCCCCACATATTTATCTACCAAGAGACCCATGATCAAGACGGACCTCGCTCATCCAAAGCCTGGTAACCGTTTCCAGCAGTCTACCATGCAAGACTTTTCCGGGTCCCAAGCAGGGGTTCAACGCAAATCAGAGCGGCAAGGCTAAGAATGAGGGTAAGAAGGACTTTAAGGGCAAAGCGGAGAGCCCTTTCGGAAAGGACAAGGGCAATGACTATCTAGCCCGTCAGGAATTTACCAGGCGCCAGTTGGTTGCCTTCCAGGAAAGATGGCGGGTACTAGCAGCCCCTCCAGTCGTCTTAAAGTTGTTAGCAGGTACATGAATTCCTCTAATCTCAAAATCAACTCTTACAAGCAACTGGCGTCAGTCCAGATTTGCAACAAGGGTGGCCCGAGAATGTCGAAACAAATTCGGCTTTTAAGGGATCACAAGATTCTAGAACAACCGGGGAAAGAGGGTCCGAGCTCCATCTCAAGGATGTTTTTAATCAAAAAGAGCAGCGGGGGTCTGAGACCAATTTTCGATTTGCGTGGCCTCAACAGGCATGTGAAAGTAAGAAAGTTCCAATTAATTTCTCACTTCAAGATTACAGATTTCTTGCAGGATGGATATTGGATGACGCGGATAGATATATCCCAGGCCTATTTTCATCTTCTGATTGCCGGATCTCACCGGTGCCTCCTTCGCCTCGTATACGGCAAGGAGTTGCGTCAGATGACGAGCTTGCCCTTTGACCTCTCATCTGCCCCTCATTTCTTCGCAACAATCACGAACTGGATTGCAGAAATCCTTCGTGCGCGAGGTATGAGGGTAGTCCTTTACATGGACGACTTCCTCCTGGTCTTAGGCTCTTAGGGTTCTTAGGGCACTTAAATTTCGCCAATTTTGCAATCCACAGAGGATGCCTTCACTATCGGCATCTGCAGAGATTTTCGATGGCGTTCAGACAGGGACGACTTCGAGAGAGGCGACCACTTCCCCGGAACGTCCTGGTGGAGCTAGCCTGGTGGAACGAAGCAATGGCTTCCGCGGCTTGCCTCCACAAGGGCAGGGTTACGAATTACTTAACCACGGATGTTGCGGACGCAGGTTGGGGAGCCGAGTTGGATGGCATCCTCATCTCGGGAACCTGGACGAGAGAGCAGAGCAAATGCCATTCCAATCAGAAGGAAATGTACGCCGTATATGCCGCAATAGAATAGCAAGCGCAATACTTGTAGAGAGCGCACATCCTGGTACAGACGAACAATTGTACACTGGTGGCCTACATCCAGAAGAAAGGGGCCACAAAATCCTAAGATTTACTCAACCTCACCTTCCGTGTTCTCGAGTTAGTGGGCCGTCTGCAGATAACTATCACTGCAGTTTACCTTCCAGGAAGGTACAACGGAATCGCGGATCACCTGTCAAAAAAAAGGCTTTCAGAGTGGCACCTTCTATCGGAGGCAACAGATCGCATCTTCGAAAGATGGGGCATCCCGGAAATCGACCTTTTCGCCTCGGCGGATTCAGCCGTAGTCAGGCGATATGTCTCGAGAGACTCCACAGATCAATGCGCCTACTTCATAGACGCATTCAGTCGTCCATGGGACTGCAATCTGGGGTTGGTGTTTCCACCGCCAAGCCTCATACCCAGGGTTCTGCCTCATCTGAACGAAAGCAGGGAGCAAGGTGCTGATCGTCGCTCACAGGTGGGAGAAAACGTTTTGGATGCCCGATCTAGTCCAGAGGTGCAAGGAGTCACCGATGTCCATCGAAAGCCTAGAGACAGTGTTGTTCGACATCACGTCGAATCAGCCACCTCCGGGGGTGGAGCGTCTGTCTTTTCAGGTGTGGAAGGTTGGATGTGGGAGAGATTAGTGACGGACTGGTCCCCTCAGGAGATGGATTTAGTAAGAGGAAGCTGGCGCCTTTCGACGCTTCAGACATACAAGGCGCCCATCCGTAGATGGATCAACTGGTCGGTGCAGAGCGGAATCGATCCCGCAGCTCCGCAGGGACAGGATTTGGCAAGATTCCTAGCTAGCTTATTTGTTACGCACGGGTTCGCCTACAGCACCATTTTAGTGCACAAGTCGGCAGTCGCAACATTCTGGTCCGGAAAGTCTGCGGTGAGTCTATCATCCGATTTTTTAGTCCGTCAGGTCCTCATGGCGATATCCATAGCTAAACCAAGAGAAGTGAGGGCTGAGATTTGGGATGCTCAGATCCTTCTCGACTGATTGAGCACACGGTCAAAAACTTTATCATTCTTCGAAGTCCCGAGAAGAACGGCCGCCTTACTTTTGCTAGCATCAGCATGGCGTATTCACGAACTTACGCTTTTGAAGATTTCCAGAGATTTTCTCACAAACTTGGGAGACGAAATAATCTTGTCGACGGATTTTGGGTCAAAGATAGACCGAAATAGTTTTAGACGGTCGGGTTGGAAATTGTCAAGACATTCAAACATCTGGCTCTGTCCGGTAACTTCGATTAGAGCGTTGCTGAAGAAGTCGGAGGAGAGCTGAGCAAAGGTAAAGCTGGGCGAGCTTTTCATCACCGTGACAGCACCAGTGAAGGCAGCCTCCAGATCAGTCATCGCGGGATGGATTCGATCGGTGTTGAAAGAGGCAGGAATAGATGCCTCTCTGGGAAGTATTCAATCGGTAGCGGCTTCCCGGGAATGGCTGGACAACTTACCGGTTCAGGATATTCTGAAATTGGAAATGTGCGAAGACTTTTAGGAAGCATTATTGCAGGCAGGTCAACAGCACAGTCCAGTCCAATGCCGGCTTGTTGACGGCGAATTTTGCGCCGATGTAAATTGGTAACTATGTTTTTCCTTTGGAGGCATTTCATTACGTCTAAATACAGATTATAATATGTTATTAAGTCGCGTCCAAATGTGTTTCTATAAATAAAAAGAAAAATCTAAGATTCACAAGTGTGTTTCTATAAATAAAAAGAAAAATCTAAGATTAGGAATAAACACTTCTGGTCGGTAAAAAGGAGGCCTTCCGATATACCCACATGCGATCGTCAAAAGAAAAAAATGATTCAACTAACACATGGCGTTGAGACGTTCACCAGCAGATAACAAACACGTCTCTCATAAGGATTGAGTTATAGGAATCACGACTTTTGCGCGATTTAAGCGCCACCTGATTGTACAACGTGTACAACGCATAAGCGTCTCTTTCTCTTTACGCTCAGCGTTCAAGCGGAGTACACGTGCTCCGTGCTGTGTGTTAACTCCGATAATAAAAAGACTGTGAATATAAAGATTCCGGGGTATAATCAATCACTTATCCGGATATATGATAAATTGACGACGAGAATAAAGGCAGTGTGCAAAGTTCAGTGGTGAAGAAGAAGGATCGTCGGAATGTTTTTTTTTCTCTTCAAGTGACAAGCACGCACGAAGGACAATAACTTCGCGACACGTGGTGAGAATGCCGTCGGCGAAATGAATTCGGAGCGGAGTGTAAATCGTAAAGTCGACTGAGATTTGTAAGAATATCCATCGTTTTTGTCGGATAAGCTCGGGTATTATACGAAAGGGAAATTTACGTTGCATCTGAAGGAGAATACTCAAACGGTGTTTTGCAAACCAAGGTCGGTACTGTATGCACTCTCGTCAATCGAGACTCTCGTCAATCGTCACCCCATAGGCTTGTTTAAAACAACAAGAAAAGAAATCCATAGACTAGTTGAAACAATAAAATTTGAAGAGCTTGTTACGTTCAGACCGGCGGATTGTGAGTTCGCTCGGCAGAACCACAAATGAATGGTCTAAAGGCATTAGCCCAGGGACGGAGACCTCGCCGTACTGCCGTGGATTTATTTTAAAAGGATGACATTCAGAGGTATTGAGCTTCCAAGAGATTATCAGAAGGCCGGAAATGCATGCATAATGATATTAAAGGTTTTTGGTTTAAAACGTTCCGGGTAGAAATTCAGTCACGGCCCCAATACGGGCATTATCAGGCTTGCCGTAGTGCCTCATCAGGCTCTAGTACGGCAGCCTAGTACTCCAAGAAGCATCACTTAGGCTACTTCAGGAAGCTAACAATATAAACCTGAACAAAAGATAGATTCTAAACGTGCGGAAGGAAGAAAGAGTGTTTAAATCGGAGTAGGGAGTCGATGCTCCTTGGGTGACAAAGAAGACGATATTTGGGATTCGGAGAATAGTAATTTATAGTATAAGTAGAGTCTTTAACAGATGTAAAGAGAGTGACGTTGACATTATAATGTAGGTCAATTTGTAAGGGTAAACATATTTGATTCCCGGGTGTGACCGGGAACTCGGGTGAGAGAGAGAGAGAGCGAGATGATTTTTAGGCTTTGGTCGAAGAAAATATATTTGGGTGAGGTTACTGCCTTTTAGAGCGAAGTGTGAAAGAATTTATGTACGAGCGGCGACAGAAAAACGGGGGAAAAAACCTGACTTGGAAGAAGTCATAAATTCCTACCGACACGGGTCGGTACGATAGAGCGCGGTAGAGTAGTGAGAGAGACAGCGGTATGGTAGGCCTGACCCTAGCTTGCCTACACTGGAGCAGAAATAATATAATATAGAATATGCGTTTAAATAGTTATATTATTTGTTATTAAAAGTTACGTCGGACGTAACAGCTTCACACCACCACCTATTTTTAGAAGGCCGCGCCGGTGTTGACGATCAACAGAAAGAAGAAAAAAAGCGTTTACCATGCTCGTCGAAGTCGCAGAGCCGATACTCGAAAACTTACGACAATTCACGGTCCCCGACGCAATCAATATCGCGGTGCTATTTTTAATTGTAATTTAACTCCGTCACATCCATAATCTTGTGTATGTCTTGCCGTAGAACACGATAGGTGCCTAGGTTTTCTGTGATGCCATCGGGACGCGACGAAATCGCCGTTTCAACATATGCAAAATCACTCATTTTTCAATATTGGTCGTAAAAATTGCAGATAAACTTTTTTCGTTAATCGTCGCTCCAGGACGATCCCTTGTATTCCATGTATTCCATGTATATTCCATGTATAATCCATATATATTCCATGTATTTGTCCACGCTGATCACGAATCTAAAAGTTGTTTTATTCATAAATGAATTTTTAATGAGGAAAATTGCTTTTAAAGTAAATTACTAATTTTTCATAAAATTAAAAAAATTCAAAATGACATAAAATTTAAACGGCTCGATCGATTTTCTTGAAATTTTAATGGGTTCATCGGGTGATCATATTCCATCTGTGTACGCGTTTTTAGCCTGATAACTAAAAAATTGTGAGCACTAGAGTGAGCATAGACATTTTCGAAGAAATAAAAAATAGCGTACAAAAAAAACAACTGAACATTTTTGGATTAAATTTTGACTAAACGTTGACTATTGATCACACATACTGTGTAAAAAATGTCAGCTTGATCGATTGTTGCATTACCGAGTTACAGCGATTTGAATTTTTCGCGTCTGAGTCATACACACATACATACATCCGGATATTTTTTCTAAATGTGATTTTTCAATGTTTTGGAACATTCTGTATACGTTTTCATTAAAATCTCGAATTTTTTTTTTTCACCTAAACAAAGTTTCCTCTATGAGGAAGCAGCATAGTATATTATGCCACAAGGGAGGAAAGTGCGTTTTTTCACCAAGTGTGAAGTTTGAAAGAATGAAGAAATTCACACGAGGTGAAAAAGCACTTCTTTCCTTGTAGTATACGATATCTTTTTTCCGACTTCGTTAAAATAACCACATTTCTTGCGTCGCAAAATTGTCATATTCGCAAATGACCATTACTGATCCGGAAGTAATAGAGCTTCGAGAGGGAGTAATGAGCCCTATTACTCCCTGCGGAGTAAAGGAATTGTACTGCGCATGCGCACATGTTATTAATGATCATCGGTCAATAATAGGCTATTTTCCGCCCGTATTGCACGCAAGGAATGTCGTTATTTTAGCGCAGTCGGGAAAAAACATTTTTTTTGCAGCTTTCTACTTTACTCTTTCGCATCGCAGTAAAATTGTGGGTCTCGAAAGTAAATTTCTCTCGTTCCGTCAATTTGCATATACAAATGTGTCTTTTTTTTTACAATATCAATCGTACGATTGTTACAAAAAATTATACATTTTTTGCGGCTTAGATACTACTCTGTAATTCGAAAGACTTCAAAGAAAAGTTTCTCCAGGAAGCGGGAAAAATAATTACGTGGCTTGTAAGATCTCATCTTGGCTAGCTGTAATGTGATCACGATCTCCCTCTTAATCCGTGGTCGTTTCTGTAAGTTTAACATGTCTCATCAGCTTGGTCCAGCGAGTGATTCAGATGGCTGGGCAAATAACTGTATTAAAAAAATTAAAAGAAAAAAAATTTATTGTCTTAGGAAATTTACAAATAATTTTTCACTGAAAAAAGAAAAGAAAAAAGCTATCGACGTCAAAATAGTTGAATGGATGGATGGATGGCAATGTTTTGCGTGATGTTTATTTTCGAGATTCGTGTCTCGACGTGAGAAGGTTAAGTCGTTGAACGTCATGGTCAAGACCGGACGACGAATACATTGAAATTGAGAAAGTACAAATTGAAAAAATGTGGAAAAAGATTTTTCTACGGGTCGAGGGAAAGCTTTTGGCATTACCTGTGAAATGACTCTAAGACTTTCCGAGGGGTTCGTCGGTCTGCCGACACGAACTTAGCGGAATCGTCGCAACGCGTGGATCAGCAAAAATCCAACGATTGATCTGCAGTTTGCACTTATACGACAACAAACGTTGAGGTCTTCCCTAGCAAGTTGACGGACCGCAAAAACGGACACGAACGTTCGAAAATGAAACGGATCGTAAAACGCTCCGTTTTACGATCCGATTAGCGCTCCCTCGGTTTTCGGTCGCGAAAGCCGCAAGAGGACCAAACCATTTCCAACCAAAATTTAATTCGCTCCGTTTCCGGTTGCGAGCACCGAAACCGGAATAAACGAGACGAATGGTCTTTTTCGTAAACGAGAAATATTGAATTTCGTAAAAGAAATAAAAAAAATTTCAATTATTTTCATTCTTCATAAAGAACTTTTGATAGGGAATGTATGTGTAATGCATCCCCAGTAAACACAGTAATCTAACAGCAATGTAACAGCAATGTAACAGCAATGTAACAGCAATCTATCCGAAAATAGCAGGTAATATTACGAGAATGTTGCATGTAAATTACGTGTAAGTTGCCATTTCCGACTCAGCAATATAACACTGTTATATTGCCGTACTATGTCGCTGTTATATAACAATGTAATATACAATTTTTATTTAAAAAACATATTATGGCTAATCCCATCCTTGGAACAGCATCTTTATTAGTGACAAACTATATTATTCTATCGATAGGAACAAATACATCTCAGAAAAAACGTTATTAATTTATGTGCTATCGGCGGGATACGAACGTGGGACCCTTGGACTTGTAGATGGTGACCTTACTATTCGGCTATGTTGGACTTGAGAACATAATTTTGGCAAATTGTATACACGGTTTAGACGGATTACCTACGGATCATGACTGATGTATAAACTTCAATTTCTAGCATTAAATATTAGTCGGTCAGCTCTTTGACGGTCATAAGGAAACCAGTAATTATTTACTTGTTATAACATCGTTATATGTATGTTATGTACCTGTTATGAAACCTGGTTTTGTAACCGTAACGCTACCACACTTTGTAACATTAACCTTGCCCGCAGATTAGTAATGGTCATAAAAGTTGTTATAAACATGCTATATAAACGTTACAGAGTCCAGTTACATTATTGTAATGTAATTACGTTATACGCTATTGACATTACCTAATTATCACGAGAGTTACACTCACATTGTTACAAGTATGTTATGTAACGGTTACACAATTTTTATACATAACTATAACGTTACACTGATATGTAACAGTTACATTAATTGCATATAACAATTGTAACATTACATATTACTCCCATGTTACATACCCTCTATATATCGGAAGAATAACATTGTTACATTACATGTAACTTCCATATTATGTTGCCATAATAAAACGTCTTCACTGGGTCCTTATGTTAGAAATATTCTTACGGAATATATATATTTGACAGAAATCTCAGTACGTCTGGTACAGTATGTTTTATAATATTTAGTGCGTGGCGGTACGACTGCACAAGTCGCGGTCTCAATCGAGAATGCCCATCGATCGCCCGATCGATGATGACGAAGCCCACCGACTCAGAGTCACAGCAGCTCGCTTTTGTATAGCCAAAGTTCTCTTGTCTCGATCAGGAATCTTCGCAAGCGTCTCATGTGACTATCGCGGAGTTTGTATGTCTGGTAGTTTCGAGAAGGGTATGCCGAGAAGTCTCGACCCTCGTTATCGCTTTCACTTGAGGCCATGTGAAAGATGCACCACGTGACCACGGTCTTGCATACAGGCACGGTCTTGCATACAGGTCTTGCAACTCAGACACAATTACGCTGCGGATGTGAGTCGCTTATTGAAGCAGTTTTTCGTTCTTAGAACCTCCACGAGTTGTCGCTGTCATCGAGCTTCGCAAATAACCGTAACCTCACTTTCTAAGAACAACAAGAGGACGGTGTTTATCGATGATATCGAAATTTACTTAAATATATGGGACTTTTTTTTTTAATATGCCAAGAAAGTGTGCTGTACCGTATTGCAACAGCGGCAGCCTAACTGCGAGTTGCAAGATTTCCGTATTTCGCGCGCCGAAAGATGTGTCTATGCGAACAACGTGGGAAGAGACGATTCCGGGCATCAGTGCATTGCAACAAAATGACGTGGTTTGCGAGAAGCATTTCGACGCAAACGACATATCACGTGAATGGGTCAAGCAGGACTCTAGTGGGCAGATAATTGCACGGGTAATTACATTTTACATAAAAACGAATTCCGTAGAAAATGCAATACAAGCTCCGTATTATTTTGTTAAAGGTTCCGTACAAGCATCCACACCTCAACGATGGTGCTATTCCGAAGAACTTCTGTGTCATTGAAAGGGAGAAAGAAAATTGTGATCCATTGCATAATTACGCAACGAAGGATACACCTGCGCTCGTAATGAAAAATCCTTGGAGCGATTCGCACAACGACGATAAGTCAGCTGCGCCTTTTGATATCGACGAAACGAGTGATCAACAAACTTTCATTGAAGAGTTCTCTGCACCTAAAGGTATGCCTCGTCACACTCCACACGTATAATGAAACAATTAAAAGCAATGAAAGCGTTCTATTGGTTTCAATTTAGTAGAGGTTGCATGTATCGTGGCTCCGGATCCAGACCATTTCTCATTGCCGCAACCTGTCGAAGAGACTAGCGATCGTCTGAGAACAGATTCATCGACGACTGCAAAGCCTGCAGAGGTATCATTAGCTCATGGTAGTAGCCAACGTGAGTATAAATACGCCTTTTTAATAGCATCAAAGTTTCAGCGTTTCAAAATTATCGCCTGAACATATTGTTGCAGACATTCCGGACTCAGTTAGCACTTTGACTGATTCTTGTGCCCTTCCGGAGTCTTGGAGTGTCGTCAAGATGCCCAGTGAAAACGGCGATCAATTTCTATTTTCTCACGTGATAATGAGGTTAGAAAACGGCGTGTCTTGCCCAATAATGCAATTATGCGTGAAGCTTGACGGAGACGGTGCATTGGACTATTACGTTTATGGACGTCATATCAATCTGGAAGGAACGCCACTCGAGCGAAGATTAGAAAAAAAAAAAAACGAAAAGCTTCCGAATGTATTGGAGAAATTCAAGAGAATGAACATGTGCAACGGATTAGGAAAAATCAATGTCCATGTAGCACGAGAAGAAGGAGCATTTCAAGATTACGTCGGTGAATGGAGAAGCCACAATTGCGCTTTAATCTCGAAAAAGAAAAGATGCGATTCCTGCATAAAATTGCGAAAACGTATAGAGCAACGGGCGGCCCGATTGTCGAAGAGGCCGATGCTCTCGCGTATTCGGAATGCTTCAAATCCCGTTGATCAGATGAAATTGTCAATAATGAGGATAAAAAATAGACGTCAACGACAACAGAAACTTAGAGTAAAGAAGACCGTGCAAAATCTGATGATACGTTTACAAGAGCAACGAGAACAAATCGCGAGCATACAAGATGTTACGCTCGATAAAAAATGTGTCGAGCTCAATGTACCGGAGGCCCAAAAATTGTCACTCAAAGAAATTATAGTAGCGGCGAACAAAAAAAGTACGAAAGGCCGGCGTTATACTCAGCAGTGGATAATGTTGTGCATGCTAATGAATATCCGTTCGCCTGGTTATTACGATTTCTTGCGTAAAAACAATATCCTGCCGTTGCCATGTAAGAGTACTATCCGCGGTTACTTTTCGCTAATCAACACGAAATGCGGCTTTGATGAAAAATTTGCCGAGCTCCTCAAGATCCATTTTGCATCGAAAACCGCACAGCAGCGTCACGGCGTACTGCTGCTTGACGAAATTAATTTGAGGAAATCTGTAGCAGTTTGTTCGAAGAATTTAACTTACGTCGGATTAACTGACTTCGCCGATGACGGGCCTCGGTCAGTCGACATAAATGAGCAGGCAACACACGGACTCGTGGTGATGTTCCAGCCTTTAGCCGATGTCTATACACAACCGATCGCAGTGCTTGCTTCGAAAGGTCCCGTTAAAGGGGACGAGCTCGAGAAGATAATTGTCAAAGCCATTTGTTATATCGAAGCGTGTGGAGCGAAGATTCATGGAATTATTTCAAACGGAGCTGCTACAAATAAAAAAATGCGATGACTGTTGGGCGTAAGAGGATCGATGAACGATTCCAAAACATGGTTTATTCATCCATTGGACGATGAACGAAAAGTTTTCATGTTTTCGGACATCTGTCACGTAATAAAAAATATCCGAAACAGACTGGAAAACAAGAAGAAACTTCGGGTATGTTGCAAGAAAACTTTGTTCATAAAATATTGTATTCCTCGGAATGTTTATCGTGACCGTGACTGTTACTACCGTTATCTAGTTATTATCGGCAGACGGCTACATCCTGTGGGAATATTTCGAAACGCTATACAAGCTCGATAACAATCACCTAGGAAACGCGAGAGTTTGTCCAAAAATAACGGATCGACACATTTATCTCGACAACACCTCAAAAATGCGCGTCAGATTAGCCACTCAGGTTCGTCTCGATAGAGTAAGATTGACGGTGCAAATGTGCGATGGTGTTATGCGGGTTATAAATTATTATCGTATAACAGATTTTTAGCAACTCCGTTGCTAACGGACTTTCATTTTACGCGTCTCACGGTTGTGAAGGATTGCGTGGATGTGAACAGACGGTTGCTTTTTGCAAGCATATCAATGATATGTTCGACGCACTGAATAGGAAAATGCCGAATCAAGGACTGACACCGCAATGCAATGACTTTCAGGTACACCAATTACTCATTTACAATGTACTCTATTTTTTATTTTACAAATTCGGTTTTACAATTGCTATCACAACTGACAGTTTGCCATTATTGTGATTTACAGTACAACCCCCGTATTCTTAATTCCTCTTAACTCGACCGCTCCCTTAACTCAACTCGTTACCATGGCAACGCTTTCTCCTAACTGCATTTTCCCTGAGTACACGGTCGCATCGTATCTACAATTGACCGGGATTGGGGACGGTAGGGTAAATGCAGAAAAGGATGCGTGTCCGGTCCCGTCGAGTTAAAAATAGGGAAGTTGTACTGTATTACACGAATGCACGAATAAATAACCGAGGATACCTTGTGTACTACTTGATTCACTGCAATTTCTCAGGTTCTCCAAAATTCATTGCGTTGGTTGAATCAATGGGAATCGGCCGTGCAAAAAAAAAAGACATTGAGGCACACGAATTTCTCACCGTCGAAACTTCGCAAGGGCTAAGAATATCTCTCCAATCGACGATAGATATGTGCCAGTACATGATCGAAAAATATAACTTCAAGTACTTACTGACTGGCAAAATAAATCAAGATAATTTATTCTATTATTTTTTCGCCATGTGCACATGCCCGTCAACAGCCTTGTTATTGTCTTACATGTTCTATTCGTATGTTGCAGAAATTCTTCGGCACGATTCGCCAATGCGCAGGATGTAACGACCACCCAAATGCTCCTACATTTTTGCAGCTGTACAAAGTCCTGTCGATATACAGTGCGATAAAACCTCCGAAATACGGTAACTGTACAGTGTCCGACAGTATATCAGCACCGACGCTAGTCTCGCTAAGCGAAATTAAGGCGATTTACGGCGAAAAGCGAGGAGGAAAGAGTGCGACGTATCTCCAAAAAATTAAACAGAAATTAGACGAAATTCTGCAGCACAGTGATTGGGAGGCCGATGATATCATCGCTTCTGACTCTGAGCATGACTACGCCCTATCCCCTGTTTTGGATTGTATCATTTACTACGTGACAGGTTTCGTACACTAATCTCATATTTAATATCATCTCCGAAAGCGTAGGTTTGTTATATACTAACACCGTTCGCTATACGTTGCCTAACTCGCGTGGCTTTTTGTAATTATAGCTTATCCAGGGCAAATTCGTTGTTGAGTTGCCGTGGCACGGGAGATCAAACTTTGATTCATGGAAGACGATAATTATTATGCTTTTAGGGTACTTATGCAAACAAGTGCTTAAGAAATACAAATCGTGCGCGGCGTGTGAAGAAGCTGTGAGATTCAAGTCCGGTTGTGCATCGTCAGTATCACAATTGGTCGAAATGAAACTCCGCGGTGGTCTAATCCATGCCAATCTACATTTTTTCAAGCTCGTTAATCATATTGAAACGTCGTTCGCAAAATATTGTTCTCGAATTGACGTTTTTGACTTAAGTCTCGAGGAAGTGCTCGATACTTACACGTTCACTTTTCCCTGCAAGGAACATGCATCTGATATACTATCTTATGCGGTAGTTTACTATATTAGATTAAGGATGAGACAAAACGCTCATCAGGAGAATCTCAAATTAAAAAAAAAGTTCGTTGTAAAAAAAAACTCGCGAAATTGACAAATCAATAAACGGTGTTCAAATACTCAATGTATTTTTTCTTTGCTTTTTCCCTTTGAATATAGACATTTCTAACAACAATAATTCGTCTGTTTTCGCTACGCGTTCATCATATGAGCTGAAGATACACAGAAATAGGCATTTAAGAATTTATTCGGGGGTAGCATTACGCGTATGTAATTATTTTAAATGCTGCACAGCCAATTGTACCGATCATGCGGTGGCACGGGACAAACGTATATTCGTAAGAGAGAGATCGATAGATTCATGCTATCTCACTCTCACGGCGCGGAAATTCGATAGCAGCGACGCTAGTAGCGATGCGGCGAATAAAAATTAGCCTCACTAAGCGAAGCTTCCCCCACCACCGAAGTTGCAAGACCTGTATGTAAGACCGTGCATACAGGTGTGGAAACGACGGTGGTGGGGGAATGGTCGCTTAGCGTCCAGTTTTCGCAGCTTCAATTTTCGGCCGAATGGTGTGCATCGGAAAGGAGATGTCGAGTGCGAAAGCGACAGGCATATATCTCTATCTTGCTCACAGCGCATTTTATTTGATTTGTACCCTGTTTTGCAGTGCGATACCACACGGGATTTCGTCATTTTCGTACGATCAATTTGTCAATGAGAATTTTTTAAATTTTTACACGCACGATTTTACACGAAACGCGAGGACAGAACCGTACGGTTTAGATTAGTCCGGCAACATCCCCCGACCACAGCGCCGCAAGGTGGTAGCGATTAGAAAAAAAAGCTTGGACACTAAGCGGCCCACTTTCGCCTATGGAAAACGGCCGTCGTTTCCGGCCCTGTATATAAGACCGTGCACGTGAAATATGAGTGCGAGAAATAGATGCGTTTTTCGAATCAATGCCATTTAAAATCGTTTAACGTTTCGAATAAAACGGAAGTATCATCGGGCGCGGTATTAAATTGTGCATCCGCTAATGCTTTGCTTTATCCCGAAAAGTTTACGGTCTCTAAATCGCATTCATTACAGATTTTGGTTACCGACTGAGTCGTTTCACATGTTCTTAATACATGGGATCAGTAGGGAAGCATAATGTCGGAATTCGAATTGTCGCCTTTTTTGGCTCTGAAAAAAACCGATTGCATCGAATTTCGGAAAAAAAAGTTCAATTTTCATGAAAATTAGTTCGGTACTTTTGCGGTTTTTGCAACAAAAACGAGAAAGATCCGGTCCGTTTATCCATTTTATGCAGTCCGTTTCGTTCCTGCACCGTACGGGTCCATTTCCGGTCCGTTTTACGATTTTTCCCGAAAAGCATGTAGGTTAACCCTAGCACAACTTGCTAGGGTTAACCTACATGCAACCGAATCGCGAGAAGACTTCATATTGACCCATATTTTTCGCCTTGTATAATACACAAACGAATTATGAATAAAAATAACAAACAAAAGACGAAACGGGTGCGTGGAACAGAATGAACACGATGACGGTAGCCTGGTCGTAGCATGTGTGCCGCTGTGCGTCGTTTATCTGACCTCCGATTATTCGAGCCTCCGCGTTATCCAAAGCGCCCAACTCATCCGAGCTCTCCGCGTTAACCGAGGTGTAGGTGTTCGGATAATACGGAAAACTCAGATAAAACGGATAAAGCAGCATGCCCGCTTAAACTTGTACAAGTTTACTGCGTCTTTATATTGCGAGCTGTAAATACATCAGTCCCGATTCTAAAGTCAATGGTAGAACATCATGATGTCTCAAAAAAGGAAACAAGTAGTAAATTAGCAAATAAAGTTAATGTTTATATGAAGTGGTGTGTTACTTTTTAAATATACAATAGTCCCTCGCGTTCAGATTAACTTGAAACCAACCGGTCGATTGGTGCACCAAATTCTCGTTCCAACCTTCAAGAGGCTGATTTTTCGGCGATATTAAAAACCCAACCATAATACCAACCATTATATGTGTTGGATACGCAGTTGGTTTGCGGTTGAATTTTCTTAAAGCAACCCTATTTCCAACCCTGAGGCAAACGCTATCGGTGCTTTGGATATAAAGTTGGAAATTCGGTTGTTTAGGGAAAAATCCAACCGTAAACCAACTTTCAATGCGACACAAAATGGTTCGTATTAAGGTTGGTTTCGATGGATAAACCAAAAAGCTACCTCCAGAGGTGTTTTCGATTTGCCGTTATAATGATGGTGCGCATGCGCACAATCGTTTTCTAGTACGAATTTCCATAAAAAAACGGCCAGGCGCATGCGCATGGTCATTTTTTGGTGAATATTCGTACCAGAAAACGCCTGTGCGCATGCGCAGTCATGTTGTAATAACACTAATAACGAAAAACGCCAAATCGAAAACACCTCAGAATGTTGGAATCAGAGTCGGTTTGGCGCACCAATCGACTGGTTGAGTTGCAATAGTTTGTCGGAAAACAACCCAAATCCAACCCAAAGGTTTGCGGAGGGTTGTTCCGCGAGGGAGTCGTACAAGTTTGAATTAAGTATGTTATCCGTGTTATCCGAGTTTTCGCTTATCCGACGTACGCTCTCCCCACATTACCTCGGATAAACGCGGTTCTACTGTAGATACTGCAGATACTGTTCTTTGGTCGAAAGAAGATACTTGCCATCTTTCTTTCGTAGCGTCGTTTTTTCAAATTTACGTGGTTTTTACTTTTCGGCGAATTTTCCGATATTCTTTGCTTTTTTATACAGTTTCTGATTATGCGATTTTCCGGTGCATCGTTTGTTTTTTCGTTATTTATAAATCCAAGGTATGTACGAGATCGCTTTAGCAGAATATATTCAGCCATAACCAATAACAATGTTTACACGGACTAACTTTTCGCGTTAATATTATTAACTTGTTTTAATTCAAGTTGACTTGTTATTAATTATATTTAGTGTAACTGTCTTTCTATTGGATATAAAAATTAATAGTAAATTGGCATAATATATTTTGCTTATAATCAACTATTTTTGTTGTAATTAGCCTCAACTATGCCTCGGACGTGTTCTGTAAAAAACTGCACCGCTGATGTCAAGCACAAATTTAAATTTCCTCAAGCAAACACGGACAAGGAGCGTTTTTTAAAGTGGCTAGCAGCTTCCGGAAATTCCAGTCTGTTGTCTTTTTCAATAAAGCAACTCCGCACAAAAGGTATCTGCGAGATTCACTTTGAATCAAAATACATGTTAGCAAAGAAACTCACCACCACAGCTGTGCCTACGCTGCATTTGCCAGGTACTAACATTTTGTATTGTCGGTCTAATTTTTAGTGACAAATATACAACGCCATAGTAATAGAGATTAATACCATGCTTTATCCATTTACTGTCAGATAAAATCGAGGTCTCGACTTACAAAATTGTTGGGAATAATAATATCGAATATGAACCGCCAAAGAAACGATCCAAAGGTAATGCAACAGACTTTCGTATGTAATTACACAATATACTTATGATTTGATCTACAATCATTATTAAATTGAAACTGCCGAACATTTCATTCCAGGGCACGAGTCGGATCAACAAAATATTCTCCGATATGAGACGGAGAGCCTTGACTACACAGTGTTCGATGCGGATACAGAAAATTCACCTGTTGAAGAAATACTTTCCACCATTTATGATAATGGAAAACAGGGACGGACAGGAAAGAATGAACAGAAAGCTAAACCCACGCTTGTGGAAGAAAGCATAAATACCGTGCATCTACAAAGTGATCCAGAAGAGACAATTGTTAGAAAAAGTCAGTTCACAACGTCACCTGTTCGAACAAACGAACCACAGACAGGTACAGCAAATTATGTATCCGATTTTAAATCATGAATTATTTGAATGTCGTTACTTATACAAAAATGTGCTAAATATTTTATACCTCGTACTCCGTTTCCTTGTCATTACAACAGGGAAAATGTGTACACTCTGTAAAGGTTTTGTAAAAGCGGGAATGCGAACCCATCTGGTGAAACTACATGAGGCATTGGAGAAAAATCCTTCGGAAGATACTAAAAATTTTGTCAGGAACCAACTGGAAGCGCTTACTACAGCAATTTGTAAGGGTTTGACGTAATAATCCTTACAACAGCAGCAATGGCAGAATTCCTACAAACATTCACAGCGATTTAAACAATTACAACTGTTCGTTAAGCGCAATATGTAGTTGTAAGACAAATCATGCAAAGGTCATGTACACACTCTTTTAAATATTACTCATACGGTGAAGCAAAATCTTTCCATTAGTGCAGCTATCGGGTGACGCTGCATATTATGTCATTTTACTGCCATTTCTTAAAGTACAACTTGACTATAACTTACGAGTAGACACTGATGGACAGGTTTTGTCATTTTCATTGTGTTGATAACATTTTCTGTGATTTATTTTTTCGTTTAATCTTATACAACAATTCTCTTTGTTCTAATTTGTCGAGGGAGTCGCAGCTTTCGGTGAACGACAAGCAGCTCTGCACTGTCGTTGCACAGTTGCGGAAGATCGAGGGAAGCGCAGAAACATAAAGCGTGTTTGAGATCGCGTATCAAGCATGTTGATAAATTAGTGCGCGTATATTTTAATCTATTGCGGAGTTACAAATAAGAACTTCTTGCAGTCATATTTTTTATACATAAAGCAAACCACATACCACCGGCAGTACAGGATCAATGATAGAATATTCACTTTTTTTGTCGTTTGATGAAACTTCTCTTGATTCTTCTTTAAATTATAAAATCAGCACTGGAGCACTGAAGATGAACACTGCCATTTCACAGAAAAAATGGAAAAGCACTGTCAGAACAATTAAAGACATTGTGCAAGAAATTATTTTTTCAATTTGTAAAACTGCTGAAGAATGTTGAGGATACGCGTATGCTTCGGTAAAACAAAAATACATCGGGATCGATCAAATCGTCGTGTCACTATATGAACTTCGTTATCGCATACTCTATCAATACAAAAAGCAGTATAAATTGTAAAACTATATTACTTATGTATATGGTGTGTATATAATGTATATACTAGGCATGTACGTGATGTATATACCTTGTTTCCTTCTGTAATATATTTCATTTGCCGTGTCAATATTGTGAGTTTTTATATTATATAATAAATCCGCACAACATTCTCAAATTTCAACCAAAACCAATTTCTTCCTACATTTATATCCTCTTAGTACGGTAATATTTTGAAAATATTTTGAAAATATTTCTTTGAAATATTGAAAATGTTTTACCAACATTACAAAATATTTCTGAAATATTCAAGAAATTATTCATGTTTTAGTGCTGTAGATATGGTTCATTATTTTAAACATATGTATTGCCTCCAGCACTTCATATATGGGATTTCTGTGAGCCCCTTCACGAGGGTACGACACATTAAATAGTCGAACCGTATTAAAATGTATCCATGAAGCAGGGAATTTTTTAGATAGTTCAGTACACATCTGCTGATATTCGCTTTCAAAATATTTTTTCACCCTTTCAGAAATATTTCAGATGATTGAAAAGTAAATTATATTTCTGAAACATTTTAGAAATGTTTCGTTGGCATTTTTTGATAGAATACTTTAAAATATGATTTCCATATATTTCAGAAATATTTTGTAAGATTTGAAATATTCAAAATATATCTGATATGTTTCATTGCAATATTTCGGAAGAATATTTCCAAATATTGTTTCCTTATGGCTCAGAAATATTTTTAAATATTTGAAAGATTGAAAATATTTCTGAAATGTTTTCAAAATATTTCGTGCTATATGGGTATGGACAATTTTATTTCGTATTCCGTATAATAGAGGAGTAAGATAAGGATTCTGACATAATAGCAGCGAGCCGAATAAAAGGTGCACGGTTCTTCGATTAAAATCTCGCTCAAAAACTGATCAGTATTACATTTTTTTTTTCATTTGTTCTTATCTAGACTATTTACCAATCTGGGTGAAAGATTTTTATGGTCGGTACAGCTTCATTGTGAATGGTTTATGAGAGTTTGCATATTGCTTTCGAGGGCAATAGCAAACAATGTTTATATTTTTTTGAATTACATTATTTTTGTTGGGTGATGCGTGACTTTGTACCCAATAATTGTTCGGTAAACTGATCAACCCTCTTATACATGATAAACGAGGTATTTAAGACTTAATATAGACGATGTATTTTGTTCCATAATTGGAAATATTTTGACATCTCAGCAGATTAGCATGTAGCCATTTCGGAAGATGATATATATATACAACTTTTGGGAAAAGCTCGAATGAAACAGAATGATAAAACACCAAATTACTTGACCAGATTACATTTTATTATAAATTTCTGTAAAATAGATAACAGGAATAAATTAACAATATACGGCTTCAAGCATACATTACTACTATAATTAGCGTATTAAATTAATATCATATCAGCTTGAATTTCTCGATGCTTGTTTGACCAATAGGGCATTATTTATAATTTCATCCCAATGAGGATGATAAAGATTTTATAGAAATTCAAATTTTTTCAGTACAAATGTGTAAACCAATTTCACAAAGCTTCAGTCTTTTCGTCTTTTTCTTTTCGAGTATTTCTCAATCGATCGTAACCGCAGCCACCTCGAAACACTCACTTTCGAAATCAACATTCTTCAATAGTCGTGAAGGTTCAGGACTATCGGTGCAATTATTTGAAAAATTCGATCTCCGTGAACTTCAATCAAAAGAGTATGTACGTGAAACTGTTACAACAACTTCATGTGAAATTTAGCAGGCTGTCTTTTCATATACTCTTTCAGCCAATACATCTTTTTCACCATACTCGAAATATACACAGCAAAATTTTTCATCGAAAAGTGAGAAATATTTTTTTTTGTTTACTGTTTTGTTAAACAAGTTATATGTCGTCGCCTTTGGGCAGCATTCGCTTGCATCTCTCCGACTGAAGGCTTATTTTGTTTATCGAATTTAGAAAATATTATTACTATTCGATTGGTGCGCTTCGGCATTGGTTCGAGGATAAAGGCGATATTTCAAACTCCCAGTTTTTCTTTCATTCAATAAATTGTACAGAAAAAATCCTGAGAATATGGCAAAGTGACAAAATCTCTTTTACTTTAATCAATTAATAAAGCAAAAATTAATTAATACGGCAAAAATGAATCAATAATGAAATAATTAATTCAGCTAATCTGGTAATTTATCAAAGTTCGCCAACCTGTAAGTAAATATGAATAAAAAAATATAGAATATCGTGCAACTAATGCCAAAACCTCGTAAGCACCAAAAATGCAATTGTAATGGAACGAGGACCTGCACCATCAAAAGCCTCTAAATAGTAAAAAATCGCCTATTTCGGTATATTAAGAAGGTGTACTAAACGGCCGTCCTACCAGCGTGAACGACTATTCACCTTCAGATTTCGGGTTTTTTCCGGTGATAATGTATTTCAGATTTTCGGAAATAAAAATTAACAATCTGAGTGCAAAAACAACATTTTTTACCACAACCGGTTGTAGAGAATGAGCTTATTTAAGTTGTTCTTGCAGGCAGGTTATCAATTATATATCCTTTTGGCTATACAGTATCGGGTATATTGCGGGTTACAAGTTGTTGGCAATAGTGCTTCAATGTAAATAAATCAAATGTACGGCACAAACTCAATTTTGCAAAATCCTTTATCGCATTTTTAGTTTGATGTGTCGAATAAGAAAAAAATCCGGCTGTAATAATTGCGCAGAAGACTTATTTATATTTCTTATAACAAGTTCCAGTTCGCACTTTTCGAGGGCCCTTCGTTTTGGTAGGACCGACATTGCCCACGTTGCTAAGCCGTCTCCGGTCCGTGGAATTTACCTCGTGCCGGAGGAACCGATACGGAAAGGGTTAACGGCAAAATATTAGAATTTATTCATTATGCGAAATGCAAATAGGAAAATCGTCTCTTTCTCGAAGAATTATTAATTTGGTTGTATAAAAAATATATATATCTGTTTTATCTATAACGATGAAATGTCTAATCTTGAATTACCAGTTAAGGTTGAGCGCAGCTTTACGAGGTATAACAGATTAATAGTAAATTTCTTTTTAATAACCGTTTACACTGTTTAACCTGCTTCGGTGTAATTTATTACACGGTAATACTTGACCGATCATAAGTTTTGACAGACTACGAAAATTCTTTTTTTCAAGTTCGAATACTTATATGCGCGGCATCAATTCAAACCAACATTGTTTAGTTGCAACTATTCAACATGAGTATTTTGAATGATTATAGCTAAAATGAATAGTTCGCGTTTACCAACCGCTATGACAGTTTAAAACGCTGAAGACTTTTAGACGATGTCCACTTCAGTTTGCGAATTAATATGTTGCCAGAGACGATCAATAATCCTAAATTACCAAAATGCATTACTGATCTCCATTCAACGTTAGGCATTTATCATACGATGAACTGTGCATTTTTTACGATAACCTAGTTATCATTCATTTGACTGCATACCAATTCACGAATACCCTGAATAATTGTTTAAGGTTCTGAGGAGAGCAAGTAAAATCGATTTTATGCCTGTCAACAATAACAATATTCTTTTTTATATTTGCACATACTTATCTAAAGAAAATCTTGAAAACTAATTTTACAATATTGCGCTCAATTATTCTGGTAAATTTGTTTTTGATTAAAACTCAATTTTTCATACCGCGTCGATATCCATTAGAAGGCAGATTTCCGAACCTTAATTAACTAAAAACTGAAATCCAAAATAAAAATCCACGATTTTTATTTGTGTTGATTTATTATCCAGACTTTTTTTTTACTAACTACGTAAAGTTTGCCGCATCTTTCAGAAATTCTGAACAATTATTTGGACCATTACTATATTTCGTTTTAAGATCTTTTTCAGATACATATGTGCAGTAACCGATAAATACAATCTTAAAAAAAAAATCCTATATACATATCCATGAAATTGTGTTTCGCTTGGGAACCCACTTGAACGTAGTATGTCGGTTTCTAAATGACGACTAATACTGGAGGTCATACGATACCAGATAAAAGCCACCGTAAATAAATCGGATTGCTATTGTCGGGGCTGGTGTTTTCATTTGAGTCGTATCATAAGGTGTTAACGTATATATCGACTGTCAAATAACAAGAAGGTGCAATCTCAAATTAATAACATTATTTCCTACTTATCACGGCTTTAGTCTTTGGACAACCGCCTTGCTTGTAATCGCGCACACCGTGGGCAGTCGAACGCTTTATTGGCCACAGTTTTGCATTCAATATGAAAACAGGAACCGCATTGATTGCATCTCGTTACCTTCGACAGTTCCCAAGGAAAAATTACTTTTGTAGCTTGTACTTTTGAACAGCATATTTCGCAAACGAATCCTCGGGCTTCGCAGAGCTGTAAGAATATTTCATTAAAGCTACCCTTTTCATCACGATTTAGACTTTCGCGATTTCATTGTGCGCAAATACTAACTAGGATAAATGTACCGACTGTTGTTACTATTATTTCACGTAAACAGTAAATCGTTTAATTTCAGACTTTCCAAGAAGATTTAATACTTAGAGAAATCGGAAGATCTTTGGTTGATTCAATTCTATGAGCAATAATTATCGAGTTTTTTAAATCCTCGAATTAGGTCCGAGATTGCTATAGTCATTCACAATACAGAAATCAAGATAAAGTTTCTACAAAGTTGCCTGTTCAAATATATAGTGCATACATGTTCGCAAACAACATACATCGGAGCCGTTACGTCTGCAGTAGAACCTCGATTATCCGAACCTCGATCATTTCAACACTCAATTACCCGAACCTCGATCGTTTCAACACTCAATTATCCGAACCTCGATAATCCCAACCCTCAATTATTCGAATCATGACTCCGTTTATCCGAACGCTTGGTTATCCGAACGATAGCGCAGAAGATTATAGATTGTTGCTATTGTAGCTAGATTGTAGCTAATTCAAAAATTTGAAAAAATCCATACGTATTCAGAAAAATGCTCGTATCATTTTCATAATAAAAAAGTTGCGTTGCCGGGCAATTTGTTAAACAATTAATTTTTCAATTAATTTGTTAATAGCATTGTGGAATTATTATTATGCCAAATTAATCTTTTCAGTACCTTTGGTACGCATGAATTTTTAAGATTTGTATACCATCGAGAAGTATTTGCAATTTCCTCTAATTTTTCTGGAACTTTTTGGGAAATGAATCCGAAGCGACATAACTGCCTTAATCCATTCGTGCACTGGCTTTTCCGAGCAGTCTCAGCCACCCCAGTAGAGTTGGACTGCGCGCATCGGGGACTAATTTTCTATATCGAATTGTTTGAATCTGCTTACATACGTAATTCACACTAAGGCGGTTTCGAGATCTCGCTGCTCAAAAACGTGTAGCTAGCGTTTGGCCATTTTTAAAATGGACAACTTTATTTCACAGAATCCTTCAAATACGACTTTGATATTGAAAATATGTTCAAAATATGTTTTGCAGTTTAAGATATACTATTCTTTCAATAATATATGTTTTATTTATATACGTGATATAATCGCGTAAAAAAATGTGCGTTTCGATTCTTGATTATCCGACTTTTTGATTATTCGAACTGAATTCGGTCCCGACGCGTTCGGATAATCGCGGTTCTGCTGTACCCTAATATGGTATTTTATAAGCGTAATATGGAAATTTGCTTACCACACATTCGGAAACGTGGGCACAACACTCCTGAACCAATTCGCCTAATTTGTTGGTCAAGACACCTACTTTGACCGCCATCAGATCATGAATCGAATATACATGCGGGTCGTTGAATATATAATTTGACTGCTTTTTTAGTGATTCCTGAATGCTGAAACCCAAGAGAAAAATTGTCGTGTTAATATTATTAATTTACACTGTACGTAGTAAACTTCTTGAAATTTAGAATAAATTTTGCACAGTAAAGGAAACTTCCTTTCTGTTATTTGTTCGTTACATTTGTCCAAAATGAAGTTTTGATTGTTTCTGTCTCTCCCACATCATAATCAAATGTCAACGGGCGACCAGTTCGGCGTGAAATGACGATTAATTACTATGACTCATGGCACAATTCAGGATGCACTAAGACCATCTACTTTGAGTAACGCGTCAAATTGCAGCTTGGTAGTTCAAGATGTGTTACAGTGTCAATTCATACCAAGGGTCGCAGTTTATTTACTAATGTTCTATGAAACTGTAGCTCAATAGATTGATTATTACTGTAACTTTATTTTTGTTTGTTTAAAAAAGAAAAAGAAAAAAAAACAATTAAGGTTGTCCGAGCGGTACAGTCCCGCGAAATGCGAGTTTCAAGGAAAAATTCAAACATTTCTCGATGGGATAAAAATCTGAAAAAAACAACCATATGGGAGGCGTTGCAAATACTGTTTTTATGTAATAATAACTCAAAAATGTTATTGACAAATTAACGATAAAAATAATTGTTCAATAAATTACCTGGCAACTTAACTATTTTTTCCATAAAAATGATTTATTTATTTTTCAAGATACGTATGAATTTTTTCAGAATTTTTTGTAATCTTTGAACATTGCGTTTTTTTATGTTCAAGCTGTGAAAAAACGCAATTTTCAACAATTCTGAAAAAAATCAGACGTATTCAGAAAAATAAACGAATTATTTTTATGAAGGAAAATAGTTAAGTTGCCGGGTAATTTGTTAAATAATGATTTTTATCTTTAATTTGCTAATAACAAATTGGAATTATTATTTCACAAAAACAATCTTTGCAGCATCCCGATCTTTGCAGCATACTCGATTTTTCAGATTTTTATCCCATCGAGAAGTGTTCGAAATTTTCTCTGAAACTGACGTTTGGTGGAACTTACCGCTCGGACTACCTTAATGTGAACACATTTACATGAAAATCTTGTAAATAATTGTAAAGAAGTTTCTGAAAATTCAATGTCAACATTGTCTCCACTAAGCTCCTTCCTCTATAAGAAATCCAAAATGAATCAATATAATTTATTCATTTATCACAATTAAAATAGTAAATTATAGATCATACCTTTGTGCAAACCTGCATGTCAATAAGAAATCTTTGAGAAAATATAGTTGTGTCCGAAGAACTCGCGTTCGTTCCAGTTGTTTCACACGCCTGTATAAAAGCGGATTCAAATCGTTCACTTGGAACAACGGATCTATCGCCATTTGATCCAATAATCTGTACGAGAAATTGGACACCGCATATCTGAAACACACATAAATCCAGCATGATTGTACTAAATGGAATTTTGGTAAAGTAAAATCTCTGAAAACCGTGCAAATTCAGGTATTGCATTTCACTGCTTTAACTAAGACATCGTTCTCGATATTTAGAGCAACTGTTACATGGTCTTCGCAAAAGCTAAGTCAATAAACCATGATTTTGGTTTTCAGGCAACTCGTAAAAAATAGAAAAAATAATTGACTGGTTGTTTTGGCTCACGCTTTTGGCGTTTTCGCTTGAGTGTTCACGAAATGCTGCATATAGAGCTTGTTAAATTTTTGTGGAAAATGTCACGAATAGTTTTCAGTTTTATTTCTTAAGTTTCTTGCATATGTTAATGGTCGCGTGATAATTATAATTCGCAAAGGTGTAACTATAATAGCGTTGGTGAAAAAAACTTCACTTTTTTACAATAGGCATATCTGTCGGTTGCTAAACTTGTTTTTAACGTTACCCAACATCGACTGTTGGATAACGAACAGGACTGTCAAAATCGCATTAAAAAAATATATAAAACGTCATTCAATAATGAAAACTTTATATTTCATATAAAAACTGAATGAACGTTATCACTAACATTTGGGGACAATCTGTATGAAAGTGTATAACTTGTAGACAATATATAGAAACTTCACCCTTTTACTTAAACTAATCAATAAATTTAGCGTTATCCATTTTTTAATATTGAGAACGAATTCGGCTAACCATATATTAATCCATTAATCTCTAACGGCTTCGAAAATGACGAACCTTATTTTCATCTTGCAGTCCAGACGCCAGACGTGATCCTGTATGCAATCCTAGTTCGCCGAAACAACTTTATTGGATTCAATAGATTTTACCTCCCGATCACGAAGATGTAAGGTGTTTTGCGGAAATCCCGGTCGTTTAATTGTTAATCGCAATTCTTTATTAACAAAATAAGTTATTGTTTTTTTTACGTCCGATATTTTTTTGGAAATTGCAAAGGACTTTTATTCGACAAATGAACCGAGAAATATGGAAAAAAAAATGCGACATTGTGCGGGACCGAATATTATGATTTTTAACCAGTCGCGCAACTGCAGTTTTTTCGCGGATCTGAAGGAATAGCCGAGCATACGGTATGACCGAAAAAACTGCGGTTGAGCGACTGATCGAAAATCTTAATTTTCGATCGCGCACAATGTCGCATATTTTTTCCGTATTCCTCGGTTCATTTGGCGAATAAAAACCCTTTACAATTTTCGTCTACGACCTATATTTTCGGCGCTACAAATTTGTTAAGTTGAGCAGTGTTGGCCGAATTGCAACTTTCAACAATTTATTGCTCCGAATCTATAGATTATAGAGTAAAATTGCATACAACGTTTTCGACTCAAAATCGACCACAGTATACGAAAAAAAAATCAGAAATGAAAAAAAATAACTTATTTTGTTAATAAACAATTGCGATTAACAAATAAACGACCGGGATTTCCGCAAAACACCTTATATATTAGTGATCGGGTGGTCAAAATCTATAGAATCCAACAAAGTTATTTCGGCGACCTCGGATTGCATACAGAATCACGTCTGCAGTCTGGACTATTGGTACTTCTACTTAATAACAAAGCACAAAACCACTAAACATCCTCACCGGCATTCAAGAACACTAATGACACTCAACGACACTTATATTTCGTGACTTATATTATAGACACTCATATTTCGAGTGTTTGCAAGTGCCGTTCAGTGTCCAAGAGAGTGCATGAAAGTGCACTCTTCTTAAGTGTCTACGAGAGGTTCTCACGGAATCTCGCAGGCACTCTTACACTCATGAACAATCACGAACACTCTCATAGATACGAGTGCGTACGAGTGTCTGAGACTGTCCGTGACTGTCGATGGCTGCGAGCACGCGCGCCACAACGACCGCTTGGTTATTTCAACCGACTTCAACACTCTACCGAGTACGCCTGTTTAATGAAAAAGCACACAAATACATCATGGAAGTAATATTTGGATAAAAAGTACCTATTAAAGTCCCATTTGGATAATATTTTTCCAGGTATAAGTGCCACTTGATTTGTGTGACATCCCGTACAAAAATATCTTCCCAAATACTCGCAATATCGAAAACGACTTGCGTATTCCACTGCCACTTTCATACCGCAACCTGCGCATCTGTAATTCTGTTTAGCTATGAGAATTTTTCGTCTGCAATCAGAATGAATTGGTAAGATTATTATTCGACACATATAAATGAACATATGAAAAAGCTCCTATTATATAGTATAGTTTTCCAATACATCCAAGTGAATATATTAAGTTCGTACGGCGTAATGAAAACTCACGCTGGTGGTGGATGAGGTGTGAAAATAATTTGCGGACGAGGGGGCGCCCATTCTAGTGTACCGCGGAGTGGTATAACTTGACTTATTTCTTCGTTCTCACCATTATCGGGATTTGCCGACCAATTTTTTGGCAGTGGTAGTAACTGTACATGCAAATTTTTTATGAGATATAAATAATTTCTGATTCGTATCCGGGTAAGGGTTTGATAAAAGGCGTTATAATTTAATTGATCACGTTTTCATATCGATGGTCTAACGTTAGAACGGCATATTGGCTGTGTGCACACAACCGATATACATTTTTAGAATTAAACCATCGATAGGATTAGACGTGTGCATAATTAGAGCATGCGAAAATTTGCAATAAACAATTTAATTACTATTATCGAGATGATTCATTATTTTTTTATTTCTAGCAATTGCTCTGCAATTGTACAGAATTCTGTGATAAAATTGTGAGATAGCACACGACTAATCAATAATCAATTATAAAATTGGACGATATCTTCCAGGGTACTATCTATCTGTCTAGTATCGGAATCCCAAACTCATTCACGAATATCATTTTCCGCCACGTAACTCGACTAAGGTAAACGGTCCAGTTTGTGACCCCCACGGCACATTTTTGTCTACTTTAAATTCAGTTTTCGCAAAAAATCAACTAGATTACTGGCAAATTAAAAAGCGTTAAATGTTGTTTATTTTGGCGACACACATAACTTTTACATTAAATGTTTAGTAATTAAATTTATCCGAGAATAGTGCGACTTGCACTTCAGTCGGCTCAGAAGACCATTGCTAACCCGAGCTCACTAGCTTCAGCAGTTGCAGAATAGTACGTTTTCAATCTCAAGTAAATATTCAACCACATGAAACTTATATCACAATGTTCAGCAAAAACCACTTTTTTGCCCGCCTACGCTAAAAAGTCCACATTCCATGCCTGCAACGGGGGCGGAAAGTGGTCGATTCTTGACCAGCGGGCCGAAAAGTAACACAGCGGACCGAAAAGTATTGCAGCGGGCCGAAAAGTAACGCAGCGGGCGGAAAAGTAGCTACTTTTCCGCCCACGGGCCGAAAAGTAGTGAAACGGGTCACTTTCCACCTCCATTGCAGGCATAGAAATGTGGTCACTTTGCAGCATAGTCGGGCAAAAAATAGCGTATGCCACTCGGGAGGAAGTGCATTTTCACCTCGTGTGAATTTCTGCCCTCGCTGCGCTCGGGCATCAAACTTCACCCTCGGTGAAAAAATGCACTTTCCTCCCTTGTGGCATAACATACTATATTGATGTGATGAAAAAAATCCTACTTTTGTTCAGTTGTTTTGTTAAATTCAGGGGGTCAATAACTCCGTCACATAATTAACGTTATTCCGCGGTTTTTGACCCTCGATTTTTCTACACATCTAATGAAATTATAATACTTGTCAGCCAATTCAATCTTTTTCATTATTTGTACCTGAAATTTTATACTAAAATTACATAAGAAATGCAATTAAATCCGTTTCAATTGACAATGCGAAGTTTCAGAAACTGGGCAAGTAACTGCTGCGTGAGTGTCAGAAACTGGGCTCACGCGGGGGTCAGCAAATGCGCCATGAGTGTTAGAAACCGGGTGCACGCGAGGGTCACAAACTAGGACATTGGTAGGCCCACAGTGTCAGAAACCCCGGCAGTAGACAAGCATTATTAAATCAATATTATTATTAAAATTATCGATTTTTAACTCCCGATTGCCCGCTAGGCCAAAAAGACGGGAGTTATGCGTTTCACCCCGATGGGCGATTTCGTTGTCCGCGATGTTCTTGTAAACGGCTAAAAATTACTTGACGAAATTTGATACAGCTATTCTATGATGCACCGCCATCAATGTTTTCAAGGAAAAATTTAAATCTTTACAATATTGGTAGAAATAAATGCGATTTATTAAATAGTCACTCGAATATATCGAAAATTGAGCGCCATTTTCTGCGATATACTTTTGGAACTCCACATTGTTCGTTGGCCGCCCGATCTCGGTGTACCATAACCTCAAACGCACGAACCCAGCCGGACAAGCGGCACAAAAGCGACGCAGTTGGCGCAATATTTGCGACAATTTGCGACATGCACGGCACATGTCGCAAATATTGCGCCAACTGCGTCGTTTTTGTGCCGTTTGTCCGGCTGGGAAGTATCTCAGATAGACAAGCGCCACAAAAAGTAGCGGGTGACGCAATATTTGCGACATGTGCTGCACATGTTTCATAATCGTTGAAATAAATTATTATTATTATTATGAAGTAAAAAATATAATTTAAAAAACTTTAAAAAGTATGAAATAAAAAAAATGTATAAAAAATTTAAAAACCTCCCGACTGCAAAAAGTTAAGTTAACTTTAAAAAGGGTGAAATAATTCATGTATGTAACAACAATTAATATAGTCATTAAACAATAATAGTAATAATTAACAATAAAGAATAATTGTAAAATTAATTAATAGTAAGTATATCAATTCGTTCATATTCTTCGCTTCAGTCGGGAGACGGCTTTCGAACACAGTTCTATATACACACAAATAAACTTGGTAGCAGCATGTTATATATTATATAAATTTGTCGTTCGGAAGCCGTCTCCCGACTGAAGCGAAGAATATGGTCGAATTAATATATTTACTATTAATTAATTTTACAATTATTCTTTATTGTTAATTATTACTATTATTGTTTAATGACTATATTAATTGTTGTTACATACATGAATCATTTCACCCTTTTTAAAGTTAACTTAACTTTTTGCAGTCGGGAGGTTTTTAAATTTTTTATAATTTTTTTTTTTAATTTGCATAATAGGGGAATTTCGTTCAGAAGGTTTTAATGTATGTGTTGAGACAGTTCATTTTCAGTTTGACAATGTCACGCGTTCGTAATTAATAGAAAACCTACACCGCTGCTCTAAAAGTGTCACAAACTGGACCCTTTACCTTATCCTTATAGCAAACTGAGCAACCCACAGTGGCAATTTAAAACCCCAATTGTTATAGTCTTGTAATGGCTAACATGAGTTACGTTATTTTTAGGACAGATTTATAGGACCGATCTATTATTGACAATTAAATACCTGTTGTGGCGCATCTTTTTCCGAGACGAGCCATTCCAGCTCACTTGCTCTTGGTAAATGTCTTTCACTGAATCTACTTATCAAACACAAAGCAACCCCTTCTGCAGAGATTATACTATCAGTCAACGCAGATTCAGCCCCCTGCCTGGGTGACGCACGATACAAGTCCGCATCTGAATACAAGGAAGCCATTGACATGGATACGCCTGAAAACGTATAGTAATTTTCAACACATTAATGTAGTGAAACTGGCTTTTTTATCCGGTAATGAGGTGTAGCATGAGTTGGCATATATATATGACATATGTTATATAAATGTAATAATCCGTGGAAAAAATCGATTACAGTTTGCATTGCCGCCTACGATATTTTACATACCCTTAAGGGCTTGAAATAAATAAACCGATAGACAGTTGAAACCGAGAAAACATATGTTTAAATTTCTGAAGTGTTGTTATAATATTGGTGATAACGACAACTTCGTTGAACGGAAAACTCTCAACGCCTAGTTCTTCATTTTATCTTCAAAAGGGTCGTTCCGTATTCTATTCATTGAAATATTTGGTTTCGATGGAAAATTCTTAAATTATATCTAATTTCCTTTCCTCAAAATTGATAACGAATTTTGCTATCTTTCTTGCATGTGCCAATGGAAAATCATGACGTTCCCGAATTTATCAGTATTTCCGAATACGTTGGAAGAAACGTTAGTAAATTACCACATCATTTACGCAGCTACTTTCCAAACAATTTAAATGTTTTCACTTATAAGATTCCTGCGCATACATACCCGACGTTCGGAGTCGCGACAAATTTCGAGCATCATCAATTTCAAGATCTTCCACACCGTCTGTGGAAATGGTGTCGGATGGCGTTCCCGGCGAACTCGACAAAGGGCTAACACTTTGATCTGTAGTCGTGGCTAAATGAATAATATTGATTAAAATTACAATAAAATAGATTAGATAAGAACATTCGAAACTGACGGTACACTTCGTAGAACACTTTTGATAAAAACGTACTGTCGGTTTTTCCATCGCTCAAAAGCTCGCGACTCCAATTGCCGACCTTTCTCTGCTCCATTTGCTTCTGGCGTCTTCTGAGACGAATTCGCTGCTTCAGGTTGTTTATTTCCTCATCACTCTCATCAACCGTCTCATCGATTAGACGCAATTGTCGATTACACTTCACCTAAAATTTTGGTAAAAAATGAAAATGTTCAATCGGCGACACAATACAGTTCTCCCAACATTGTAGCCAAATTTTTTCCAAATCAAACTGTTCAGCAAACTGTCGTCCAAAATTGGTCCGCAATTATGAGAATGTGAATATCCCACATCGTTTCAGCATCCAATTTATAGCAATTTGTTTAGCATTTGTTTAACATTTGTTTGGCGTTTGTTTGACATTTGTTTAACCGTGTAACATTGTTTAAGAGTTCAATAGCGTTTAACAGATTAACATTGTTTAACAATTTATCATTGTTGAACAGTTATATGGTATTGATAATGTTGTTAAACTTACTAGGCGAAAGTGAACGAACCTGTTCAATAGCAGCGATCATTGCTTCGGAGATACTAAAATGCGCATTTTCTCTATCCAACTCCGCATTGGCTCGGGAGAATTGAGCGGAAGAGAGAAAGCTCGTGAGACTTTGACCTTCCAAAGGCCGTGGAAAATAGCCCGTAGCCATAGGTTGAACGCTGCTACCACCATCTTCCATGAAACTTTTCTTTGGAATCCTAATATCTTTATGGCCTTCGACACCCAAACTCCATGAACCCGAAAATTCAGGTGCGGAACCCGACGGCAAGAATGAGCTTTTTCTTCTCGTCTTCTGGTGCGTTTCTATCTTAATATTTTCACTCGTGGGATTGTCCATATGATAGTTGGCACAATCTTGGGTCATTCGTCCCATGTTTTCCATGATCACGGTCCTCGTTGTACCCTCATAATTCAACGTGTCGGAACTGCCACTGCTGTTTTTCTTCTCCGTCCTTTTTACACTGGAATTTTTCATCTTTGATCTCTGTTTTCGCAAAGGAGTCTTCGGCTTCTTTGATTTCCCGTACGTATCCGATGCCGAACTCGACTGTTTCACCTCTGAATAATCTACTTTTATTACATCCGATAATTCGATTGTTCGAGGTACACGGACAGACACATTTTCCTCTGGCCTATTAGTTGCCATGAATGCAGCTAGCGGCAACGCACAACTTTTTTGACAAATCTCATGGTCTTTGCACAGAACGGGCAGACTGTTCCACGATTTTAGAGATATCCCATTCTCCTTTTCCTCCGGATTATTCAGGTTTGTCGCAGGTGACGATGTATCCACGTTATCCACGCACCGCTTTTCTGCATTCCCACAATCTTGCGATATCGCTAGGCCATCGTCGCTACGTTTATCCTCGGAATTATCCTTTATTGGAAAATTCGATTGGTTTCTTGTATTGCCAAAATTGATTGGATATGACGACGATCGTCGATGTCTCTTCGGGCTGTTCTTCAAAAATCGACCACCCGGTAGGAACTGAAAGATAACGACCTCTTTAATTATAAGTACTGAATTAAGGAGCGAGCACACCTTCGTTTTCATCTACAGTAAAACCTCGATTATTTTTTATCGAAAGTCCGAGTAGACCCGAAACAGGTTTTGAAAACAGCAAATAACTGATTTTGATGTTCAAATTCCAATGCGTTTAAGGCAGTAATTGCGGTACAGCCCCGCCAAACGTGAGTTTCAGGGAAAATTTCGAGTTTTAGAGAAAATTACTTCATAAAAATAATTCGTTCATTTTTCTGAATACGTATGAATTTTTTCAGGATTTTTTATAACCTTTGAAAATCACGTTTTTCCACAGCTTGAACATAGAAAACCGCCATTTTCGAAGATTACTAAAAATTCTAAAAAAATTCATACGCATTCAAAACAATTAACGTATTATGTTTATGAAGGAAAATATTTAAGTTGCCGGGTAATTTGTTAAATAATAATTTTTATCTTCAATTTGCTAATAACAAATTGGAATTATTATTTCACGAAAACAATCTTTGCAGCACCTCCCATACACTTGATTTTTTTCAGATTTTTATCCCATCAAGAAGTGTTCGAATTTTCTCTGAAACTTACGTTTGGCTCGTTTGGGACTGTACTGCAAGTACTACCTTAAACAATTAGCCTTGCACATCTGCAAGCTTGCAAGCTTACAACATTTTCTGGATTTTGAGAACTTTTTTTTTATAAATGCAACATGATCTGCATAGCATGTTTGGATTTCATTAAAAATTCAAATTCGCAGAAACTTGGGCCTTGCTTACGAAAAAAACCATGTTTCCGAGCTCCGTTGTCCCAATTGTATCGTGTAAACAAAGTTTTAAGGACGTGTGATAATTGTGAAGGCACAGTCGCAAATATGAATTGATTAACGCTATTATAATTCATGTGCAAATGCATTACCAAACACGGGTCAATTTCTGTTAGTAGGGCCGCTTGATTTCGTTCCACAGCCCTCAAGCAAATAAGAGTGGCTTCAGCCAAGCTTTCTTGGCACAGAAAAGCCCACGGCTCTAGGCACGATAGTAAATGTTGTTTGTCAGATAAGAGCCATGACAACTTTTGGGACAGTGAATGATTCTCCAGACTGCAATAAAAATATCCCTATATGTAGATTCATTAGATTAATAGGGACGATACAACTCGACGAGAGTATAAAAGTGACAACAATAACGACGAGAGTATAAAACAGTCGTATAAATCAGACCTACAAAAATATACTGATTTGCATAATTTAATGCTTTAAATGTTTTTTTATGTTAATTCTTTCAAAGGAGTGCATCGGTTATGCCCTTTAAATTTTTCGTTACATTGGATAAACGACTATGCTCCAATGTCACGTCACTACTCTCTTTGACACAGCGGGGATGGCATTCGCCTCTTTATACAACATCCAACTTAGTCTGTTAGATTGCGAACCGTTGCAGCGGTGTTGACATTATTCCGATAAGAAAAAAAATGTCAATAAACGTTGGAGAAACATTTATAACAAAATATACAAAGTGATCATGAAATTGCACGATCACAAACTTTCCTCTATGAAAAAGTAAAATTGTCTCCCATAAGAATGGTGATAAGGATAATAAAATGATTCTTATAGAAAACTAATCCGTATAACGTATAATCGGAGTATTCTCGTGTTGTGTGTTGCAATAGATTTTAGAGAACATAGTGTTTCAGAATTATTATTATTACCTTTTGTATATCCATAGTACATCTTTGCGCGATGCTATTCTGGCCGGTACATTGGCCAAATAATCGTCACACTGACCGACAATGGGTGACATCGCTAGAGATGGTTGGAGCCAATTTAATCCTTGTATGAACACCCAGCAATCAGGTTCGCCCTTGAAAAAGAGTACATAGGTATAACATCTGAGTACCGACACTGTTGTTTCCAAATCCAATTACCCTAGCAAGTTCACGAACCGCAAACGGATCGAAAAACGGCCACGCCCGTTGGGGAACGAAACGGGCTGTATATTTTTTGTTGGCATTTGGTCTTTTTTCGGTTGCGGAAACCGAAAACGGACCGAACATTTTTTTTCGAAAAATTTGCTTTGGTTCGTTTTCGGTTCCGCAACCGAAAAACGACCAAGATCGTATTTTTATTCCATCCTTTCATCGAAAACAAAATTAAAAGGAAAACAAACAAAAATTAAAAAACTTAGCCAAAAATTTTAATAAAAAACGTTCAGTCTTTCCTTGGTTTCCACGACCGAAAAAGGACCAATCCAAAAACGTACGGTCCGTTTAACAGTTTTTGCGGTCCGATTCGTTCCCCAACGGACGTGTCCGTTTTTTAGTTTTTTTTTCTCTAAAAACAGCCGACCGTCAACTTGCTAGGGTAGGTTCTCATACATCTATCGCAGACGAACCCCTCATTTGCTTTTTTCCAAAATATTAATGGTATAATAAAAAAAAGTCGTCGTAGGAAATTTTGTTGGTAACTACACATGTGAAGATTTACCTAAAATGTTTTTAGGCGTATTTACTTCGAAAGTACCGTTTCCAAACCAAAAGTCAAATAGCCATGCATGACTTAGGCTTATGCATGAGGTAATTTTACCTTACGCATATAGATCGAATTTATGTTCAACAGAAACAGCATGAAACCGTAAATAATTAGGAACGATTTCACCCTTGGAGGATATTACACGTTTTTACCACAAGGTATGTAAAAAATCAATCATTTTCACCTCCATTTTCTCTGCGACTCGTCGATACAGGGGAAAAAACAATGTCGTTACAGTAAAAATATTATTCTTGTTTGAATATAATATGAAAAGAAAATTGAAATTTTCATATCTCTTTCTCATAATGTTCCTTTATTCGCAAAGTTTTTCTTCTATTAGAAAGAATTTTCTGTATGTTTGGCTTCCTTACAGGGGAAGCTTCGCGAAGCGGGGAATATTATGAGAACGAGATCTGAAAATGTATATCTTCAAGCTTTATAAAGAAACGATATGAAAACTTTAATTTTCAACTATTTTCAATGTCAACGTCGAGATTTTTATGCGACTGGTCGGCTAGAACGACTGGCCGATTCAGGTTCAGCGTGTAAAAATACACCAACGTCGCGCTTCAGCTTGTCAGATTTATGCTCGGCACGAAAAAATACATGGAATTATGCGCTACAGAATTTTTTTTTACTCTATTTTTACTCAAGAAATCTAAATGATGGTTCTTTATCTAGTATTAGTTTATCTGTATTTCTTGCCATAGGACATGACATGCACCTGCATTTTTCACAGTGCCATCGGGAAGCAAATAAATCACTGTTTGAAAATACAAAAAATTACTACTTTTTGCAATTTTGGCTATAAAAATGCCCGATAAATATTTTTCGTTAGTTTTTGCTCCAGGACTATATTTAATTATTCGATGTGGCTATTCGCACCCTTTCGTGTGTCGTATGTCGTGTGTCGTGCGTCGTGTGTCGTACATCGTGTGTCGTGTGTTGCCATATAAGCTTTTGTACAGGTGAGCTTTTTCGTGTGTCGTCTGTCGTGCGCCGTATGTTGAAGCTTTTTCGTATGTCGTACGTTGCGCCTTCCTGGTCGTACTGTGGCATAGCATTTATCGTGTGTCGTGTGTCGTGTGTCGTGTGTCGTGTATTGAGTGAGTTGTGTTTCACTATTTATTACTTGCAATTAAGCATGATATTTTTCGTGTGTCGTGTGTCGTATATCGTATATCGAGCATGTTGTGTTTCACTATTGATTAGTTCCAATTAATCATAACATTTTTCGTGTGTCGTGTGTCGTGCGTGTTGTGTCTCATCATTTTATATTCCTGTTGAACGTACAATTTTTCGTGCATCGTACGTCGTGCGGCGTCCGTGTTGTGTCTCATCTTTTATTAGTTCACATTAAGGCAATGTGAAATTACATGGACGGTATCAAAACCTGTATTGTAATGGACTTTTTCAAGAATGCCGAAACTCAGGTGTTTGATAGCGACGGAATAATTCCACACTGCCTTAATACGAACTGATAAAAGCACGCACGCACACGATACACGAAAATCGTTATGCGTCGCACGACAGCACGATACACGAAAAATTGTATGTTCAACAGGAATATAAAATGGTGAGACACAACATGCACGACACACGACACACGAAAAATGTTATGCTTAATTGGAACTAATCAATAGTGAGACACAACACGCTCGACACACGAAAACCGTTATGCTTAATTGAAACTAATCAATGGGAAAACGCAACTCACTCAACACACGACACATAACACACGAAAAATGTTATGCTTCATTGGAACTAATAAATGGTGCGAGACACAAAATGCTCGACACACGACACACGAAAAATGTTATGCTTAATTGGAACTAATCAATAGTGAAACACAACACGCTCGATATACGACACACGACACACGACACACGACACACGACACACGACACACGACACACGACACACGACACACGACACACGACACACGACACACGACACACGACACACGACACACGACACACGACACACGACACACTTAAAATATCATGCTTAATTGTAACTAATAAATGGTGAAACACAACTCACTCAACATTTAACACAGGACACAGGACACAGGACACAGGACACAGGACACAGGACACAGGACACAGGACACAGGACACAGGACACAGGACACAGGACACAGGACACAGGACACAGGACACAGGACACAGGACACAGGACACAGGACACAGGACACAGGACACAGGACACAGGACACAGGACACAGGACACAGGACACAGGACACAGGACACAGGACACAGGACACAGGACACAGGACACAGGACACAGGACACAGGACACACGATAAATGCTATGCCACAGTACGACCAGGAAGGCACAACGTACGATGCACGAAAAAGCTTCAACATACGACGCACGACACACGACACACGAAAAGCTCACCTGTATAAAAGCTTATATGGCAAGACACGACACACGATATACGACACACGACGCACGATACACGACATACGACACACGAAAGGGTGCGAATAGCCACATCGTTAATTATTTTCCCACACTGATTGCGAATCTACCACTTATTTTATCATCGATGAATATCTAATATGAACAATTGCTTCTAAAATAAAGTACTAATTTTTCATGAAAGGGCTTCAACCAATTCTCTTCAAATTTAATAGGGATCATCAGGCAATCAAACGACATCTGTATACAACTTTTTCTCCGACCAGCTAATAAATTGCAACTAGAGTGCGCATAGACATTTTTGAAGAAATTAAAAATGTCATTAAAAAAAACGGCCTAATTTTTAACAAATGTTTGAAGAAAAATTAACTATTAACCACACATATTGTGTATGAAATTTCAGTTTGATCTGTCGAGGCATTCTCGAGTTACAACAGTTTCAATTTTTCAGGTCCAACACACACCAGATTCAGATATTTTTTGCAAATATGATTTTCCAATGATTTGAAACATTCTAAGCACACTTTCATTAAAAACTCAACATTTATTTATTTTTTCATGAAAACAAATCTTCCTCTATGAGGAAGTAATAGTTGAATACAAACATTTTATCATTTGCGACCTGCACACACAAATGAGTATTATCACAACAAGAGTAATAAGCATCACTC
Organism: Amblyjoppa fuscipennis; assembly: GCA_963575735.1. Lineage (NCBI taxonomy): Eukaryota > Metazoa > Arthropoda > Insecta > Hymenoptera > Ichneumonidae > Amblyjoppa > Amblyjoppa fuscipennis. Next base: position 21,348,809 of record OY754488.1, read on the forward strand.
GATGCATCATGACAAATTCTATTACATAATACAGCATACATCCATTTACTGTTGGATGTATTGTGTTGATGAGTAGAAACACAGAAGACAATTCATGTGCCGTAGATACTTTCTTTATGTTACATAACTTGACAACAGGATTCCCACAGCACAATTTTTTGTTGTTCCCCGATAACAATATTTATTAAAAGCAAATGTATTCCTTGCATTGGAAAATGCAGACTCACCAGAGGGTCAAAAATACGACATCCATGCTTGAATATCTGCTCTATGACACTGTGTAACCTGTTCAACCCGCCATATACGTTCCAGACATTCGAAACTCCATAGACAAGCAAACCTTCGACGGTCGATCGCAGGCTCTGCAAGAGTTGCCACTGTTCCTTTATGTGGTTTTCCTCGCTCATTTTTCCAGCTTTCTGAGAATAAAAATTTACCATTAAAAAAAAATCTAATTTCATTGCAACGTAATTGTTTTGAACCGTGTTCTGTTTGTGTATTTTGTGTCTCGTCTCGATAATTTTTCAATTAACAAGTCCGATTCGGAACATTATGAAAGATTGAGAAACGGGGCAACAATTCGAAAATCGCAGTTGGCTGTAACGATTACGGGATCGAGAGATAAAGTACATTTTTAAAAACATCAACAACAATGACTAACCTATACGCGTACAATAACTATGTTTATTGCGTTGCAACGAAGCATGTGAAGCGATGAACTAATCGTTAATCATACCTGTTTATATTATTACGGAACGTATGCAATGTGTCAATCGCGGGGCTGTTTCGTTATCATGTTTCCTATTTTCAACGGCTCGCACTCGAGCGAACGCGCATCAAGATGACACACCACCGCAGACGTTGCCGCTGACAATGAGGAAAGGACGGAGAAAGCTTGATCGCAATGTGAAATAACACTAGACTGGAGTGACGAGGACGTTGCGCGAAGTGGAGGGAAGATCTAGAGAAAGTTAGTTGTCGGTGCTGCCGCGCGAGGCGCTGCTAGGGTAAACCAGCCAATCAACGGAGAGGGCCAATGAATGAACGCTTTCCATAAGAGCACGTGAATAAGAACGTCTGTTCATTGGCTTCTTCGTCTGCTTAACTGTCCGTTCATTGGCCGGTTTGCCATACCACTGACCCAGTTACTTTGTGGTTGAAAAAATATGTTTTGGCTGAAATGAAACGGGCGTAACGTTCGCCCTCTCGGAACCTTCAACAATATTTATATACTTGCAGAATGTTTTTATTCTAAATCAGTAAAAACTGTCAAGTTTTCGAGTGAATTGTAAATGTATTTTCTCGAGCACAATAATTAATGGACATTCCCGGACGAACTGGAATTAAGAATGCGTAAAAATAAATCTGTCTGACAGTCGCTCGTGAAACTTCAACGCCCGAGTTGCGATTATGGACGAAGAAACACTGAACAGGTAGAACCTTACTTCGTGGCATGATCTCGGATTGATAATTTTGTTTGTTCTCTTCAGATTGGCGGCGGAAGCTCTGATGGAAGAGGCGAAGGTCGGAGCCAGAAGGGCCGAGATAATGGGTCCGAGTGGTTGGGTTAAGCCAAGAGAGACTGTAAACAAGAGATTTCTCCATTCGACGCTGCGCAACGTAGTCCTGTCCAACAGGCACAAACAGCAGAGATCCGAAAAGTTTTCGGAGAGTCGTCTGATCAAAGACACGGGTCGGAAGAAGCTGGAGAAGGTACAGAGCTGAAATAATCGAGTCAATGTAATTTAGGGATTTGTAATATATATAATCGGAGTCTTGACAAAGTAACAATCTGTACATATTATCCGACGATATAGTTTAAGTTTGACAATCAAATAGACAACATTTTTATTTGTTCGTGCAATTTTTGTGTTTTTTTTTCTCTCGTAATCGAACAATGTATAATAACTTAGAAAAAGGCAAGACTCCTGTTCTTTCGTTAATGCCGATGAACATGTTTTTCGTTCGCCTTTCCTCTCTTTTCTATGAATATAATAAAGAATAACATTAAACAGTACCCAAAAAAAACGTCAGTTGGTTTTAAAAGCACCAAATACCGCTAAACTCTATACTCTCAACAAGGTTTATCATTATTACCAATAGAGAATGTGGTCACATCGAAATCCCGCGTATAAAATATTCTATTGTTTTATATTTATATAGTTATTAAAATAATTTGCATTGATAGGTTGCACACGTAGGGTTCATGGCATCACTTCGCAGATATACTTATACATAATGTTTTCGGTGTTAACAAAAAAAGAGACGAAAAATCGAGTACTTCTGAGCGCAATAATTAATTAACGGTTATTTAAATAAGACGAAAAGAAGTATCATGCGAAGATTCTATCCGTAATTCGTGTGTCCGTCATTGTCGTAGCTCAATTGTACATACAAAATTCATTAAAAACAAGATCTATCTATAGATACCCAATTATCAATTTGCTATCGCTGTTCCTCCGTTACCTTGAATACGTGAAAATCTATATAAACTATTAGGCGATAGTGGTAGCGTAATACGTATATTCTCGTATGATCTCTTGATAGTCTCGAGATAACATTCATTAAAAAAAAAAAATTATATTCCGCTTCCAGTCACTATAGAATACCACAGACATTAAGCTACCGTTTGCAAAATGTGCCAGCTTCGAAAAAAAAAAACCAAACAACGATCAATTTGTTCTTCTACTAAACGCGCGGTTGAAAACAATATATTTACAATGATCTATCGCGTGAAAACTCCCTCCTGCGGTGTGAGGGGCGCGCGAGCGTGTTTAGAATATCCTTTAATTGTGCGTTGACGAATTGATATGCGTGGAACAGCCACTCGTAGTAAATCGCTCGATTTCATTAGAGCTTCAATTTCTTCTTGGCGACAAAGAGCGTTTGCATATCCGCGAGAGCTTTCTCAATGTTCACTGCGAACCTCGATGCACTCTGCAACATTGAATCGATTTTAGTTCGTTTTGTTTTCGTAAAGTCATTGAGGGCGATTACTTTGCAATTTCTTTTTTATTAACTCACCGTCTTCGGGCAACTCAGTTTGCTCGAGATATGGAAGAAGAGAAGATCCTCTCCAGCGATAATGTAGGATACGCCGTAACCGTCGTCGGCTACCGGACCAAACCCGCCACCTGCGGATATGCAATTTGGATATTTCTTCAAGTCCAGTCTCGTGGTCTGACCATGGGGAGTCTGTGACGTTGAGAGCCTCCATGGCTCGCTGAGGACTTCCTGAAACCACCGCAAATATATATTATCTAGCGGATATGTTGGCTCGCGCGCTCGCAGTATCTACACGGAGAAAAATTGTTCTGTTTCTCTAACAAAATGTAGTCGTTAATAATTTCTTGTTGTGGCAGCAAAACTGTTTGGTTGCTACAGCAAAATATTTACTGCCACAACGAAATATTTGTTGCCACAGCAAAATATTTTGTTGTCCCTATGTTAATCAGGTAAATCAGTTATGGTAACAAAATTCTTGTTGTCCCAACAATGTTTTTTTCTCCGTGTATATGAGTGCTGTGTGTATCTGTGAATATCTGTGAATATCTGAGCATCTGTGAGTATCGGTGTCCAATCGACTTGATCTTCCTTATTATGTAGATATTATAGGGGTGTAGTGGTGTGGTGCAGGGAGGTCTTTCGAAACGAAAGACATATTGATGCTACCGTGGTGACAATGTTTCTCTGGCAATTTATCTGAAAAACTTTAAACGGACAGTTTCGATGATTTTCATCGATTTTCCGAGATTTTCTCCGATTTTCTGAGCTATATGTTAAATATCTCTGCCATTTTCTCCGCACAACTTCCAGCAGTCACAATATATCAGAGAAATTCAGAGTATTTTCCGAAAAATTTCGGATACTTCTGACTTTTTCTGATAAAGTACGTTAAGAAAAAATACGAGTTGTCTCTAAGATTTACTCATTCTGTTACTCGGACAAACAGGAGACTTATTCAGAGAGAATGCAATTTATTTTCTGAAAAACTGCGATTTTCTGGGATAATGTATGTTTCGAGAATTTGAAAGACGAGTTGTCGCTAAGATCTGCTCTCTCCGGCATTCGTACGAACAGTAAACAGTAAACAATAATTTATGTATACTTTGTATGAGAAATTCAACGAAAATTTGACTTTTTCAGAAAATAGTTTCTGAATATAGAAGAGAAACAGACTTAGAATATCAACAAAGTTCATAGTTTTTCAGAGAATTTGGCAGGGAAAAAATAGAGATTTTTAGAATAATTAGAAATATTTCGATTGAGAAAGATTTTGGACTGTTTGAAAAGTACGAAAAGTAAGAGAAATTCAGAGGATTGTTCAGAGATATTGCAGAGAAATTTTTCGAGACTTTCAGATATATTTTCAGAGATATTCAGAGAAATATTTTTACCAGGGTAAGCATCGAGGTGCTTCGTAATCTGAAACCTTCTTGACATCTGCCAGAAGCAGGTTGATTTGGCTCGCGCACTTTAACTCGCTTTACACTAAGTGCATTTAATACATTTTTACCGGATTACAATTGTTAAAGTGGAATTTTTAATTTTCATTTTCTTTAATATATATTCTAAACAAATATAATTGTAGTCATTCTGTTTGCAGTACCAGCTTCACTGAATGAGGGGGAAGGGGAGGGGGCGGTTAATAAAAAAGGAGTACGTTAAACCCAGAATTAATTTGCAGGGGACTGGGGAGGTCAAGAGGCGGGTGTTGATTCACGGAAAGGGTCAACTTCACCGAAGTGGGATTCACTGACTGGGTGTCAAATTTACTGGAGGGGACCAACCCTTGGCGCGGGAGGGGGTGTACCTGCGAGGGGGTAAACAGTCAAACAAACAAATCAACAGTTTTTCAAAATATATATTAGATTCACTGTATTATATTTGAACGATACTCCGAGTATATAAGAAATGAAGCGTTTACCTTCAAGAACGGGGAATCGACTTCCAAGTATTTCGATACAACGTAGAGACAGAAGAGATGCCTGTCTATCCCCTTGCCGCTCATAGCGTCCTGGTAGCCCTTCTGATGTTGCACAGCCGCGGCTCGCAGAAGTTTGTACCTCTCCTCGACCTTTGAAAGTAAAAAAAATAAATAAAAAGTTAAAGTTGCGCTGTTTGCATCGGTACCAGCTACAAAAGAGCTTCATTGATATAATCTCCTCACGGTTGACGTCGAATCTTCCATAGACTTGACCCACGCCGTGGATTCGATGGTGCAAGGTCTAACAGTCTCGGTTCTTCCTTCCCTAAATAATCTCGTCATCGAAGCCTCGTACGTGAGACTGAATCTCTGTGCGTCCCGGTAATAAGCGAGCTGAAGTGCCATTTGTATGTAAGCGTCCGGTGACATTGAGCAAGATTTCATGAAACCTTTGCCATAATTGTCGTGAACGTAGATACGGAGTTCGACGTCGTTCAAGAGCTTATCGGCGGCCAGGTACGAATTGTCGATAGCCTCGATGCACGGGGCATTCATATTCCAGTGCAGACGTGCGGGAACCGGAGGATCGAATTCCAGGGTTCCTTTCGTGTGTCCGTCTTCCTTGTATCTAAATAACGTTAGTATTAGAATCGTCATCGTTACGTCGTAAATGTTAATGAGCGAGAGATAGCGAAATAAGGAAAAACGCAAGCATTCGATAGAAAGGAGACGCGTACGAAGCTTACGACTTATCGTCCGATACGTTGGATAGGCAAGCGTAAAAAAATAAAAATAATATCTACATTGATTTGCGCGGAAGAGAGCAATGTTAAAAAAGTCTGAGTCGCCTTCGCAGCAAGACTACCACAAGATACGAGAAGGTGAAAAAGAACTATTTCTAAACCGACTTCTGTCTCAAAACGATACTTCCACAAAAAAAAGACAAAAAAACGATAAGCGACACGTGAATAGGCAATCTATGTGTCGGAATAAAGAAATGCGTTTTTTTGCAAAAATGTCAGGCTGCCGAAGTGCGACTAGGAAGCTTATAAATAGTAATGGTTATTTACGAACGACGGGTGACGTGAGTCCAGAGGGTACTCCAGAGGGACGACGAGACATTTATTTGTTCGGTTAGATGGGGGAAGAAGACGTGAACGTATGATTATCTTTTTTTTTGTTTTGTTTGAAACTTAGAGTAGCGGCAAGAGATGAAATTACCCAGTCTCCACATCAGTACCGATAGCGAATTCCCACATGGCTCCCATTACAGGTGCATCCGCCCTAACAATTCAAAGATAAAGAGCATGTTTGAGACATTGTACATTCTTGTTATAAATAATAACAGGATACAAGAAAATGATCTCCTGAGCTGTCCGGCAACGCAACGAAGCTGTGAGCAACCTGCACCTAGAGACAATATTTGTACAAAAGAAAACCGGTTTTTTTTTTTTTTTGCCGTTTGAGTTATAAATCGCCGCGAAACGAGAACTTCGAGGATCGTGTGTCATCGATGTTCTCGTTTTCGCGGTAAGAAGGCCAGAGAGAGGTAAGCGCGATATCAAAGCGTCAAAGAGAAACAGAAGAGAGTCGTAAGAGAAATAGACAACAGAGATTAACAATCATCGTTATGATCGAATTTTTCGGTTTTTTAATTTCTTACTCGGTGAATATGGCCTCTTCGGATAGGACAAACTCCCACAAGTGCGACATCACTGCGGCATCTGCCCTGCTCAGTTAGTTATCGCTTCGATTGAGAATTTTAAATAGAAGAATCTTTATTCCTAGCCGTACAGCGGAGAGTTCCGTCTTGGTTGCGATTTTGATCGAAAACACGATCTATCTTCTCATACTTTTAATTTTAAACAAATTTCTCACAACATCGCCACCGAGGAAGTCTTCGCTGGAATAAACTCGACGGCTAGTCTCGTGGAACATCCAATCGTACACAATAATTCACACGATACTGAAGATATTTTATCGAATTGTTTACTCACCACGAGTGCTCTGCGTTGAATCCAATCTGCAACGAAATTAAATTTGTCAGTTAAATTTTCTCGATCTCCAGACGAAACATCGGTTATCTGACGATTATTTTTAAGCTCACCCGGCCGTTAGTTCCGAAGCATAGTGTGAAGGATTTGTCGAACCATCTGTCGTGTCCCTTTCCGTGAAGGAGAATACGTCCGTATTGATCCAATTTCTCCGGATGTGCCTGATCGTATTCGTAAGGTATATCGTCGAGAGCGACAACGAAAGCCGATTTCTCGATGAGATCGAGTGAATTTTTGTTGATACCCTTGGAGAAAAAGTCAGTTCTGGCACGGGCCCATGCGGTTCTGTCGCCAGCGGTGAGCGCAGCGAGCCTCTCCTCGCCCGGCGACGGTGCCGACTTGTCGTTCAGTATGTACTGCATCTGAACCTCGATCTCACACGGCTGTAGGATCCTATTCTTGTGGTATATCAGAACTTTGTAATACCTGCCCTTGTTGTAAACGACAATATGCTTAGCGTCGTTAAAATGTACAATTTTGTCAGTCTCCAAGCCTGGAATCCTCGTTGTGTTGAAGAGCCTCTCGTACTGCCACGAGCACAGTGGCACCAAGTTTTGCAGTAAAATCTGAATAAAAAAAAGGATGAGAAAAAACCAGAATGAATAAGAGATTCACGGAGCGAAGATGTTGATGGAACGATTGGGATAAAGAAGAGCTGCGGGTCGAGCTCACTCTGTTGACTGACCGGTTCCAGTTCTTGTCGCTCGATAAGACGCCTGTACTGCAGACACGAGTGGATTATACTTGCGGCACGAGCTGTCTGGACCTTCGTCGGATACATGAGAATCGCGTCGATCCCGTAGAAATTCGAGTTGACCATTATCGGCGATCGTCCACGAAGATAAACGTACTCCTCCCACCAATCGGACACGTAATTGCTCGACCACCAGGACTTGAGTATGAGGTATCGCTGAAGCTTCGAGCCGATTCCCGTCTTAAACTCGTTCGCCAGTTTTTCCAGTCTACCGTAATTCTCGTCGTCGACGAGTGGTCGAACGCTTCGCAGATACTGCAAAAATACAACAGGGTCCGAAAGACGATTAAACCGATTAAGTGCGACCATATTGGTGCCTTGTTTATCTATCATTTAGACAATTAGACATTTTTCTTAAACCTACAACTCGTGACTTCATTTTTGTACTTTCTTACATTTTTTCTTGATTATAAAACCGGTCCTATGCTGATAAACAGACTTTATCATACGTACTTTTCTTCGTTTTTTTTCATAAGGAAGAGAATGGTGTACGAGAAATCTGATTTTATTTACATTTAATTAATAAAAAGGCCATTCGAACACTGGAAACCGGAAAAAATCGGCAAAAAGCTAATTTATTCGCTTTTGCGCGGGTTGCTTTTCGATCCCAGTCATGAGTTGTGTAGGGTTAAAAATCAATTTCCCTTCAGATAGGATACTGACTCTCCTCGTGGTGTCTTGTAACGTCGGCAATGGAAGTCTCGGCAATGAACCCTGAAAACTGTACAGCATCGGGGTGTTCCATCCCGAGAGTAATTTTACGAGGATCACCCATGTTTTAGTCGTCATAGACGGCGTCCTTCCGGGTCCTCTCGCCTCGTACATCCATCCTTTGTATATCAACAGTAACTTGAGTGCGTAGCGCAACGCCAATATCGTCACGAGCCACAGCAAAAGTCCAACGACTATAGATCCGACGAGATGAGCCGGCACCGATGAGCTTTGTCGATTAAACGAGGAAAAAAAATTAATAAATTAAACGAGGAAAAAAAAATTAATAAAAAATAAATCTCAAATATTTCCGCGTGTTGCGAAACTCTCGAATCGTCATCGCTGATCTAAGACATACCCAGACAGATAAGGAGCGACTTTTCCCACCAAGTCGTAAGGGACTTTGTACCCGGCGAAATGTATCGCTGTGACAACGGCGATTGTTAGCCAGAGGCTCCCCAACGATGCTGGATAAACTCCGCTCTTCAAATTATTCTGTAATCGAAATAAGAAAAATATTGATAAATAATGTAGAACCTCGCTCAGCCGGCCTTCGATTCGAACGAGTCCCAGCGTTAACCGAGGTGTAGGCTCGAATACAAAAAAACTAAAAAAAACTCCGATAAAAAGGCTAAAGCAACAATGCCCACGTGCTTAAGGTAGCTATGTCGCTTCTCGCTCATTTCGCATAAGTTCGGGAAAAATAAGAGAAAATTGGAGGTACTTCTCGATGGTATAAAAATCTGAAAAAATTAATGCATATCAAAGGTTCTGAAAAGATTAATTTTGCATAATAATAATTTCGAAATGTTATTAACAAATTGATCGAAAAATTAATTGTTTAACAAATGATCCCGCAAATCAACTTTTTTTTATAAAAATGATTCGTTCATTTTTCTGAATACGTACGAATTTTTTCAGATTTTTCAATTAGATTTGATTTTTGTTTTTATTTAAAACTGTTTTGTTTTTTATTTTTAAAAAAATAAAAATCAAAGCTAATTGAAAAATCTGAAAAAATTCATACGTATTCAGAAAAAATGAACGAATCATTTTCGTATAAAAAAAAGTTTTGTTGCCGGGTAATTTGTTAAACAATTAATTTTATGATTAATATGTTAATAACATTTTGGAATTATTATTATGCAAAATTAACCTTTTCAGTACCTTTAGAATGGATGGATTTTGGCAGTTTTTTTATACCATCGAGAAGTATTTGCAATTTTCTCTTACTTTTCTCGAACTTATGCGAAATGAGCTCGAAGCGACACAACTACCTTAAACTTGTATAAGTACGCTTTATATTGCAAGCTGCAAATACAAAAGTTCCGATTTTAGAGTCAATCGTTTATATTTATATGAAGTGTTATTATTTTCTTCAAATATATAGTAGTAGTAGTACAAGTTTGAATTGAGTATGTTATCCGTATTATCCAACCTACGCTCTCCGCACATTAGCTCGGATAAATGGGGTTCTATTGCAGATAAATTAATTTAAAAAAAAAAAAAAAAAAAAAAAAAAAAAAAAAAAAAAAACCTATAATTCAGATTTTATTTATTTTTCGAAAACTCACATGAAATCTGAAGAATCTTTTCTTCCAAGATCTGACACCGGACTGCCATATGAGATCGAGTACTTCCCTGTCGAAGTTAACGTCCCATCCCTCGTGGGTTATCGAGAAACTGAAAGCAACCGCAGAGTGGGCTTCTGCCATGACTCACCTGCGGTGATTTCCTATCGATGACAAACACTGTAAACAACAAAAGAAATTTGAATTGGCGAATTTTACATTGTGATGGAGTAACTGTCACAGTGAATAATGGATACAGGTGGGAAGCACGTGTAGAGTTTAATTCGCGCCTCGACCTTTTCAGGAACGTGTTTCACATGGGTCAACGTGCCGCAATGTGCGGTCGGCTTTACGCCGCGATTTTTTCCGATTATCGTTGCGCCGATAGTTGCCGCGAGCGAGTATTTAGAGCGCAATAGGAGTGAGGAGCACGAACGGCAGACGGAATATCTAGTTGACCTTACTTAATGCGGTATAATTGCGCGAAAGAAAATTCAACAGTCAAGCTCGAGTGCAATGCGTCGATTCAACCGGAGACGGAACTATCGTCAGACACGTTGATTATTATTGTAATGAAAAAAATAGTGATATCGATGAGCGACGATAACCGATGTGCAATTCAGAGACGACACAATTCGGTGGGAAAATCGTTAACGACGTTCCATGAAGAGGATTAATCTTTTTTTTTAATCAAGTAAAAATAAAAAAAAAACCTTCGGCTAATCGGAGCTCGAGCGCAGCACTTCGGCGTGCATTTCACGATAGTTACGTCTAAACTCGGTGGAAAAATCGTTAACGACGTTCCATGAAGAGGATTAATTGTTATTATTTTTTTTTTTTTAATAAAATTAAAATGAAAAAAAAGAATCTGCGGCTGGTTCGAGCTCGAGGGCAGCACTTCGACGTGCATTTTACGATAGTTACGTCTCGCGGAGAAAGCGGTAATAACGGTTGTGTTGTAACGCGTTGCAAGTTTTAGTGGCCGCTGCTCGTCGGTGAGCGTGGTTGGGCGGAACGCGCGATCCGGCTAGTGGACTTTGAACTCCCGTTCACTCGTCGCATGCGTCCGAGGAACGCACATACGCCATGAGACCGAGAGCTCCACCGAACGCAGCCTCTTTGCACAAACAACCGAACCTCCTATCCAAAGGAGGAAAAAAAAACCTGATCGAAGATCGAATCGAGTACGGGACAGTAGGAAAGAAAAAAATTGAACTTTGCCGGAGCCGGCGATCTCGCTGGGTCCTCCGGGCGACAGCGTGAAAGTTCCATTGATAATGCATTACGAGTGCGTTGCACATTTGCTCGCGTAACTGGGACGCGCGAGACCGAAGCCTCGTACACGTCAACAAAATATCGCACACTGCTGATATTTCGCAAATGCTCAAGACCGTGAAGAATTCGCGATAAGGCGTCTTAGCCCGAAACTCGAAAATAAAGTAAAGCATAATCGACAAATTGAGTTAAGCTAGCTATTTCGGTACGTCGGAGTCATAGACATCAGCGTATGTATGACATACAATAGTAGGCAATTGAAGTGGAACACGATTTTTTTTTTTTTTGCCAGTTTTGACAAAAGTTGGACCCTTTCACGTATACTTTCGCCAAAATAATCTTGTTCTACTTCAATTGCCTACTACTGTAAAAAAAAAAAATTATTATATATGGTTCATTTGGCTGCATCAATAATGTTATTTAAAAAATAATTATATGTGGTACTTTGGCTGTATCAATAATATTATTAAAAAAATAATTATATGTGGTACTTTGGCTGCATCAATAATATTATTAAAAATTGTAGAGTATCTATGAAAATGTTCGCAATTAGATTGAACCGATTATATGTAAACAGATTATTTGTTTAGTTTGGATTTGACTTTATTTTTACGACAATTAGATCAGGAAGCGTCATTCGGCCCGAAACCGTGCACTTTGATCGCAGTTCTATTGAACATTATTCCGGTGACGTCACTTTTTTTTTGTTTTTGTTGGGCATGAATTCCTGATCGATTCGCGAGTCCGCAGTGCTTCATATTTTTTCTGTCTTTGACCTAAATATGTTAAATCTCGATTTGAAGATCAATTTCGCAAACTCTCCCGTAAGCGCCGTGTAGAAAGACCGATTTTCCAAGATCTAATTATTCATTCATATGGTCGGTAAAAGCCTTCGAAATTTTATGCAAGTAAAATTTGATAGTTAAAATACAAAATGTCAAAAGTTTATGCACATGACTTTGGATTGCCTTCGTGACATAACTACCTAAATCGTGCTTGTGATACATACAGTAAGAAAAAAATTGTTTGACTAACCAAAAGACGTGATGACATACGTTCAAAGCTGTCATTTCTTTCGTACAAATAAAGCATTGTTTTGTTGAACGATTATTTACCTCGATTTATTCCAAATTTGTCGATTGAAACAAACATTTTTATTCTACCAACAAAATACACCTTTGAACGTATTGTCACCGCGCACTTGCTTAATTCAACCATTTATTTTTCTCAGTTTCGTAAAAATAATTTAGTTAAATACGTGACAAAGTCGTTCGTTCAGGTTTGAATATTACAAATTCGCCCCTTCATTTCCCGTGTAATTAACAATTTCAGTTTGTACTTTCGTTTGTAACACTCGGTGCGATCGAAAAATTAACGAATAAAAAATTGTGGACGTTTGTGGACAACAAGTTTGTCGGTAAGAAAGTACAAAACTTTTTTTTACCGTGTAGCTCGCGACGAGCCGAGCCGATCGAAAATCCATGAAGACTGTTCCGAGAGAATTTCGACTAGAAATGCTAGATATCGACGCCCATGGAATTCTCGGTGAAAATAGACCACGTGCGCGCCGCGCGGGTCCTCCGACGAGACAGGCTCCTCTCGGAACCGGCCTAGTATTATCGTCGTCACTGCCGCTGCGCTCGGAGTGTAGCGGTTGGTGAAAAGACAAGAGACGGAAGGCAAAAACGAAATAGCTTAGGTCACAGTTTCGCACCCACGTGTCGGACCTTGACCACAAATGGTTGGCGACCTACCGAAGCGGACACCCATGCACAACGCGTCGGAACGACACGCCAGGCGCGATTGGACCCTCGGCCTTCAATCAATCATCACTGTGCGACAATCACGTTTTCTGTAGCGTCGATCGTGGCTCGACGCTGTGCGACGAACAGCTGAGTCTCGAGAGAACGAGCGAGGGTTGTTCGTTTGTTTTCTCTCTACTTCGTTCAAGGTGAGGTTGATGCCACTCAAGGTCAAAACGGTTACCGGCGAATGGTAAATTCGAGGCGCCTTCAATCGTACACCGTTAAACTTTGCACTTGTTCATTCTTACGGAAATAAAGCGTACACCGCACGAAATGTCACGTAAATTCACAACTTCGTTCAAATTTACACCCCAAATACCTTACACTTGCCCATTCCTCGGATCAAAAACTTTACACCGTCATTTCTTTACACCACAAAAAGTGTACGCATTCAATATGTTACACATTAGAGAGCTTACACCATTTGATTTTTACACTTGCCAAACCTTACGACTTTAAAACTTTACGCATTCAATATACTTTACATGCGCAAACTTACACACGCGCAACCTTACACCGACGGGGAGGAAAGACGGCCTTCGAGACGGGCGTTGGAGATGAGCGCCGCTGTTATTCTGCAGGTAAGATGAAGCACATGGCAGGCTACCATTTGATCACAACCAACAGTCGGTTCATCTTACCTGCAGAATAACAGCGGCGCTCATCCAACGTCCCTCTCGAAGGCCGTCCTTCCTCTCCGTCGGTGTAAGGTTGCACGCGTGTAAGCTTGCGCATGTCATGTATATTGAACGTGTAAAGTTTTAAAGTTGTAAGGTTTGGCAAGTGTAAGAATGAAACGGTGTAAGCTTAATAATTTGTAACATATTGAATACGTACACTTTTTGTGGTGTAAAGAAATGGCCCGTTTACAGTTTTTGATCCGAGGATTGGGCAAGTGTGAGGTATTTATGATGTAAATTTGAACGAAGTCGTGAACTTATGTAACTTTTTGTGCGGTGTACGTTTTATTTCCGTAAGAATAAACAAGTGTAAAGTTTAACGGTGTACGATTGAAGGCGCCTCGTAAATTCGCATCGTCGAGGATTCTGTGACACTGCGGTCGTTAAACGATTGGACGAGATAGAAAAGAAAGCGCAAAACGGCACTGCTGTACTGAAATAAAAAAATATCAATGATTCAGTAAAATTCGGTTGCCGTCTGCCAAAGAAAACAATTGTTATTTCAATTCTACCTTTAACTCTTACAATTTCGTACGGGCTTAAAACGATGAGTTGTCAATCCTTGACTGTACTGTCAACTGTAAGAAGTGAAAGTAGAATTTAAGTTTAAAAAAATGTCTTTGGCACTCCGCGAGCGAATTTTTTGTTTTCAGTGTATTTTACAAACACCATTGGAAGAGAGTGTCAATGACACTGCGGTCTGCAAACGAATGGAGACGAGATAGAAAAGAAAGCGCGAAGCAGCATTTGTACACTGGAAAAAAAATATCAATGATTCAAGTAAAATTCATTTGCGAGATGCCGAAGAAAAAAAAATGACTATTTCAATTCTAGCTTCAACTCTTCCAATTCCGTACGGGATTGAAATTATGACATGTCATCCTTGACTGTATTGTGAATTGTAAGAAGTGAAAGTACAATTTAAGTTAATAAAAAAATTCTTTTGCAGCCCGCAAGCGAATTTGTTTTGTTCAGAGTATTTTACAAACACCACGGAAATGTCTCTGTGTTTGTGAAATCTAATTGCCAAGACACACAAAGTGAGCGGGTTTTTTTTTATGTTTGTCCGATGATCCTTTGTGGCGTTGATTTTTTTTTTTTTTTTTTTTTTTTTTTTTCCTGAACCCGTATTAAACCTGCGTCATCGAGCGCACGGGCGTTCGAAGTACGAAACGACAGTCCAGAGTCCACTAGTTCTGCAACTTCACACAGGATCGCAGTCTCGCTTCCGCGACGGATAATTCATATTTCGGGAAGTTCGTACTTCCGTTTATGAGAGTTATGCGAATCACCGAGAGAGAAAGTATGCAAAATCCTTCGAATAAGCAATGCAATGTTGAACGTTATCAGAGCTCTACGACACAGCGTTAATTATGCCAAGATCGCGTATTGCTGCAGCTCTCCGCGTCCTTCTGGCATGTTAAGTAATGTGTAATTGCTGTTATCAAGAGTGACGAGCCGCTGCGCATCCGAGAGAAGGGGAAATCGTTTGTACGAATGCTGACTTCGAATCCCGTTGTCGCGTTGCTAATCTATAAGTTTTTTTTTTTTTTTTTTTTTTTTTTTTTTTTTTTTTTTATTGCCATTCAGTCGTGTAACGCTGTCTGTGCGTAATGCGATCCACGCTTTCCGGCCGCAATTTCTCGTTGCAACACAGATTAAATCGCTTATTCATCAAGGGTGTAATCTGTTTTTATTTGAATGTTTAACCACTGTGCGTCTTACTTCCGATAGACCGAAATCGCGGAGTGAAAAGCCACGTTTGCACATTTTATTTTATAATGACTCGACCGTACATAAATTTATACACGTATAAATTCAGTTCGGTAACAAAGAACGACGAAGGTTTAGCTAAACAAAGTGAGCGGCCTCGCGTTTCGGACGGCTATGGCACAAATTTTATTCTCTGTTTATGTTTTCACGCTCTATCGTGAATTTGCATATCCTGACGCGAACAAAATACCGATGTCGGCTTCGCTGCGACAAATATAATCGTCGCACTTCGAAAAGTATAGACCGGAGTTACTGATGAAACTAACTAGGTCTCCTCCATTTCAATTGCGCACAGCACATGTGCACTCTGTTAGCATTGCAATATACATGGACTCTACCGCGCGTACGTTACGAAACCTGCAAATCGAATTATATTTTTGTGTAAAGATAACAAAAAACCAAATGCTTTGTGTCCTTAAGGTAGTCCTTGCGAATAGAGTTCACTTCGCATAAGTTTCAATAAGAAATGAGAGAGAATTGCAAACACTTCTCAATGGTACAAAAATCTGAAAAAAATCAAGCACGTTAAAGGTGCCGAAAAAAATTAATTTTGCATAATAATAATAATTCCAAAATGTTATTAATAAATTGACGAGTAATAAAATTGTTCAACAAATCTCCCGGAAACCAAACTTTTCTTTTTACAAACATGATTCGTTCATTTTTTTAAATATGTGAAAATAATACAAAGTGAATACAAAAGTCACTTTGAATTTTGATATTATGCAAAGTTAATCTTTTCGGCATCTTTAATATGCTTGATTTTTTTTTATACCATCCAGATGCATGGTGGCCGTTTTTCCCCCGGAAACAAATTCCCTGACTTTTCACTGACCAATTAAACATTTTTTCCGATCAAATTTCTAAGGACTTGTATAAAAAAAAATTAATGATGCAAATGAAAATTCCTACTTATTGTATTAATATTTAATTCGATTTTTTGTTTTCTAAATGTTTGCAATTTTTTTAAAGGCTCCTTTTTATGTTTTCATATTTATTTGTAGAAGGTTCGACGACAATTTACTTTTTTCCTGACGAATTTTGAAATTCCCTGATTTTTCCCTGATTCCCAGACCAAGATTTTATCCCTGACTTTTCCCGGTGTTCCCTGACCGCGGCCACCATGAGATGTGTTTACAATTTCTTCTCATTTTGTGACTTTCTACATGTTTTTCATATATAAAAAAAAAAAAAAATGAAAATGTATTTAAAAATCTGAAAAAATCCGTACGTATTCAGAAAAATGAACGAATCATTTTCAGAAAAAAAAAGTTAGGATTCTGCGAGATTTGTTGAACAATTTTATTTTTCCTTAATCTGTTGATAACACTTTGGAATTATTATTATGCAAAGTTAATCTTTTCAGCACCTTTAATATGCGTGATTTTTTTTTTTTTATACCATCCAGATGTGTTTGCAATTTCCTCTCATTTCTCTGAAACTTATGCGAAGCAAACTCTATTCGCAAGGAATACTTTAAGCCCAAAAAATCACATTATTTTGATCTATACATTCCGTACGATCTATGGATAAAAAAAAATATCGTTCATCTTTTTTTTTTTTACACGCGCTATTACAGTCGGGTGTGCACAAGTTTACACTTGACAATTCGCAGGCATAGCAGACATCGTCGCTGTCGTCACTTCCACTGCTGAAACAAGTTTTAGTTTCTAATGCGCAACTGGATATCTTACGTAATTTTATTTCTTTTTTTCTCCGACGCGACGCCTCGACGACACACGACTCGTTAGACTTTAAACTAACTGCGAGAAGATCTCTTTATCTTGTGACAGTGAGATTGGCTTTACCGAAGAAAAATGATATTGCACCTGTTACGCGGGCGCGGCGGTTGATTGGTAGTTCATGTGGCATTGAAGACGGAACGGTGAAGTAACATAGACCTTGAGGGTCTATAGAAACGCACTGTTAATTAGCGAGGCAGAAAGCTCGCGAGGAATGCGCTTATCTCGGTCGTTAAATCAATTTCATAATACGTTTAATTTTTAACCCATCGACACGATTAAATATTTACTTGTGCGAAATAATCGTTTCGCGGCACGCTTTCTTATCTAGCGGACGCGTAGACGAACAGAACGAGGGGGGGGGGGGAGAGGAGGAGGTAGCAGCGACGAGACGATAGACTAAAATAAATTTATCGATCGTGAGAATCGTTTCGATTTATTATAATTAAATCATAACACAAACGACATTCCTTTAACCGAGATTTTTTTCTTGTTTTTTTTTTTTTTTTTTTTTTCAAAAAGTCGTTGACCAGAGCTACACGTGTACACCTGTTGCGTACTCGGAACGTTCGGGCCTTCGTTGTATCGTAGTCACGAGATCGTCGTACAACTTTCCACGAGAGTTCTCGTTGGTTCTCACTGCATAGGTTAGTGACTATCTCGAAGGTTGTTACTCATATAGATTCCACGTTCCCAAAGCGTTTCTCTCTTCTCACGGCGGGGAGAGAGGGGAGCGGAAAAACGTGCGATAGGATTGGTTCGGATGAGAGGGTGTGTAGCCGCTCCCCCCTCCCTCCCCTCCACGCCGAGAAAAGACTTCACGATTCTTCGACATCCGTTACGTACGGTACAGTGAATGAAGTGTTAAAAAAAAAAAACAAAAACAAAAAAAAACAAAAACCGAGGAATGCGGAAGGTGCAAGTCGTATGGTATTCTTGGACCGTGGGACGATATGCCGCAGGTTGATGAAACAAAATACGCAATCACTCACCGCGAGCACGCAGAAGCGAGTAAATTGTTGGGCCACTCGACAGGTACGATCGAAACACGGTAAACTTTTCGTACGCGCGATACTTCAAACGAACTTTCGATGATATTTTTGTTTTTTTTTTTTTGTTTTTCCGAGTGTGTAAGGACACACCAGCGTCGCGAATACACACGCGACCGTGTGACCCTTATTGCTCCGCTGCCCGGAGCCAACTGGACGAAGTAGCGAATCGTCGCAATGCCAGACGGTCGGCGCGAAGGCGAAATTGTGACACACTTTCCGATGTGGCCGTGCCAAGCAGCAGCGGACAGCGGAGACGGCGGTTCACGAGCGAGCGCGCACCACCGGACCAAGTTGCGAACTGATCACGAAGCTTTGCCGTCGCCCACTGCCAGTCGTGACGCCACGGCCGAAGGCTTGCGTGCGCTTTTACGTATGTACCAGCGCGCCAGGGAAAGAGAACGGAGAAGAATGTTCCGCCGGACGAAAGGGACGCGATTCGTGGCGACGCTCCACGAGGACGTTCACCTCGTACTGTTTTGCTGCTGGCCCGTGAGCGCGAACAGCCGTTACTGAGGTTAAGGGAAGCCTAAACGTAAGAGTGCGAGAGAAACAGAGTTAACAAATTTTCATTAATTTTTTTTTTTTTTTTTTCGAAAGGATTCTATACAATGAAAAACGCATTGCGGAACGCTGTGCGTTAATGAAATACGCAGTGCGGCTTGCAATTCATTTTTTATTTTATAAAACTGTTTCGAAGAAAAATTGATGCTCAAAATGTTTTGAGGTTATGTTGATGTTTAAGCCCCACCTTAAAAACGGTGGGGCATCATTAGGCCACATTCGTTACAGCCAAAACTCACTTCCGTCATAAAGTAACTAGGTTTGAGAAACCCCATTTATCCGAATCTTATGTGCTATAGTTGGATCTGTAAGGTTGCTGGATCAAATTTAGCTTTAATTAGTTTAAACCAAACCAAACGTCCGAATGAACATAAACTGAAAACACGACATTTTTCGTACAAGCATTTTGTGGTTAAGCGCTCTAAAGCATGTGATACGTAATCTGAATATCACAAGATCGCGTCCTACTTTATGACATTTTTTCTTCATTGTTTTTTTATTTGTATTTATTAATCTTACCATCGTTTCTGAGCTGTATAGCCCAAAAAATAAGTTTTTCAAATCGAAAGTGACGTATTTAAGAATTGGTTAAGGAATATTGGATATTCGCCTTAAGAACGACGATCACATTAATAGAATATAATTTTGATAAAGGAAAACAAAAATTGGTATAAAATCGGAAGTTAAGTCGCGATGCCGAGAATAGTCGTTATAATTTAATAATTTATTACTTTGATGGATTTCTCCTTTACAATTGGTATATATAATAAATACTAAATATTAGAGCTTCTGAATGACGAATTATAAAAGTTAAAAACTCTTAAACTTACAACGCTTGAATTGATTTAACCACTAGCAGGTGACTTGCACGGGACTAGGCGCCTCTCTTTTTCATACATTATGGTACATTTCTTCGCCTACTCATATCTCAGTACAGCTATGTTGCAATCCTTATAAAGGTTATTCGCTTTAGTGCACGTAATCACACATCGATCATAAAGAAAAAAGTCTTTGCAACTTATGTTATTCACACGCTTGCTTAAACTATTCTATAAAAGCTAAATTCGGTCCAAAGTAACCTTCCAACGCCATCTATAGTGATAAAATAGTACATTTCGATACGAGTGCAGAAAAACTTTTTTTGACGAGTGTGAGTTTGCAGCACGAGCCGAAGACGAGTGTTGCAATCACACGAGCTCAGAAAACGTTTTTCGCACGAGTATCGAACAAAATTTTATGTCACGAGGTGTGAATATTGCGGCTTTCGCACGCGAAGCGTGCGCAAAAAACGGCATTTTCCCACCCAGTGACATAAAAAGATTAAGATTCGTGATGGTTCTCCCACCTAGTTACTTTTTAGAGAAAATTATTTTTAGCTAAAACGAATTTGACGTAAACGATATTCTATCATTTAATTCGTCGTTAATCCGTTGATCTTCAAGGATCCGCAGTTTTCCTGCCTTACCGTCACTTGTCCTAAATCTCGATAATCCCGAACGCTCCAAACGCCCGAAATTCATTCATCCGATGTAGCCTAATTTACCCGAAATTATAATCTATCGAAGGACTGGAACATCGACTGTTCGGTTGTCCGAATGGTTCAAGATCACGAAATATTATTTTGTCGAATTGCCATAATCCCGAGTGTTTAATATACTTTGATTGAAGTATATTGGACAGTGAGAAGCATCGATTGCCCGAAAGACGTTCACCCGACATTTCATTCGCCCGAAAATCTGTTTTACCATCGTATAGCTCGTGATTACGGACGTACGCTACATAGGCGGATGATAAATTAGCATCCTACAATAAAACCTATAGTCGCCTCGTCAAGAAATCATCCAAACCTTGCACTGACAACGAGGTACTTTACACATATCGTATCATCTTAGAGGAATACGATCATGATATCGATCATTCAAAACAAAAAAGATGTATCGCGTATGCACAAGTATAATGATATATCGCGAGGACGTATTGTTTGTGTATACAAGCATATCTAACAAACGCCGCACTGGTTTTAGCCCAGCGATACGTAATTATGCTGTTCACGTTAAAATTATATAAATGAGGATTGAAGGACTCGGGTCGATGGCCCTTTGCCAAAGTGTATAATTATCACTGAGAATGAAACTAGTATAAACTGATAACTATAAATGTATATTAAGCATCGGCGATAAATCTCTTTTACTAGAGACACGATATATGTGCTTAAATGCAAGTTCCGTCTGACATCCTCGAAGTCGAATTCATATTAGAGTGAAAAAGTGAAATAGTACAATATTTATTGACAATAATATATAAAACCCGACGGATAAACGTTCTATACTCACTACCTAGTAACCCGTCCTGACTGAATGGTGTAACAATCTTCGAATCTCCCGTTAAGGAGCTGCCTTGAGTCCAAAGGGATTTCAAACGACACTGTCACTAATGATGGGGTAATTTGCCGACGCTCGAAAGTACGTGCGGTCGGTAATGGAGATACCTGCTTGTCGCAAAGGTACAGATTTTCACCGAAGGATCCCGCTAAGCGTAAACGCTGCAACGATATTACCTCGATCGAAACGTGTGGCGCGCAGCACGCGACATTGAATTGTGTAGGACGGGAATATATGTCAACGTATCATCAGATCAAATGATATTTTAATATATTGGCAAAAAAGAAACGAACGAATCGGAAATTGTACTCGAGCTTCCGAGCATTCTTCTTTGTTAATGCGAAGAATACACCAAAATGTACATAATAACAGATGCAAAATAATACATCGATTAAATGTGACCGATTACTGAATAGAAATGTATATGACCTCGATTAAGCGTTTTTACTGTACTTATAATTATAACACCACGGATTGCGTACGTTAAAATAAATTAAAAAAATTAAACGGGTCGTTAGAAAAAATCCCGTACGGTTGCTTTAATGGATAGCATTGCACTTAAAATGCATAAAAGTTTGAGGCCTATAAAGACAAAATTTACACGTAGAAACTAGAATATACATATATTATAGGGGAAACCGGGGCAAAATGGGGACATGAAATGTCATATCGACGTGGGGCAAAATAGGGTAATAATGAAGCTAACAAAAGTTGCCGCAAGTCAAATCGAAGGGTACCCTGTTTTACCCTAGATGGTTTTTTTTTTTTAAATGTCCTTTCAAAACTGGTGCGAATTCAATTTTGGTGTGAACAACAATGGATCTGTGCTTTCGGTATCCTTGAAGCAAGGTTGTATTGCTCAGCGTCCCCGTTTTGCCCCGTTTCCCCTACTTGAAGTACAAAAATCCTTTTTAATACTTCAGGTACTTATTAAGATTTCAAGTATCAAGTACAAGTACTCTGACTGTTATTAGTAAGTATAATTTTAACAAGACCTTATTAAAAAAATATACTAAAATATCTTTTAACTTTTTATTTTTTTATGTATTTATTTTAAAACGTTTATTAAACATAAATTTTTAACAAGCGTTTAAAAATAAATAAATAAAAACTTACAGGTTTTTTTTTTATTACATTTGTTATGATCTTTTTGTATGGATTTGTTTCTTTCCAATTGTTACGAAAAAATTTGAAAAATAAATTAATAATAGCCGCAAAGCGACGAATTACGAAAATTTCAGTTAGTGATTTTTTACGATGGAGAAAAGTACTTGATACTTTAAGTACTTGTGATACTTTTTACTTTAAATATATTTAGGGAATTTGTCCTAGCCTCTTATATATTATCTCTGTCTAATGCTATCCGACATTCTCCTTATGACTACTTACACATATTATACACTTACCCCGTTCATTAATGTTTTCTCTAAGTGTCTATTCGTATTATTCTATATATTCTTCGGTATTTTCTGCAAAGGCTACTGTGCTAATATTAATTTTAAGTATGCATACTATTTCCATTGATTTGTATTGCCTGGTCCTTAGGAGATTTATCTCAGGACCCGATAAATTGCATTTATCTATCGCCTATTTATCACTCCCGCGCTCCCCCCCCCCCCCCCCCCCCTCCCCGCCTAGTGAAAATATTTCTTTGAATATGTTTGAAAATTTCTCTGAAAGTCTCGGATCATTTATTAGAAATTTCTGTGAAAAGTTGTCTGAATTTCTCAAAGTTTTCGCACTTTCCAGAAATAGTCTAGAAAGATTCCAGAAACATTTCCAGAAAGATTTTTCTGAATCTAAAAATCCTCAATTGTTCTGAAAATCTTCAATTTTCTCTGTCGACTTCTCTCAATAACTATGAACTTCGTTGTTTTTCTCTGGCTAGTAATTTTCAATTATCCTGAACATATATCTGGAAAACTCAAATTTTCGCTATTCGCTCGCAAAGTTGATGTTTCACAGATGTTTCACATTGCTTTAAGGTAATGTAGTATAATCCGCAACACCCGTGCCCTGCGCCTGGTTGGTAATAAAAACTGTACTGAAGGCCGTTTTGAGACCGCAGAGCAGCGAGGAAAAAGAAAATTCTCTCCCTGCGTTACCGATCTCCCTGGGAAAGATAATTTTGTTTTTCCTCTGCGCGCTGCGGTTTCAAAATGGAATTCAGGACAGTTTTTGTTACCGATGGCAGTATTTCACATTACTTTAAGATGAGCAGATACTACTCGGTCGGTTATAAAAACAGTACTCCAACATTTTCTGCCACGGTTGCTTTTATTTGTAAGTTTATCAACCGTGGCCGAGGATTTTTGGATCATTATCTCACCTCATCGTAAGGCGAATCCTGGCGCTCTCACTTCAAACTTCAAATTAATTTTTCTCGAAGATGGCTAAGTAAAATTAAATAAAATGTTGACAATCATTATTTAGATACTTACACACTTATTTAGATACTTTTCTTCATTTCTGGTGTTGCTAGACAGGAATTACAACCAACGACAGCACTTTCAGTGTAATGAAACAACTCAATATTTATTATTATCGTAAATACAATCGTCATTCGTATACGCTCGTTTCTTGCTGTTCTTACCATAACTCGTAACATATTGCTTCCCAACCCTGCAATACTATGCTAGGGTATAAGTATCAAAGTAGGGTATAAGCATTATACTAGTGTACAAGTATTAAAGTATATAATATAATAGTAATAGAATAAAAACAGTGGAATACATAGTTGAAATTCATTGCAGTCCATTTTATAATGTGTACTGAGAGAACCTAGTAAATCTAGAATGAGAATCTGCTGAGAATCTAGTAAAAATTACCATAGCACATAATAGGAGGGCGCCAGGACGTTATCTACGGCAGAAAGTCTCAGTTTATCCAAGCATTTTTACCATAATATCTAAGAAAAATTCTTATAAATCCGGTACTTCCTACCATAGATGGCGCCCTAGCGCTTTACTATGTGCTATGGTAATGTCTGTCACGCAATATCGTCATTTTCACTAGATCCTTCTCTCAGTGTGGAAGTCATTTTATTAAACAACGATTAGCTCGATGGTCGAAGTTGTTACTTACTGCATATTTTTACGGTACCACTCAATTCGATACAAATCTTTTTAACGAAGCCTTCGGTCACAAAAATACGCACAAAATACTCTACGTACCGCGATAGTCATTTCTCGTCATTGTACTTGGTCCCGCGCTACTAGTAGTAGTATAATTGTTTATTTTTCCCATTTCTGGATACAAAATAACTTCCGTAAATTACACCTCTTCATATATTTAATATCACTTACTCTAAGTTCCTAAATTTGACCTCAAATCTATTCCCCATTCCCTCGCTTCCTCATTCTTTTTCTTGCTTCTTGCTCTTTCCAGTTCTTTAATCCACCTTAGTCCTCGCCCGTCTTCGTTACAAATATCTCCTTTTTCTATGCCTTGCGTCTCTATCTCCCTGCATCTGTTTATAATGTGGTCAAGCGATTCCGCTTCTTCATTACAGAGCCTACAGAGCTTCTTATCCTCATCAAGCCAGAAATTGTTTGCTCTCATATCGTTTCCAGATCTAACTCGCGCCACTTTTTTCATTTCTTCCAATTTCCCGTCTTTCTCTAGATAGCTCGGCACTTTGTCTATCGCCCATGTCTTGTATTCTGTGCAGTATCTCGTGTTACGTATCCTCTCTCTTCTCTCGTGTCCGTCTTTTGTTTGTATTCTCCTAACCCAGTCTTCCGTGGCATCTTCTCCTCTTTCGATTTTTGCCTCCCATTCCCATTTTCCCATTCCTCCTTTTCTGAGTAGTTCCTCGATTTCCGTGGCCCATTTCGTACTCCGCCATTTTTCTCTGTCCATATCCCTTCTACATTGTTGTAGTATCTTGTTGCCTTCCTTTTTCATTTTCTCCAGGTATTTCAGCACTCTTCTTCCCGCATCCACGCTCAGCTTTTCTACCTTTGTTTCTTCCCTCAGGATGTAATCTGGCGTGCATCTATCCAGTCCCAGGATCCACTTCAGGTATTTGATTTGCAGTCTTTCTATTTGCTCCCACTCCGTCGCTCCCCACACCTCGACACCATAGAATAAAATGCTTTTTACCATCACGTTGAACATCACCATTCGTCTTCGAAAACTTCCTCTGAATTTCCTCTCTCCTATTCCCCATATCTGTGCCATTGCTGCCATTCCTCTCTTTATTACATCGTTCACGTGTTCGCCGTTTCCATTATTTTTCTGGAACGTGAATCCCAAGTATTTGAAAGAGTGCACCTCCTCTATTTCTTGCGTGCCCCACATCCATTTTGGTTTATCCATTTCCTCTCTTCCTTTTCGGAACACCAGCATTTTTTATTGCGGTACACTCAGTTCTAGCCCTTTCCTTTCGAAGTACATTTTCAGCCTTTTGAGCATTATCTGCATTTCTTTCTTGCTCCTCGCGACCATCGCTATATCATCCGCGTAAGCCAGGGTGCATACCTTCTCTCTTCCGATGACTATTCCCCCTTCTTGTCCTCTTCTCATGTACTTCTCCACTCCCGCTATAAATATTACGAATAAAAGTGGGCTCAGTGGGCAGCCCTGTCGCAGTCCTCTTTCCGTCCAAAAGCTGTTGGAGTCCTCGCCGTTTTTTCTGATCTTGCTTCTCGTCTCTCGATATATCTCTCTGGTTCTTTCTATCAAATTCTTGCCTATTCCTTGTTTTTCCATACAGGTCCACAATTTGCTTCTGTCTACCTTGTCGAACGCTGCCTTGAGGTCCGCGAAAAAGGTGTAGAGCTTCCCTTTCTCCTCCCCCAGTCTTCTGCATGCCATCCACTTCAGTATCGCCACGTTGTCCACGCAGCTTCTACCTTTTCTGAAGCCTGCTTGCGTCTCCGGCAGAATATTTTTTCTCTCCACTTCCTTTCTTAATCTCTCTTCCAGGATCATGACGTAAATCTTGTAACTGGTGTCCATAAGGGTGATTCCCCTATAGTTTTCCACTTCGTTCACATCCCCCTTCTTGTATATAGGGGTGATTATTCCGTCTTTCCACCTTTCTGGCCATCCTTGCTCCGCCCAGATCATGTTTAATATTTTCCTCAATCTCTCTCTCGTGGTTCTTCCCGCGTATTTCCATGCTTCATTCTTTATCCCATCTTCGCCTGTTGCCTTCCTGTTCTTTAGCCTTCTGAACGCTTTTTCCAGATCTTTTTCGCTTATCTCTTCCAGTCGGTTGTTTGTGCTTTCCGCTATTTCCATCCGCTCTTCGTCCCTTTCCTCTCTTATCGCGTTACCTTCCAACGAATCCCTGAAGTATTTTTCCCACTGCTCTATTGTTATTTTCTCACTCTTTTGCGTCTTTCTTCCTTTTTCTCTTTTGATTATTTTCCACACTTCTATTGGGTCCGTTATTCCATAATCCTCCTGAATTCTTTGTTCTCCTCTTCCTTTTTTCTTCTCTCGCACAGCCATTTGTGACTTCTCTTTGCCGCCAAGTACCTTTCTCTGTCGGTCCCGCGCTACTATTATTCCCTTCTTGGAATATCCTCATCTTGGATGGAACTGATTTTTCTATCACGGTCCATTTAAATTTGAATCCCGATACCTCAACCTTTTTTTGACAATCTCCAAGGTCAGGAGTTCCTGGCCTGTGAAATTATCCACGTATTTACCTTCAGAATTCTGTGTCCATGTCCTCGTTTGGTCGTCAATGATTGCTGAGACAAAGTACAATTCATTCGGATGCTCTGTGTTCTGTGAGGTTTGCTTAGTAAACAATTTTGTATCGACGCTATAAAAATGTTGTACCAAGTCGCAAAAAATCTCGGCATCGTTTAAAGACAATGCTACCCTTTGATAATCACAATAGAAAAGTGCGTTTAGAGAAACGACAAGGTACTTTACGGCCTTCATCTTCAAGTCTCTGTATTTTTCGAAAAATGTCCGTGCACCGTTTTTCATGTTCGTTTGAAAGACCGTTCTGGTGTTCTCACAATGTTTTACCACGTCCTGCTCAACGTTGTGTCGCCAGTTACTGTACTGGCTTGGGCACTTGATCGGCGCCATATTGTGCGTTAGATGTTGGTCGTCGTTAATAACCCATGTGCTTATTATCGGCAGATCGTGGCTTGCATACAAAGTGTTCACGCAACCTTGCAACAACACCGTGGAATATTTTTTATTGCCCACCATAGAATGCAGATACTCGGTCGTCCATACAAGTTGGACACACTGTTTTTCCAATTTTTTCATGGCTCGGCGCTTCACGTGTATAATACAACTTGATTGTCCCAGTTCGGTTTCGCTGTTATTTGTCGTAAAAATATCCGCAAATTCAAAAGAAAAATCTGTGATCGAACGATGTTTAACGTTTATGTGATCACAAAGAATTCCTCTAATATCCGATACTTTTTCCTTGCTCAGCGCTTTCGCAGCGTCTACGTTGTAATCAAATTCTGATTTCTTTCGTAACTTGGCGTCATCTGTTCTTGTCGTCCCAACCTTTTTTCGTATTCTTGTGTGTAACAAATGAGACCAAGTTTGTCGAACTCAATTTCGTCGCGCGCTATCTCTTTTCTGATATAGGGAAATCGGGAGGGCGGAACTTGAAACCATTTCCCGGAAGTATAGTTGTACACATTCTCCCCGTGCGCAAATGCACGTACAGTCAGAAGTGCGGAAACTGGTTTGTCAATTATCATAATCTTACCATTGCCATAGTTGACATTCATAAGTGACTCAAGGTTTGCGTTATCTATACGCATAGTGTTGTACAGAGTATCCAAAAATATACGCCGAATATCGTCTTGAGAATCACACAGGCTTCTTTCCTGTTCCCATCGAAGTATATCTGGATTAAGGTTGAAAAAATAGTCCCAGTAAACCGACTCACTGTCAGTTAATATGTTCACGAGCTCTTCGTTAAGGTCTCTGGCTAGTGCGTCGTCAACTGCCTTAAATATGTAATCTATGCATTCAGGATGAATATTATTTCTTGTGTAAATTTCGTACAGCTCTCGGCTTATGGCAACTAACGTCATTATGTCTGACGATATAACTGATTGCATGACTGGTTGCATGACTGGTTGCATGACTGGTTGCATGACTGGTTGCATGACTGGTTGCATGACTGGTTGCATGATTGGCTGCATGTTTGGTTGCATGACTGGCTGCATGTCTGTTTGCATAGTTGATTGCAGGACCGGCTGCATGTCTGGTTGCGCGTGTGGTCCCCGATCTGGCTGTATATCTGTCCGGTTGTCATCAAGCTTTTCATTATTCTTACGTCCAGGCAAACGAAATTTAAATTTCGTGGACCCCTCGATAATTCCTTTGTCGCCGACTCGTTTAGGACGCAACGTATAGAACATGTCGGAACCAGCCTCAGGTGAAAAAAATCCGATACTTCCCTTTGATGAAGTTTTCGTTAGTTTGATTTTTGACTTGTTTTCTTGTTCACTTAATACGGTCAATTCCTTTATCGATTTACTCGATACATCCTTACTTGCTGCCAATTCTAAGCCCCATTGCTTTATGATTGCACGTTTGTTCATGATTTTTGACTTAGCCCTACCGATAGTGTAAGCAAGTGCACGGCTAGTGTCTGGTATTGGGATTATAATCATTGCCGTCACATTTTCGTTATTCGCGTATTTTTCCACGCCGTCGCCAAAAAGTTGCGATATAAATTTTTCGGAGTCGCTGATAGAGCGTTGAGAACGATACCGTACGACGTAGTAACCTTCGTTTACCTTTGTGATACAATCAAGCGGTGAATCGGACGAGCTTAAATTGGGTTTCATCCAAAAGCGAATATTTCTCAAATCTTCCCGCCTTTCCGTTTCATATTTCTTTTTAATGGATTTAGGAATCAGATTCGCGTCGAGGCAATAAAGACTGTATAACCTGAGAGCGGCCTCAGAAATTCTTCTATTCAGCAAATCCGAAATCCGTTACCGATTTACCGAATCCTGGTCGGGCGTCACCGGGCCTCTACTGATCGACGGCACTGCTTCGACACTCATCTGCTCAGCGGATATATCACTGGAGTACGAGTTGTTACTGCGTATACTTAAATTGCTGGGCTGATCACTTGTACTCGAGTTCTCCATATCGGTATATTGATGATGCGACTTGGAACTTAGTTAATCCCTGAAAAATATAACCTTCCATTAATATACAACGAATTTTACATATGATGTATTCCATACCAAATCGACCTGGGTCTGACCCTTCACATCTTTGATTTAGCCTGCGATTTTTTATTTGATTGAACTAACTCTCAAAAGTACTCACATATTTTTTTTGAAGATTTTATCAGATTGTTTATAAATAGTTATTAATTTTTAAAAATAATTTATTGATCGTCACAATTTAAAAAGTTGAAATTTGACATTTTCATATCGCTGCCTCGTAAAAGTTGGAAATAAAAATCGTCATATCGTTTTCTCGTGATGTTCCTTAATTCGCGAAGCTTCTTCTATGAGAAAGCATTTTTTGTATTTTTGGCTTCCTCGATGAGGAAGCTTCGCGAATTAAGGAACATCACGAGAAAACGATATGATTTTTATTTCTAACTTTTATGAGGAAGCGATATGAAAATGTTAATTTTCAATTTTATGAGGAAGCGCTATGAAAATTTCAATTGTCAACTTTTTTCAACGTCAACGTCTTGTTAGACTTTTATGCAAAATGGCTAGGGGACTCAGGTTCATCGCGTAAGAATGCTCCATTGTCACGCTTTACTTTGTCGGATCGGCGCTTAGCGCGAAAAAATACATGGAAAGGGAGCCCCTCTATCTTACACATCTCGATTCTCCACATCATTGATCCTCCACATTCAGTTCTCCACACACCTTTTCCTCCGCATCTCGATTGTACACCCTCACTTTCCGACACATTTCGATTCGACATTTCGGAGGAAAAGAATTGTGGCGGACAGGGAACGTGGAGAATCGATGATGTGGAGAATCGAGATGTGTAGGATAGAAGGGCTCCCCATGGAAGTATGGGCTCCTGGATTTTTTTTTTTGTACTTTCGATTTTTACTTAAGAAATCCAAGTTATACCTCTTTATCTAGCTTTTTCAACCCCGTTACATCAATCGTCTTGTGTATCTCTTGCTGTAGATCACTATAGGCTCCTTGGTTTTCCGCCGGAAAAAATTGCTGTTTAAAAATATCTAAATTCACTAACTTTTGCAATTTTGGTTACAAAAATGCCCGATAAAATTTTTCCTCAGTTGTCCCTGCAGGACTGTAATTTCATGCATTTTTTTTACGCTGATCATGAATCTGATACTTTTTTATTCATAGATGAATATTTAATACGGAAAAATGAGTCGAAAAAAAAGAAAATTGCATGAAATACAAAACATTCAAAATACCACAAAATTTAAATGGCTCGATCAATTCTCCACAAATTTTATAGGGATCATCGGCCGATCATACTCCATCTGTGTATGACCGTTACAACTATAGCTAAAAAATTATAGAAGCTAGAGAACGCACAGACATTTTCGAAGAAATTAAAAATGGCGTACAAAAAAACATTCTTAAATAAAATTTTGCAAAAACAGTGACTATTAACTACACATGTCGTGTACAAAATGTCAGCTTGATCGGTCGAGACGTTCTCGAGTTATAGCGATTTGAATTTTTCGCGTCTGAGTCGCGCACACGTACACGCACACGCACGCGCACGCGCACGCGTTTATATCCGGACATTAATTCTGAATATGATTTTTCGATGTTCTGGAACATTCTGAACGTCTCTTCATTAAAATCTCGAAAAAAATTTTTCACGATAACGCTTCCTCTATGAGGAAGCAAAATTTGAAACAATTCTTAAATATCTTGTGTCACATATGAGGCATCCTTTATCAACTGGGCCACTTTTTTCAGTCGACCTCTCAGATGTTTTTTAAAATTTGCCAGTTTGTAGTACTACTTGAGAGAGGCTTCTGTGATTTTTTTTTTAGATTTTTAAAATGCACCGTTCAGGATTTACGCTTTTTTAATATCAGTAGGGGAACGTGGGGCGAAACGGGCCCTGGGGCAAAACGGGCCACCAAAAAAAATGGCTCTCACGCATTTTTGTGTTAAGGAGGGTCGAATAAAACAAACCTCAGCATATATCCGTCAATAACGGGAAAAAATAGGGCACTGGGGCAAAACGGGCCACCAAAATAAAATTGGCTAAAACGCATTTTTACTTTCAGGCAAGTAGAATAAGACCGAAAATGATTTAAAAAAGGGAATATCGGGGTCAGAATAAAATTAAAAAATGTTGATATTCCGATTGTTTTCATTCTCCAAATTCCTTTTTTTTAAATTTTATCGATTTAAAAAAAAAATGTTGTCTGGATTTTTTCAAAATTCTTCAGATTTGGTTAGCCATATTGGATCTGACATTTCTAATTTCGTAATAATAACCAATTCTAACTCGAAATCAGCGACCGCAGAAACCTTGGAGTACCGAGTTTCATCTACAGTAGGCGACGGCGTAAGTTGTATGCACGGGAATCAACCCAATTGGGCATAACCGGATAAGTTCGATTTCCCACTACGTGCCTTAGTATCGGCCTACTCTCCCTTCCCGTAAAAAGCTTGGAACAGGAACGATTTGATAGGCATGTAACAAAATGAAAGGGGTATTTTGTCTCACCGCCATGCAGATGATAGCCGGACTCTTAAAAAAGGCATATGCAACTTACCCGGTCGTGCTGTCCAACTCATACCGTCGGTAAAACTTATCTGGGTGCAACTTACACGGTTGTCTTCTGTACACCAGTTGAAAAATTCGTGTTTCCTCTAGCAGTTTCAGCAACCGTAAAAATAACCGAAAAATTACGGTAATTTCAGGTCACTTTTTATGACATGAGAGAGTCAGCTTTATAGGGATGATGTGAGAGCGAGACAGAGGAGTTTAGACTCTCTTTAAGAGGAATCTAAAACGAGACGGCGTTTGCTTGGGTGTGAGTAAGAGCAAGAGAGTAGAGCTTAGACTCCCCTTAAGGGAAAGCTAAACGCGCATGGGTGCGAGAGAGACGGACGTGACGTTTTGAAAGCATTTTTCTTCGAAACGATTCTATAAAATGTATAACCAATTGCCAGCCGCACTGCGTTAAGCAAATACGGGGTGTGCCCCGCAACACGATCTTTATTTTATAAAAGCGTTTCGGAAAAAAATAATTTCAAAATATTTTGAGGTTATTGTTGATCTTTAGTCCGACCTTAAAAACACAACGTTTATTCTTGAAAAAACAATCGTTATTCTTTTTAAAAAACAACGGTTATTCTTTTTCAAAAACCACGGTTCCTCAAGTTGCTAGGGTCATTGGCGTCTTTGGACATAGGGCTTCAAGGTACAATTTTCAAAAGCGAGACATGTCTTTGGGATGTTTTATGCATAATATTGCTATAGTTTTGTAACAAGGTAACAAATCTAAAGCAAAGCGAAGCAAAGGCTAAGGTTGTTGCAATAGAGTCACAATATTCTACGTCAGTCGCCCTATCGTTTTCTCGCCCTCGCCAGTTGTCTCTGTCAAAAATTGTACCCTCAAAAATTGTACCTTGAGTTCGTACGTCCGAAGGCACTAACGAAACACACGTTCCACAAAATTCCAAGTTCCTCAAATGTGATTTAGCTTGTTTTTTTTTTTTTTGGGTGGCCCGTTTTGCCCCAGTGCCTTATTTTTTTCCGTTATTAATGGAAATACGCTGAGGATTGTTTTATTCAACCCCCCCTTAACACAAAAATGCGCGAGATCCATTTTTTTGGTGGCCCGTTTTGCCCCACTATCCCCTATATCTCAGCAAATATTGGTCCTTCAAAAAATTCGTAGGAACATTAACGTTTTAATTTTTTATCAACTTTTGAATGATGTTAGAGTCATAATTTTCCCGATATGGGAGAGTTTATTTTTCGTAAAAAAAATTAAAATAATTTTTTAAAATAATTTTTTCAAAGTTAAAATAATTTTTTTCTACCAAAAACACACCTTCGATTCTGGTTCCAATTTTACACGATATTTGTATGAAGATTCTAAAAATTCCCAAGGTGGTACCTGCGATTCTTACGTACTAAAAAAATAAACAAATAAAAAATTTAATTCATATATGAAGAAGAGTATTACACTCAAAGAGTTCCCTGGTCATTACTGTCGATTGTCACAACAACGCCGTTGTTGACCCTTCCTAAGAAAACTGTTATTTATATGATCGAGTCAGTTTATGAGTTACCGTGAGACCGAACGGTCGTGTATGGAGTTTGTTAAATAAAAGAATCGTTATTTGCAAACATTTATAATTTAATATCGGCCGAAGAAAATAATCAAGGAAGTACGACATATAGATTCGTATAAACTCGACTATTATTTAGATAACTCACTTCCGCTTCCGCTGCGAGTGAGCGTGTAGCTGGATGATTTCACCGTTTGCTTTGTGTCTATCAAATTATTATAAGAGTATTAACTGTTTGGTTAATGGAAGATCGACTTTTGGTTTATCAACCAAGAGTAAACGTAAAGTAATATTGCATCAATGAAAAGTCAATTTTTATAATCTTAACCAAATATATATACAATTGGACACACATTGTTCGGTCAATTTAAGATTCTAGACTTCTAGTTCGCCAACTGAGATTAAATGTAGACTATGATGAAGTCAGCTGACGGTCGACTTTATTCGACTTGACTGATGTCGACTCATCGAGCACACACATTATGGTCGCTTTAATGTCAACTTCTAGTTAATTCTCCACGATTAAACTTAGCATCGTCAGATCTCATTACGGTCGACTTTTATCGATTTGACCAATTCTTGACCAGATTGAAATGCCTAATAGTGAATGGTTAAGCCGCTAGATGGCTTGGAGAATGAAGATGGCCCTGTTGTTTCTCGCAAGCGGTCCTGTACCTAGCAAGTTATTATATAAGGAAAAAACTACGATCATACAGCATGTAAGTTCACACGTAATAGAACACTATACAGGAAGTCGTCATATATAATTTGTTCTCAACAAGCGATGTCAACAGTAGGTTGAAAAAAGTTTAATTAATTAGAGGTATAAATGTATTGTTTACGACTAAGAAGTAAACAGTATGTCAAATATTAGTCAACCGATTGGAAGTCGACTATAAACGGACTCACAGCGCTTCGCTTAAATAAGTCAAATTTCGGTCAACTCGCTGAAAGTCGACGCACAAAACTCTGTAGAATTGAGTCAAATTTCAGTGATCTCACAAATAATCGACCACAAATCGATTCAATTACTAAACTGTATTCAGCTGATTTTTGGTCAATCCAGTGAATGTTGTCCATTTTTCGACTGACGTTGGTTATATATCGGTTCATTCACTTAATATTGACCTAACATTAGCCCATGAATGTCCATTGCACTAGGTCGCGATGTAGTCAACTATCTCCAAGTCGACCACATATAGACCAAGAACATACCCATTGAAATGGGTCAACTGCAGTCGAATCGTGGTAAAATTTTTGCACAAGCCGACCGTCGAATTTCGGTCAATTTTTGGTCGGAGAGATCCGCTAGGGTTGAGAACATCATAGACACTTGATTTTTCCGCGATGCCAACACAAAGCAAAGAAATCGCTGTTTGAACATACACAAAATCACTAATTTTTGCAATATTGGTTATAAAAATTCATAAAAAAGTGTTTTCTTTAATCATGACTCGGGGATTATATTTGACCCACTCTTCCCACTAATTACGCCTCTGCAACTTATTTTACTCTTAACTCAATATTTGATACGAAAACTCGATTCAGAGAGACAATACTAATTGTTCGAAAAATTGAAAAAAAATGTTCATAAAATTTGAACGGTCTGATCGATCGTCGCCAAATTAAATAGGGATCATCGGTCGATAATAGTCCTTTTTTGTACAACTTTTTGACCCGATAGCTACAAAATTAACACAGAGTTTTTAAGCAAACTTAAAAATTGCGTAACATTTGTAAAGTTTTGCAAACAATTTCGCAATTTTAAAAATTGCGATAGCATCTTGCTAAAACTTGCGGCCTGGGCCCTTTTAAAATAATCATTATCTAAACTACCGTACAAACCATCGTTCATGGTTCAGAATCTACTGTTTAAACAATATTTAGTAACAATTTCTTATCGACAATATTGTTCCTTCCAGAACGGATCACTTTGGTCTCGTATCTAAAGTACTAACCTCGAGAACAAAGTATCGGGAGGTCTCGGGTTCGAATCCCGGTGCCGTAGTCTTACTGCTAAATATGAACAAATAGAAAAAAATTGTTCCTTTGCCTAAATTACAAATGTAGACCCAGTTTTGTGTCAATCAGTTTATATGTGAGAATTTATTGTTTCGACAATATTTAGTTATAATTTGTCACCGACCTTGCTCCAGTGACGTGAGTCAGTAAATAACCGGTTCAATAGCTCGGTAAATAACCGGTTAATTAATCGCAGCTACTAACGTATTTTACTGACGGTAACTTATTCTGTGGTTGGCACTACCGAACCCGGCGAAAATTGCATGTGCAAGATGCTTTCTTACGCTGTTCCCACTTCAATCACGCATCCTTACTCCATAAATGTATCTTCATTTAACCCGTTCGTTCCCCATAACGTCGTTATTATAAACAGTACAAACACTTAATTTTTAATGTTTGATCGTATTACATTCTTTTTGCTGAATAAAAAAAAAATGAACCAGTCCTTAATAGCTTCCATGGAATAAGTATCGTTTAATAGTTACTATCAGTATTTTATTGAAGAAGTTAAACGTTGATCAAATGATTCGCAATAACGGCGACATTTTATCAAATTTAAATTGAAAGTTAGAGTGCGCTTGTTGGTAGCATTGTCTTTACTTAAATAACCGGTTGTTTTACCGGTAACTTTACCGGTAAAAATGGTTACGAACGTTATTAACCGGTAAATTCACAACACTAACTTGCTCCTTTTCCTAAATCATAATATTGACCAAATTTCCTGTCAATTGGTTCATATTTGAGAATTGATTATTTAAACAATATTGAATAACACAAATATTGTTAGTTAGATGACTGAACAATATTGGCAGTATAAAATTGTTATTGATAACACAGTTACCAATAACAACAAGCGAACAGTTATCAATACAGGTAAGCGAATAAAGTTTTGTATTTTTTCTAATCCGAATGTATCCCAACGCGCAGTGGTCTGTCCTACTCCGTTGGACCGTATTGATCACTTTTACGCTTTGCAAAAAAAGAAATCTGGTTTGAACGGTTTCATTGGACTTTTCAAGATCACATTAAAATCCAGAAGTTTTCTCGAATTTGAAGTACCACAGAACACAATAAATACTCAAGTATAATGATGGTATATGACTGTGTAAATAAAGGTATTGATTAATCCAGTTGATAGTGACCCTACACAAGAAAAAACATTGCATGAATACCGTATGCAGATTAGTACGCTCGATGAGTGTAAGAATATTTACTTTCATATGTGGCTCATAATCATTCTATCAAGTTTGTCCATAGAGGTAAAAGTTTTCCAAGTGTATCGTACTATTCATTGTATTTTGCCACCGACGAAAGAAACTCAACCGCAAAAAGGCAATAATGTCTTTCTCGAGAACAGCAGTGTGGTGTTGGCAACACTGTACGGTTTCGCCTCGGCAACGGGGGCACGCGGGCCAGTCAGTCAAGCTCTAGCCGGGCATCAGCGCACACGTGTTCTGTACAATAAACTAACGTTATGACCTATGTACCTGCGGTGTCCGACCTTATTCATTGTGCCTACCAACAGACTTATCATTGGCGACGAGGATGTAATCTTTAAAAGAAAAGAAAGTTAAGATAACCAGGGTTTCGTAAGTGTTTTCGGCGACTACGAAACGCAAAATGGCGGTGTGGATCGGCAGCATCGAAAGTTTCAACCCGCAGTCAGGAAATTTCGAGACGTACGTCGAACAAGTAGAACAGTTGTTTTTATGCAACAATGTGGACGCTGCAAAGAAAGCTTGTCTGGTTTTGACATTCATCGGAGGTGAGACGTACGTGATTCTGAACGATTTGATGGCGCTGGCGGCACCGAGCACACAAACGTACGCATAATTAAAAACGGCGTTAGGGACGCATTTCAAGCCGAAGGTTTTTGTCATCGCCGAATGAGTGAAATTTCACAGCTGCAGGCAAGAGGCCAATGAGGAAATTTCGTCGTTTGTAGTGAAGTTGCGAAATTTAGCGAAGGATTGCGATTTTGGCAATTTTCTAACTCAAGCGGTATGCGATAAATTCGTGTGGGGATTGCATTCCGAAAGCATTCAAAGGAAATTATTGATAATGGAAGAGTTAACGTTCAAAACGGCCGTCGCTACAGCTAAGAGCATGCAGTTGGCGGGTCAACAAACCAAAATGTTGAATCCAGGATCGGTCTACAAAATTAAAAGTCGAAACGCGAAAGCAAAATGTTCGGTAAAGAAGAACAAGGATAACCCACGGTCTTACATACAGGTCTTGCAACTTCGGTGGTGGGGGAAGCTTCGCTTAGTGAGGCTAATTTTTGTTCGCCGCATCGCTACTAGCGTCGCTGCTATCGAATTTCCGCGCCGTGAGAGTGAGATAGCATGAATCTATCGATCTCTCTCTTACGAATATACGTTTGTCCCGTGCCACCGCATGATCGGTACAATTGGCTGTGCAGCATTTAAAATAATTACATACGCGTAATGCTACCCCCGAATAAATTCTTAAATGCCTATTTCTGTGTATCTTCAGCTCATATGATGAACGCGTAGCGAAAACAGACGAATTATTGTTGTTAGAAATGTCTATATTCAAAGGGAAAAAGCAAAGAAAAAATACATTGAGTATTTGAACACCGTTTATTGATTTGTCAATTTCGCGAGTTTTTTTTTACAACGAACTTTTTTTTTTAATTTGAGATTCTCCTGATGAGCGTTTTGTCTCATCCTTAATCTAATATAGTAAACTACCGCATAAGATAGTATATCAGATGCATGTTCCTTGCAGGGAAAATTGAACGTGTAAGTATCGAGCACTTCCTCGAGACTTAAGTCAAAAACGTCAATTCGAGAACAATATTTTGCGAACGACGTTTCAATATGATTAACTTGAAAAAATTAGATTGGCATGGATTAGACCACCGCGGAATTTCATTTCGACCAATTGTGATACTGACGATGCACAACCGGACTTGAATCTCACAGTTTCTTCACACGCCGCGCACGATTTGTATTTCTTAAGCACTTGTTTGCATAAGTACCCTAAAAGCATAATAATTATCGTCTTCCATGAATCAAAGTTTGATCTCCCGTGCCACGGCAACTCAACAACGAATTTGCCCTGGATAAGCTATAATTACAAAAAGCCATGCGAGTTAGGCAACGTATAGCTAACGGTGTTAGTATATAACAAACCTACGCTTTCGGAGATGATATTAAATATGAGATTAGTGTACGAAACCTGTCACGTAGTAAATGATACAATCCAAAACAGGGGATAGGGCGTAGTCATGCTCAGAGTCAGAAGCGATGATATCATCGGCCTCCCAATCACTGTGCTGCAGAATTTCGTCTAATTTCTGTTTAATTTTTTGGAGATACGTCGCACTCTTTCCTTCTCGCTTTTCGCCGTAAATCACCTTAATTTCGCTTAGCGAGACTAGCGTCGGTGCTGATATACTGTCGGACACTGTACAGTTACCGTATTTCGGAGGTTTTATCGCACTGTATATCGACAGGACTTTGTACAGCTGCAAAAATGTAGGAGCATTTGGGTGGTCGTTACATCCTGCGCATTGGCGAATCGTG
Organism: Amblyjoppa fuscipennis; assembly: GCA_963575735.1. Classification (NCBI taxonomy): domain Eukaryota; kingdom Metazoa; phylum Arthropoda; class Insecta; order Hymenoptera; family Ichneumonidae; genus Amblyjoppa; species Amblyjoppa fuscipennis. The sequence continues at coordinate 21,387,898 of OY754488.1, forward strand.
CCGAAGAATTTCTGCAACATACGAATAGAACATGTAAGACAATAACAAGGCTATTGACGGGCATGTGCACATGGCGAAAAAATAATAGAATATACCTCTAAATTATCTTGATTTATTTTGCCAGTCAGTAAGTACTTGAAGTTATATTTTTCGATCATGTACTGGCACATATCTATCGTCGATTGGAGAGATATTCTTAGCCCTTGCGAAGTTTCGACGGTGAGAAATTCGTGTGCCTCAATGTCTTTTTTTTTGCACGGCCGATTCCCATTGATTCAACCAACGCAATGAATTTTGGAGAACCTGAGAAATTGCAGTGAATCAAGTAGTACACAAGGTATCCTCGGTTATTTATTCGTGCATTCGTGTAATACAGTACAACCTCCCTATTTTTAACTCGACGGGACCGGACACGCATCCTTTTCTGCATTTACCCTACCGTCCCCAATCCCGGTCAATTGTAGATACGATGCGACCGTGTACTCAGGGAAAATGCAGTTAGGAGAAAGCGTTGCCATGGTAACGAGTTGAGTTAAGGGAGCGGTCGAGTTAAGAGGAATTAAGAATACGGGGGTTGTACTGTAAATCACAATAATGGCAAACTGTCAGTTGTGATAGCAATTGTAAAACCGAATTTGTAAAATAAAAAATAGAGTACATTGTAAATGAGTAATTGGTGTACCTGAAAGTCATTGCATTGCGGTGTCAGTCCTTGATTCGGCATTTTCCTATTCAGTGCGTCGAACATATCATTGATATGCTTGCAAAAAGCAACCGTTTGTTCACATCCACGCAATCCTTCACAACCGTGAGACGCGTGAAATGAAAGTCCGTTAGCAACGGAGTTGCTAAAAATCTGTTATACGATAATAATTTATAACCCGCATAACACCATCGCACATTTGCACCGTCAATCTTACTCTATCGAGACGAACCTGAGTGGCTAATCTGACGCGCATTTTTGAGGTGTTGTCGAGATAAATGTGTCGATCCGTTATTTTTGGACAAACTCTCGCGTTTCCTAGGTGATTGTTATCGACCTTGTATAGCGTTTCGAAATATTCCCACAGGATGTAGCCGTCTGCCGATGATAACTAGATAACGATAGTAACAGTCACGGTCACGATAAACATTCCGAGGAATACAATATTTTATGAACAAAGTTTTCTTGCAACATACCCGAAGTTTCTTCTTGTTTTCCAGTCTGTTTCGGATATTTTTAATTACGTGACAGATGTCCGAAAACATGAAAACTTTTCGTTCATCGTCCAATGGATGAATAAACCATGTTTTGGAATCGTTCATCGATCCTCTTACGCCCAACAGTCATCGCATTTTTTTATTTGTAGCAGCACCGTTTGAAATAATTCCATGAATCTTCGCTCCACACGCTTCGATATAACAAATGGCTTTGACAATTATCTTCTCGAGCTCGTCCCCTTTAACGGGACCTTTCGAAGCAAGCACTGCGATCGGTTGTGTATAGACATCGGCTAAAGGCTGGAACATCACCACGAGTCCGTGTGTTGCCTGCTCATTTATGTCGACTGACCCAGACCCGTCATCGGCGAAGTCAGTTAATCCGACGTAAGTTAAATTCTTCGAACAAACTGCTACAGATTTCCTCAAATTAATTTCGTCAAGCAGCAGTACGCCGTGACGCTGCTGTGCGGTTTTCGATGCAAAATGGATCTTGAGGAGCTCGGCAACTTTTTCATCAAAGCGGCATTTCGTGTTGATTAGCGAAAAGTAACCGCGGATAGTACTCTTACATGGCAACGGCAGGATATTGTTTTTACGCAAAAAATCGTAATAACCAGGCGAACGGATATTCATTAGCATGCACAACATTATCCACTGCTGAGTATAACGCCGGCCTTTCGTACTTTTTTTGTTCGCCGCTACTATAATTTCTGTGAGTGACAATTTTTGGGCCTCCGGTACATTGAGCTCGACACATTTTTTATCGAGCGTAACATCTTGTATGCTCGCGATTTGTTCTCGTTGCTCTTGTAAACGTATCATCAGATTTTGCACGGTCTTCTTTACTCTAAGTTTCTGTTGTCGTTGACGTCTATTTTTTATCCTCATTATTGACAATTTCATCTGATCAACGGGATTTGAAGCATTCCGAATACGCGAGAGCATCGGCCTCTTCGACAATCGGGCCGCTCGTTGCTCTATACGTTTTCGCAATTTTATGCAGGAATCGCTTCTTTTCTTTTTCGAGATTAAAGCGCAATTGTGGCTTCTCCATTCACCGACGTAATCTTGAAATGCTCCTTCTTCTCGTGCTACACGGACATTGATTTTTCCTAATCCGTTGTACATGTTCATTCTCTTGAATTTCTCCAATACATTCGGAAGCTTTTCGTTTTTTTTTCTAATCTTCGCTCGAGTGGCGTTCCTTCCAGATTGATATGACGTCCATAAACGTAATAGTCCAATGCACCGTCTCCGTCAAGCTTCACGCATAATTGCATTATTGGGCAAGACACGCCGTTTTCTAACCTCATTATCACGTGAGAAAATAGAAATTGATCGCCGTTTTCACTGGGCATCTTGACGACACTCCAAGACTCCGGAAGGGCACAAGATTCAGTCAAAGTGCTAACTGAGTCCGGAATGTCTGCAACAATATGTTCAGGCGATAATTTTGAAACACTGAAACTTTGATGCTATTAAAAAGGCGTATTTATACTCACGTTGGCTACTACCATGAGGTAATGATACCTCTGCAGGCTTTGCAGTCGTCGATGAATCTGTTCTCAGACGATAGAAATGGTCTGGATCCGGAGCCACGATACATGCAACCTCTACTAAATTGAAACCAATAGAACGCTTTCATTGCTTTCAATTGTTTCATTATACGTGTGGAGTGTGACGAGGCATACCTTTAGGTGCAGAGAACTCTTCAATGAAAGTTTGTTGATCACTCGTTTCGTCGATATCAAAAGGCGCAGCTGACTTATCGTCGTTGTGCGAATCGCTCCAAGGATTTTTCATTACGAGCGCAGGTGTATCCTTCGTTGCGTAATTATGCAATGGATCACAATTTTCTTTCTCCCTTTCAATAACACAGAAGTTCTTCGGAATAGCACCATCGTTGAGGTGTGGATGCTTGTACGGAACCTTTAACAAAATAATACGGAGCTTGTATTGCATTTTCTACGGAATTCGTTTTTATGTAAAATGTAATTACCCGTGCAATTATCTGCCCACTAGAGTCCTGCTTGACCCATTCACGTGATATGTCGTTTGCGTCGAAATGCTTCTCGCAAACCACGTCATTTTGTTGCAATGCACTGATGCCCGGAATCGTCTCTTCCCACGTTGTTCGCATAGACACATCTTTCGGCGCGCGAAATACGGAAATTTTGCAACTCGCAGATAGGCTGCCGCTGTTGCAATATGGTACAGCACACTTTCTTGGCATATTAAAAAAAAAGTCCCATATATTTAAGTAAATTTCGATATCATCGATAAACACCGTCCTCTTGTCGTTCTTAGAAAGTGAGGTTACGGTTATTTGCGAAGCTCGATGACAGCGACAACTAATGGAGGTTCTAAGAACGAAAAACTGCTTCAATAAACGACTCACATCCGCAGCGTAATTGTGTCTGAGTTGCAAGACCTGTATGTAAGACCGTGGGATAACCAGCCTAGCAACACGCTCGGTGAGGAAAATCAGCCAAATGGGTCGAGAGAGGGCGCAGCGTCCGCATCCAGGGAACAACAGGGACAGAGCTCGCCATCTTCTACTCGCTGTGGACGGCAACACGAAGAAGGCAACTGTCCGGCGAAAACCTGAAAATATTTTTACTGTTAACGCAAAGGTCACGTTTCGAAGATGTGCAGAAGTAAAGTCAACCAAGTGGACGAGTATTCAGACGATTCTGAGGACAAGCTGATGCTGGGAGCGTTGCATGCGAGGGACGCTGAAGATGATCGAGGGCTGGGATCCTTGTACACTGTCAATCGAGTGGATCAGCCGATATTTTGGGACCTTATACTGAATGATAGGCTTACTAAGTTTGAGGTAGATTCAGGTGCGTCATGAGCTGTGATGTCAGAAATTCAGTTTAAGGAGCTTTTTTCCGACGTGAAACTACGCGCAGCAAAATGTAGGTTAACCGTAGTGACCAGGGGTAAAGTATTAGTAGTAGGTGAAGCGCCCGTGGTTGTCAAGACAAGACGAGGCCGGTACGAGTTGATTTTGGTGGTAATCCGAAGCACGATATTCGTTCCCCTACTAGGCGAAAACTGGCTGGATGCACTTTGGCCAGAGTGTCGTGCGATATTCGATCCGGCCTTGTGTCAAATCTCGGAGTATTCCAAGTCGGAAGGTGTAAAACACGTTAAGGTGATACCAAAGATCGACCATTGAGATTATCCGTCCGTGTTCAAAGTTGAAAAAAAGAGTTGTATAAAGGGGTTTGAAGTAGATATTAAATTGAAGGAAGGGGCATCTCCAGTATTTCGTCGAGCGTATAATGTTCCGTTTGCAACATGTGAAAAAGTAGAGTCGGAACTAGAAGATTTAGTACAATCCGGTATACTCGAGAAAGTCACAAAAAGGAATTGGGCTACTCCAGTGGTGGTAGTACTAAAGAAAGATGGTAAAATTCGTTTATGCGGGGATTTCAGTTCAACGATCAATCCGGTAATCGAATTGGAACACTATCCACTACCCTTGCTGGAAGATATATTTGCGTCATTAGCAGGAGCAAAATGTTTTACGGTTCTAGATTTGAGTGGAGCGTATCAACAACTAAAAATCAAGGAATCGTCGGGAGAGTTGTGAACGATAAATACTTCTCGCGGATTATATCGTTACACCCGGTTGTGTTTTGGCATTTCGTCGGCTCCAGCGATTTTCTAGGGTGATGGATCAAATTCTTGGGGGTTTAGACAGGGTTTTTACATACCTGGACGACATTTTGATCGAAGGTATCGACGAAAACGACTGTCGCGAGAAGTTAAAAGCCGTGCTTCAGCGATTGGAAGACTATAATTTAAAAGTTAATAAATCTAAATGCAAGTTTTTCGAGAAAAGCGTGACGTACTTTGGTTTTCGGATCGATGAAATAGGTATCCATCCAACCAGAGAAAAAGTCGAAGAATTTTTGAAAGCACCAGAACCACAAAACCTGATACAGTTACGATCGTACTTGGGAGGTTTCAATTTTTACTCACAGTTTCTGCCGAATTCGTCAATCGTGTTCACTCCGTTATTCGAACTGGAAAAGAAAAATGTACACTGAAAAAAAATATCGTTGTTCCAATAACACCGATGTAGTTGAAATTTATTTAATTGAATCATGATCAGTAACGTTGTAATAAATGCATACGGCTTTGTTTTGAAAACCGCGTTATTGAAGTCAATGCTACCATGTGATTGAAAAATGTTTTTGAGACGATCATCTACGTCGTCTGTTGAAGTACACAAACAGTTGTTTCAATGTGACATTAGTTTGATAAATATTTATTCTGTAATTGGAAATTTGAAATCATTTAAAAGAAAACTGCTATTGGATCAAATACATCCAGTGTTTGTATCATTCCCGACTTTCAATACGGCTTCCAATATCACTTTGACTATTGCTTCAAAAAAAAAACTTCCTTTACATCAAGTGTTTGTTTTGTCACTTCAATACTTGTGCTATTGAATTTTTTAATGAAGTCGTTCCTGAATAGAGCAATTTAATTTTCAATCAAATCAGAAAACGACTCGTTTCAATGGCCCATGTAAATCAATTCAATTTTTAATAATATTGATTTACGTAAGCAAAACATCATCTATGACAGATGCAATCACATTGATTGCATATTTTGGTGATAGCTCGTGATGCTGTTCAATTGAATGTTTAATTGAATCAATAATGATTGCTGTTCATTTTACGATTAGATTGATAAATAGTTATGATGTACGTTGGTTATAAAATTTTTGGAAGAATCGTTTATCATACAAAATAATCTTATTCTCGTAAATCTTGTAGATACCCAACGCTTTTACAAATTTTTTCCAAAGTTCGGCCTGTAAAACAGTAAAATTTGATTAACTTCGATTTTGAATATGATTCACATTGGTGTGTTCCCCTATTGGGAAATTAACGCCTTTAATAATAAGTCGTAATAGTTAACGTGAAACCAACAAGGGTGCAACTTATAAATCCGATGAGAAACTTTAATATCAATGAGCGATATGGCGTAGCGGTAAGGTACAGAAAGCGTTAGATTCGGGGTTCAAGCCCCACTAGGGTCTTTAGAATTTTAAGTTGTAAATTGTACTCTAATGATAAGTAAATAATATTGGCGATGATGAATAACTGTAAAAAATACAAATGAACAATGCATATAACAATAAGAAGCAAAATTATTTACCTTTTTAAAATCACATTTTTTTACTTGAATTACTTGATTCAAAGGAATACTCACTCGGTTAGGTGCGTTGCGCGATCGAAAAAGCCTGGTTTGGAAGACTTCAACGAGATCATGTTAATGTCTCTAAATCCTTGTGTGATGAAACTATCAAATACACATTTGCAGCGACATTGTGCTTGATTGACCGAAAAGTGTATGTCATTGATTCGATACGTTATGATATTTGGACAAGTTGTTTTCGAGAATACGTATACTATGACAGAGATAGTTGAAGCAAGTACGTATTCTAATGGCAGCCCGTGATAGTCACGTTTAATTGAATCAAACATGGTTTTTGTTGATTCAATGGGATTTTTTTTCAGTGTATTACCGTTTTGGTAAAGATCAACTTTGGCGAAAATCAGTTTGACGAAGATCATAAACTATTTCGATGTATGGCAACAATCGATAATATAATCGACCCTGGGGTTATAATAATTTATTTTGAAACGGTTTTTGAAGACAATACGGATAGTGATATTGTTGTACCCCGAGTACCTCGATACGTCGATTATTGCGGTAACGACGTTGCCCAATAATCGAAGTAAGCATGAGACAAACACGCCGTTGCGAAATAGAATTATATTCGAATCAGCATTTAGGCAATAGCGACTCGAATTCGAGCATCGGCTCCGTAATTGCTGAGTCAGGTATTTCGCAATCGTAGCGTCTCCAAATTCTGATTGACAGAGACGGAGAAGCTAGTGTTGCATCTCGGGTCAACGTACCGCCGAAATAGCATTTAATCGATAATTAATTAGTCGAGTCAGATATTGAGAAATGTCGAAGCAGGAATCCGGATGTCGGAATAATTGTTTAAACAATTATGAGGAAATATCTGACACTGCCAAAATTATGCTGACATGCCTGCTCGTACCCCTATATAAGGAACCACGAGCAGGCACTCACCAGTCTCTTCGGAACTCCTGATTCTTACGGTTGACTACGGATACACCCGTTGCGAGCTGGGCTCGTAACTCGATAAGTAGGTAGTGAAAATATTAAACTCTCATTGGAAAAGATTAACGTCCGATTGTCGTTAAGCGAGAAGGTGTATCAAGCGTACAAAGTGTACTGGCGGTTGGTAATTCAAAAGGACAGAAGTAAGCATAAATCGAGCATTAATGGTTGCAACATAAAACTAATTATGTGTTAATAATAACCGCGCATTAATGAATAAATTGATAAAGCGATACTGGATAAATCCATAGAGCGGTATTAAAGCATCAGCGAACAAGTTAATAACAGATCAGTAAAAAGCATCGATAGCAAAGTATTAATCGAGCACCAGTCCAGGCTTGACTGCTCGTTTGTCCGACCCTAAATCAGCGTCAAGTAGAACGTTGATTGCACACTGTTCGGACAAAAAGGGGAACCTTAATCGAAAGTTCTTGGTAAGCATTGTTATATAATGAATATAACAATGTTACCTTTGTAAATCTCTGATGATATAAATATATTGTTAAACATACTAAATACATTCTTAAATAAACATTGTTAAATACTGAGTAATACGTTTGTACTTCACTTGGGTTCAAACCCTTAACTGAGCATGTCCCTAACCTTACGAGCTAACGGCTCGCGCACAGAACCCAGATTAGCTACCTGAGTTTCTGCGGCATAACAATATCTTACTTCACGGTATTTGCCCAGATGATTTAATCATTCTACTCATCACGGTTTCGAACATGTTCTTTTTACTGTATACAGTAAGTGGTCGAATGAAAAAATAAAATTGAACTGTATTAACGATACGAGAGATTCGGCAGGCGGCTTCGTGAACGAGGCCACTTATCGTGAGCAGCCTTTTTGTCCCGCACAATTCGATACACAACAACACTGATCGCACACGTTTGTTACTCTACAAACTCTATCTTACACTCTGATTTTCATTCACTTATTCAATATACATACTACTTTTCCATCACACCTCGATCATACACATTTGTATTTTATACATTTCATTCCGTACAAATCGTTTGAACACACTGAGATTGCTGCGCGATTCGATGCATGACAGTCCCAACCAACACATTCATTAATCCTCACACTGTATCTTACACAGAATTATTGCTTAATATTTTTAATACTCACTCGCTTTTTCCACGACGTTTCGGCAGTACACGTGTCGCTCATACACGTCGCTTGCCACACAAACTTGATTCCTCGCAGCGCGATTACGGCACATACCAATTATTCGCAATGTTTTAAGTGAATGTTTTATTTAACCTCAAATCAATCATACACTTTCGTTTCCATACATCCCTGTAAATTGCACCGAATTTTGACGACACAACCCGCCTGTCTACGAGATCATTACGGTGCTTTTTATTCCGTCACATACGATCCACTACAAAGTTTTCCAACGCATTTCGATACTACACAAATTTTTCCAACACATTTCGATACTACACAATTGCCGTCGTAGACATCGACTTAGGAGATATCTCACATGGGTAAGGTAGAACTCCGAGCAGTTCGACGTGAAGGTAGAGGTGCTCATGTGCGACAGATCTTCGGCATTCAGCTACAGCGTCAGAAGCCTAATCGGAAAGTTTTTTCGAAGTTTTCGAAGTTTTTTGATTGAGGATTAGAAGTAAAGAATTCGTGAGAGAAATGTGACGTTATTTTTTTTGGGAACAACGCCTCAAGGACTTATCCGACTGTTATCTCATTATATTTTAGCTTGAATAACCGATTTGCCGTTACCGGACAAATATGTTTTCGCGATATTATCGATATTGACTACTTTATGGGTTTAGTTACGATATATTACCTATATTTACGATTATGATTATATTGGCTGCTAGCGTATGTGTTAAGAAATTTACATTCCGGTTAGGGTGTTATCGATTATCGGTGTACAGGGCAGATTTCACTTGCCACCCGGTAATCGGTAACATTTCCCTTAAGGCGATTTGCATAGGTCAGGTATAGAAGTTTGGCTGTAATACCGACGCTCCGTTTAGTGGTATAGAGAAGGGAGGCCGTTTTCGTTAGTTTAAGTTTTCGTGTGGAAGGCTACGTCGTTTGGGATTTGCAATCATCCCCACGACGTGGATTGCCGATCGCTGGTTGGTTTCGGTTTTCGTTCGGTCCATTGGCCCATTGGCCATCGTTATCGAGTAACGTTTCGTTTTCCCCGATCCTCTCTATACCCGGAGAAGTGCCCCCACGCGATAGTCACTGCAAATAGGTGAATTCATAGGGCGACCATCTCTCCAGTCACACACATTGACGTCTCGTTATCATATTGGTTCCGGTTATGCCTCCGATTTCCGTACGCTCAAGATTTAGGGAGGCCGGATTACGCGGTCAGAGTTCAGTTCACGCGCTGCTGTCGATCCGAAAAGTTCTCTCTCCCTAGCTATCGACCCGAGCGGTGCTGTCCCCCCCCCCCCCCCCCAAAGCTCTCGCTACGCTATCGATCTGTTCTCTCTCCCCTCTCCGCTCTCGCGATATCGGCGTGCCGCGGTAGATCCGTGCGCCGAATCCTCGTTACCTCGCTACCTGGTGACCACGCGCCACCGAATAGCCGAGTAGTATAGTTCGCGATTAACAAGTGTTTAATTTTCAGAGTACATAAGGGTTGCTATCTTATGTTACGCGGCATCACGTTAAGGCCGAGTTATCGCTTTTTAACGCTATCTAGTATTACCATCCGTGTCGCCCGAATTGGGTGCTACTATCTATGATTTGCATCCTTTCGGTAATTATTTAATCGGTGTTTTCGCGTTTGTCTATCGATTACGCATAAAAGTAGAATTTATTTGGGTGACTAGTGATCCCAAAATGTGTCTGCTTAACCGCTTATGCTCGCTTGACAGCGCACTCCCGCCACCCCGCTAATGTTCTCTGCTTAGCGTTTCTCTGCGGCTTCGCTTATCTCGTGTGCGCTGCATTATTTTCGGCTGTCAATGGTTACCAGGTATACGTGTTTCAGTTTAATTAATCGTATTTTCGGATTGTTTAGTTATTAGTCTTTTAGAAATTAGAATTGATCATTTAGAAGAATAAGAGCATCTGTGTTACCGATTACGCTTTCTTTTGCCTCTGCGTATGTTCGCTTGCCACCGTTGTGCTATCTCCCTTTTCCGCAGGATTATGTGTTACCTTATCTCCGTTAGTGAGTTTAACCGTTGTTCTCTCGCTTCTGCAATTAAGCTAATTTTTGACATCACGTCGTGCCATATCTTCGTACCATCGCATTGCAGTCACATTGGCAGCACGGCTTGACGACTGTCTCGGTCATCGATTACTACACAACGTGTCATAGTGAGTATGAAGGATGGCCGTCGTGACGACGTATTTGTGTCAAATAGGCAGCATCTTTCAGACTAGAATGACATAATATGACGGCTTTATGACGTCTTAATTACAACATATTATGCCATTGCGTTTTATGACGATACAAAGATTTTAAAAAAATACTATTTAATTTTAATTATATATACGAACTTACTCTACTGGCAGGCACTAGATAAACCCGGAAAAGACGCTGTTAATTTTCTAAACGCTGTATCTTAAACTGTACTTCTCGGAGGTAATTTAAATAACAAATAAAAATCTTGTTTTCATAAGATCTGGATAGCTGAGTGGGTTAAGGCGCAATGGTCGGACTTGGGGTAGGCTGTTCGATCCTCAGCGAGTGACAAAATTAATAGCATTTTTCCGGGATTATCTTGTGCCTATCAGTAGAGTAAGTTCGTATAGATAATAACTCCCGTCTTTTTGCCCTAGCGGGCAGTCGGGAGTTAAAATTAAAAGTAATGAATACTATTTTTTTATTTTTGCATTGTCATAAAATGCAATGGCACGATATGCTGTAATTAAGACGTTATAAAGCTATCATATAATGCCATTTCAGTCTGAAAGGTGTTGCCCACTTGACACAAAGGGTTCCCATCGTCGTCACGATGGGAGCCCTTCGCACTCACGATGATTGCAATGCTTCGCAATACGACACGTTGTGCAGTAATTATGGTGGCATCATCTGATCACGACGCCATTCACTGTGCGTGTCAATTATACCGCTACAGTGAAACCACCATGTGCCGAGACAGTCGCCAAGACGTGATGCCAATGTGACTCCAAGGCGGTGGTACGAAGAGATGGCACGACGTGATGTCAAAAATTAGCTCAACGTGGCTGTATGTCACTTCGCTTGTGCTGTCACGACGTGCCGGTGCCTGACGTGTCTCTGCTGCCATTACGCAGTCATTTCTTGCCCATCACAGCACGTTTGTCTAGCTGGGAGTATGTGAAACACATTATCAGTGTGTCTCTCTCGCTCCGCCGAGAGCTGCTATCTCTCTCGCACTCCATAGTGTTTCACATGTTCTTAAGTGAAAGCGACGCAACGAGCGCCGAGACTTATCGGCACACTCTTCTCGGAACTACCAAATATACAAACTCCGAAGAGGGTCACATGAGAGGCTGACGAAGGGTCCTGACCGACACAAGGGAGCTTTGTCTATACAAAGGCATGCTGGTGTGACTCGGAGGTCTTCGTCGTCATCGATTGGGGATCGATGAGCATTCTGGATCGAGACCGCGACTTGTGCAGTCGTACTGCTACGCACCAAATATTATAAAATACATTGTACTCGACGTACTGAGATTTCTGTTCAAATATATATTCCGCAAGAATATTTCTAACAGCTTCAGAAGTGGGATCTGAACTCGGTTTTCACGTTACCCGTAGTCGAGATTTTTATCGAACTACGCGGTTACTATTTTTTATTGTGTCTGTGATAACCAAGTGATACGTATTGGTGTGTGCGTAATACTATTGAATTAGTGTCCAAATAACGATCGAACGTTCACGACGAGACCGGCCTAAATCTCGTTCGCGAGAACGGTAACATTTACACCTGAAAAACGATCTCGTGACAGGCATCGTTGAGAGAGAAGTTCTTCGCGAGAATGACGTGAACGTGTATGTGACACTGTGCACGAGGGCTATCGACGGTCTAGCATGTCTATTTAGACGCGACACCGAGCATCGGTAGTTTTTCGAATTGGAAGAAGGCTTTTCACAAATTTGTCGAAACAGTGAATATCGACAGTGGAACGACTATTTTGCGGCCCTTGCGAAACTTAGCATTGAAGAACATTTATAACTGGAACGAAACGAATGAATGGTTCCCAGTTTTGTACTTAAACATCTGCGTGGTCCAGCGAAGACGTGGTACAAAGGGCTATCGACAATCGACGGAACAAGGCTGTGCGCGTACGTCGATGCGGACAGCGTGTGCGTTACCTAACGCAAGATAGAGGCGCATCTGGAGATGCCACAGAAAAATGACGTTCTTCGACGGCACACAGGAAGACCCGTGCGTCGCCAAGGTTGCTCCGAGGATTCATCTGGCCGAAGAATCGGCTGACGTTCGCGTGGCTCCCGACGAGCCCCAGGATGTACCGCTGAGAGTGGGTCAGCCCTTCCTCGATATACCAGGCATCATGACAATGCAGCGAGACGATAGTCAACGAGGGTTCGAGAAGTCCGTGGCAACCCTGCCAGGCATGGACCAAGTCTCACCGCAGAAGCTAGCGCTATGGCCCGCTGATACGGAGGTTACTCTTCCAGGCCATGCTGCAGATGTCAATGTTTCACAAAAATAATACATGTGGGCAGTAACCGGCAAGTAAAATTTCAAGTGGGTGAAATTCGACCCTCAAAGTTGAATAGAATATGTTGCTGCTGTCGATGTTGCAATTTTATTTTGCAGAATGAATTCTCTTGACATGGTCTGTCAAATTGAGAACGGAGACAAGGGGAGACAACCCTTGGGTCATCTTCGATGGAAGTGGGCCATCGGTATGCAGCGTTCTAGGAAGAACAATAGCGTTTGTCACACCACCGTGCAGGCCTGTGACCGGCGACGATGCTGGTCGGCACGCAGCGGCGAGTGCGTCTATGGCGATGCAGCTAACGATGGTCTGCGGAGACGTTGTTACGCCCCTGCTGCTGCTTGTAGCGGTGTGGCTACAAGGAGTCTGGAAGACTCCACAGGCGCTGATGCACGTTTGTCATTGGCATTGCACCGAAGAAACGGCGCAGCAGATACCGTTGCAGGCTGCTCAAGGAACTTCGGACACAGCTGGAGCAGTTTTATCGCAGCCATTGTCTTGAGTCGTCTTGCAGGATGTACGTGTGTACATCTCATCGCAGGAAAACTGCGATCACTTTCTGCATGGAACTGGTCATGGATCAGGTCGAAGTAACGACGATGCAGAGGAATGGCCGACACATGTCGCTGTTCGATGAATCTGCTGCAATCGTTCAGGCAGAGGAATTTTCACCGTGGAAACTGGCATTGGAGACAGTGGAATCGATGGTCACCTCTTTCAAACATGTAGCAGATCATGGGGAATGGTGAGACAATATTCCGGTGACTTATACATGGAACTTAGCGTATGAGGCGAGGCTGGCAGAGAGTACTGCGTACCGCAGAGAATTGTCCATCAATGTCTCGGTCGTTACCGATAGTCAATTAGTGAAGGTGGACTAGAATCTTAAATCAATGATTGTTGTGATTTATTACTTTTAAAGTGATTGTTAATGGAGTCGAATTAGCCAGGGAAGTATTTTGTTGAGCTATGAGCGACTGTTTATGCTTTTAAGAAAATATGAGCATGATGTTAATGTTTGAAAGTTAAATTCAAGTTAAATGGAAATATTGAAACTTGTGATGAAGAAAATATATATTTGTTGCCATCAGATATCTAGCAGGATTGTTGTGCAATGCAAAACTATGAATAATGAGATGTGAGAAATCACGAGACCAAATAGTTGAATTCGGAAATAATAATTTGTAAAAAAAAAAAGAAAGAGAAATAACGGACACCATCATCATGTTATGAAATAAATTTTGAAAATTTGTAAATGCAAAGCATAGATGTTAAACAACGTTTTAGTAAACTCATGGATGTTTACCGATCGAAGTAGAACATTAAAAAAAAAAAAAAAACAATACGAGTTTGGAAATACACATTTCGAGAAAGGCTCGGGTTTCTGTTCGCTCAGCAGGGCATAACCCGGACGCTGTAAAATCGGGACTGTTTACAATTTTTTAAGTGCTCGTGACGATCTTGTCAAACGCAGTTCACGAGCATAGCTAGTTTCTTTCGAGAGTTTCTCGGGGACCATGTGGGAATTGTTGGACTCATTGTCATCGACAAAGAAAATTATGTTTAGCACCCTTAGAAAGAACGTGCGGTGCCCCTTGAGAATTTTAAAATGGTTGAGTTCCAGTTCAAGTTTCACTAACAGAGATAAAAACAGATATTGATACACGAATGCCGATAAGCATTGCTTAGGCGATATAGAACATACAATGAGAGAACGACAGTTCAAAGGGATTAAAAATCAATAATATTTATGATGCTATGAAAGGAGTAAAATATTACGCCAATAAGCTTGACATGTGTGCGACAGTGAATTATGCACGACGATGTACAGTTACGTACTTTCAATTAGAGTCAGAATGATAGATACAAATATCGATATACTCTTATGAGATGAGACACTTGTTAAATTTGTCGAACCTGCCGATAGTCAGGAATGTCAAAATAAAACGAAAGGTAATCGCAATCGAATTAGTGACACACTATTTCAGTTATGAGATGCATACTTTGCGCGTATACAAGAGATACAGAATTGAAGGAAAGACAATAGAGTATCATGACCATAGAATTTGACCGTGGGTCGAAGGATCGAACGTAGTGAAGATGTTCACATGTTTTGAGATGTTTGCGTAATTTCGAGTGGACGGTATTATGGATAGCAGGGCGAAATACACAATAAGGTGTGAGGTAGCCAGGTGAAACACTTGGGAGTGGCAGGCGATGGTTCTGTTGCAAGGGGACAATGGCTGTCCAATGCAATGTTACGTGAGACGGACCGTCGAGACGTGTGTAGTCTTTCTCTAGAGTAGAGTCAGCTACGGAGGGACCAGGTCGTTTGCGCCCATGGAAGATGTTTCGGAGTCGAGATGCTGTCCTGTATACGTAGGCCACTCGAGATTGAACATGGAAACTTATCGATCGATACGTTCTTGTCCTTATAGTATTGTTTGTGATTTAACAAAGTACAGTTGACAAACTTATAATTACTCGAAGTGTAAGAAATCGTTAAGGGAACGATAGTGAACGCTGTAGAGTACAGATTTCTCGTTAATCAATACAAAGTTTAAGTCTAATACGCTTCAATAAAATTGTGAGAGCGGTGAACGACCAGACAAATAATAAGCAATGAATGTGCTTGAGTAAGGTTACTGCCAAGTACGCTAGGTTGTATAAGATCGCTAGGGTATTTTGGCCAAAATCGATTCGCCATCACGGACATTGGCGGACATGATGGACCTCATGGACGTCGGAACAACATATGACGCTGGTTTGCGTAAGATCACTGCCGTGTCGGATCATGGTCGATATGTCATCAAGGACACCGATGGTGCTCAGCGAGCCCAGGAGTGGCATGGTGGTCAGCGAGCCCAGGAGTAGCATGGTAGTCAGCGAGCCCAGGAGTGGCATGGTGCTCAGCAACATCAGCGCTGATAGTAACGAGGATGAGGAACCTCACGTACTGCATACAATCCTTACGCAGTTGCGTAAAAGGTATGGGCCGTTGGGTCGTGGTTAGTTGGGGTTATCGGTTTCATACTGGGCATTCGGCACTGTGTCTCGAATTGAGAGTTTTGGTTACAGTCGTGTGATCGTTGGTAACGATCAGGCGGTCATTGATACCGGACTGACGGAGTGATCGTCCGGTTATTGGTTCCGGACTGACGGAGTGACCGGGCGACTGGTGAACATAAGAAACGATGATATTCAGACGATAGCAGTATGACCGGTGTAGGTAGTTGAAGTGAGAGTTTTGTTAGCAGTCGTGTGATCGTTGGAAACGGTCATGCAGTCATTGGTTCCGGACTGACGGAGCGACTGCGCGGTCATTGGTTCCGGACTGACGGAGTGACCGGACGACTGCTGAACGCGAGAAACGATCATTTTCAGGCTATGACAGTATGGCCGATACAGGTGTTAAATCATCAAGCCTAAGCCGTCGACAACGGGCATGGAAGACCAGTGACGACTGGTAGAGCATGGAATGAGCATTGGGGCCCTGCTTAACTGTTTTTGTACATGTGCACGAATAGACATATAAATGTATATATATTACGGAATGGTACCAGCTTGAATGATTATGGAGAAATGAAAAGTCGACTAACTATGATAACACTGAACTAATCTTCAATAATCAGGGAGCACCATGGGGCTCAAAAGGGTTATATTTCCATGATTCAATGTTGCTCTTTGATTCTCAGAAAATCACCACAGGGTAACACGGAGTTCGACAAACAACCACGTTGCAATGAAGGTGTTGCGCCTGCACGAGGACATGAAAAACATCAGGACGGCCGACTGAAAGCGACGCAATGAGCGCCGAGACTTATCGGCACACTCTTCTCGGAACTACCAGATATACAAACTCCGAAGAGGGTCACATGAGAGGCTGACGAAGGGTCCTGGCCGAGACAAGGGAGCTTTGTCTATACAAAGGCAAGCTGGTGTGACTCGGAGGTCTTCGTCGTCATCGATCGGGGATCGATGAGCATTCTGGATCGAGACCGCGACTTGTGCAGTCGTACTGCTACGCACCAAATATTATAAAATACATTGTACTCGACGTACTGAGATTTCTGTTCAAATATATATTCCGCAAGAATATTTCTAACATAAGCGGAAGTGAAATTCACGTGACGGGACTATTAATGTGAGAGAGATAGTTGCAATTTTCAAATTAACTTTATTCAATGATGCTAATTTTTTTGATAAAAAAATGAATTCGGGCCGGATGCGAAATTACCGTGTGCATCCGGCTCGAATTTGCTTTTTCCTCAAAAAAATTAGCACCCTTAAGAAAAGTTCATTACAGTTTTCATTACCGACCGCGATATTTCACTTCCCCTTAGGAGGAGGTGAAAGTCACGTGACCGCGCCACAAGAGCGAGAGAGATAGCGTTATTGGCTCTCGATACGGAGTGAGAGAGACACCACGAGAGTGTGTTTCACATGGCGTTAAGGCGAGGCTAAACGCGTGCGGCGAGCGGCCGAGTGCGAGAGAGACAGCGCCATAGGGTTCCTGTGAGAGCGAGCGAGAGGGAGTTTAGCCTCCCCTTAAGAGCATGTGAAACACGTTCTCAGTGTGTCTCTCTCGCTCCACCGAGAGAGCCATTGATGCTATCTCTCTCCCTCGCGTTCCTCCCAACCAAAAACCAACCCAAAAACCAACCGTCGATTGGTGCGCCAAACCAACCATTATTCCAACCTCCCGAAGGTTGATTTTTGGTTGGTTCGTCAAATCCAACCATCAGCCAACTATTCTTTCGACAGAGTAAAGGTTGATTCACGGTTGGATATTATAAACCAACTCTACATTCGACTTTCAGCCGAGAATAGTAGTGGTTGACTAATGGTTGATTTTTCAAAACCAACCGTAAACCAACCGCTAGCTAGGTCGTTGCCCGAAATAGTTGGTTTATGGTTGATTTCGAAAAAAACCAACCACAAATCGACCATCACTTTAGTCACCTGAAAGTCGGAATGAGGGTCGTTTTATAGTAACCAACCATGAACCAACTATTTATGCTGTCGGAAAATGGTTGGTTTCCAAAAACCAACCGAAAATCAACCTTCGGGCGGTCGGAATAATGGTTGGTTTGGCGCACCAATCGACGGTTGGTTTGTGGTTGGTTATAGAAAAATCGTCCAAAATCCAACCATTATTTACGGTTGGGTGGTCCGCGAGGGCTCGCACTCCATAGTGTTTCACATGCTCTTAAGAGCATGTGAAACACCTTTCCGAGTGTGTCTCTCTTGCTCCGCCGTGAGCGCCACTGATGCCATCTCTCTCGCACTCCATAGTGTTTCACATGCTTTTAAGAGCATGTGAGGCATTCCATCCCGTTTCGAACGGTCAAAAAGTTGTGCACTTCCAAAAAAATTGAAATTTTGTCAAATGATGTAGTTGCATAAAAAGAATTGATGTCAATTTTTTCAGAATTTTTGGATCACATTTTCTTGAGTTTTTCGAAATTTCAAAATTTTCTAAGAATCGTTATATCTTGAAAGCATACGATTGTACAGAAAAATATTTGGTACAAAAAAGTTGCAGTTTTAGAAATTTGAAATTTTTTTTTTTAATTTTCCGAGTTGAAAAATGACCATTTTTATCAAAAATATACAAAAATAACTTTTTTCGCTCGGTATGTCACTTTCAATTTTTCTCAAAAAATTCCAGAAAATACTCTGAAATGTGTACAGTAGAGACATATTTTTTTTAGATGGCTCGATTCCTTGTTCCGAAGCTAAGCTTCGTTTTATTTTTAACTTTTTTTTTTTTAGAAAAATCGGTTATTATGGAAAATTATACTCCCCAAATTTTTCTCACATTTTCAGGTAAGAGATATCGATAACAGTAATTATGTTTTGGAGTTGAATCATAAAATATCGATAAAATAGAAGAATGGGCAGCTCAATCCGGGAATGTTCCGGCTATCATGGTTCGCCATTCGTGTACTAATGATTACAACGCTCAAAAAGAAATGTTGGAATTGAGATTTAAGCAAGTGAAAGCCGTACCAAAAGCCCAAAAACAGCATTGCGTTAAATCAGGACCGGATGGGATACTAAAATGCAAAAGATATTTGCTCGCGCGGACTTCGTACCTCACCGAGTCTTAAAAAATAAATAACTTGAAACGATCTGATTATGCTTCACTTTTTCTTACATTATGATTAATGTTCACAATAAGAAAAAAATATAATGTTAGGACGGAGCATTATTAATTTAATCATTATATTTTTTGAACGAGTGATTATCCCTCACCGAAAAGAACTACTGAAAACTACTATTGACAGTATCCAGTAGTTAACTATTAATAAACTACTGAACTACTGCCCAGTGCTAAATTGGCGGACTACTGAAAACTACTAGGCTCCAAAGCATTATTATTATTGTAGATGGGTTTTTATTCATAAATTTGAAAGAAATAATTTGAGACAGTAATTTTCCGAAACGAAGCATAGCTTCGGAACAAGTAATCGAGCCATCTAAAAAAATATGTGTCTACTGTACACATTTGAGAGTATTTTCTGAAATTTTTTGAGAAAAATTGAAATTGACATACCGACCGAAAAAAAATTATTTTTGTATATTTTTGATAAAAATGGTCATTTTTTCAACTCGAAAAATTCAAAAAATAATGTTTTGTTTCTAAGGTCATCTAAAACTGCAACTTTTTTGTTCCGAATATTTTTCTGTATAATCGTATGCTTTCAAGATATAGAGATTCTTAGAAAATTTTGAAATTTTGAAAAACTCAAAAAAATGCGATGCAAAAATTCTGAAAAAATTGACATCAATTCTTTGTATATAACTACACCATTTGACAAAATTTCATTCAATTTTTCATTCAATTTCATTTAATTTTTTTTGGGAGTGGAAAACTTTTTGACCGTTCGAAACCGGATGGAATGCCTCATGTACAATACCGTGGCGATTATAAAAACTGTAATCAACTTTTCTCACAGATTCTGGCATGTACAGTCTCAAAAGGAAAGTCTCATCGAAAGCCGAGATCGTATTCGTTTCCGATGAAACTTTTCTTTTCACCGTATCTGCAAGACCTCACGAGAAAAGTTGATTACAGTTTTTGATACCGACTGAGCCCGGCACGGTTGGGGAGGGAGGTGTTGCATATGGTTTAATACGCCGATCTTTGTGGATCAGCGGTTTTCCTTCTCCCATGCGTTCGGTTATCCGTGGCGATGATCCGACAATATATTCTTTTGCATATTACATTTCGCCGCTATACAAAGTCCACTTGTCACAGTAATTAGTCCCCGTTGTCAGATCTCTGAGAGTCCTCTCCGTGGAGCAGCTCTTACGAGAATGGGTGCAGAGATATTTGTCGAGTCCGATGTAGCGGGTGTAGTGAAAAAATTGTCCAGCATTATCGAGGACAATGCCAATGAGACGATAGAACGCAAGGGAATCTTCAAAATTGGCTTGTCAGGTGTGACGGACCCGAATATTTCCAACATTATCGATCTTTATTCTACTTCGTCTTATTGTCGTATCTGGAATGCTTCTTTTTCATATTTGTTCCACAGGTGGTTCGCTGGTTAAATTTTTGTCCGAAGGCCTGCCAACAGTTACCACAGATTGGAGCAAGTGGCGTTTTTTCTTCTGCGATGAGAGAATAGTCCCGTTTGACAATGAGGAATCCACTTACGGTGTTTACAAAGCTAGCTTGATTGGAAAACTTCCCATAACCGAGAGTCAGTTTGTCACTGTAGATCCGGAACTCTCTGGTACGGAGCCCAATGTTCTCTCATAGGGTGCGTTCTTGAACACAGATCTGCTCAGCTACGCGCTCTTTTATTTCTGGCTGTCCACTGCTAGTGAGTTTTTTTTAATTGCCAACGGTACATTCGACCCTTTCTGTAAGATACATTTTGCCCCTCTTGATAACAAAAGAACGCTTATCAGAGCACCTCCTACATAACAATTGGATGACATATATACGTCATAAATGTATCGTAAAAAACGGCAGACTTGTTAAATGTGCTCCAAATGTATTTCGATATGAACTCTGATTGTCTTCTGAAAGATATCGAATGCGTCGATTTTGGACCATTGGTAGTCATCTCAAACATGTGAACTTAAGTAAGTCTTTTCGAGAACTCTTTGTAAACATATCGCACCGTACAATAATATTCTGGATCAATATTGTATTAATATTCTGGATTAATATTGTATGGGACAATACGTATACAGAGTCCACAAAAAGACTTACTTAAAGTAGTTTTGTCGTTTCGCGTTCATGTCGCATAAGTTCAAGAAAAGTAAGAGAAAATTGCAAGTACTTCTCGATGATATAAAAATCTGAAAAAATTCATGCATATTAAAGGTATTGAAAAGATTAATTTTGCATAATAATAATTCCAAAATGTTATTAACAAATTAATCAAAAAATTAATTGTTCAACAAATTACCCGGAAAACCAACTGTTATTCTTTACGAAAATGATGCGTTCATTTTTCTGAATACGTATGAATTTTTTCAGATTTTTAATTTTGCTTTCAAATTTTTTTTTTTTTTTATATTGGAAAACATGTCTGGAAAAACACAAAATTGAAAGCAAAGTTAATAATCTGAAAAAATATATGTGTTCAGAAAAATAAACGAATCATTTTTGTTAAAAAAAAGTTGCTTTTTCGGGTAATTTGTTAAACAATTCATTTTTTCATTAATTTGTTAATAACATTTTCAAATTATTATTATGCAAAATTAATCTTTTCAGTACCTTTAATGTGCATGAATTTTTTCAGATTTTCATATAATCGAGAAGTACTTGCAATTTGCTCTTACTTTTCTCGAACTTATGCGAAATGAGCGCGAAGCGACAGAATCTACCTTAAGTTCAGATGTTTGAGAGTAGTACCAGTGGTCCGAAATCGACGCATTCGATATCTTTCAGTGGACATTCAGAGTTAATATAGAAATAAATGCAGAGCACATCTAAGAAGTCTGCCATTTTTGTTGTTTTCCAATTGCTATGTGGGTTTGGGCCAAAAATAAATTCTCTGAACTGTGAGCGGGTTGGAATATGAGAAAGTCTATTTCAACTGCATATAGATGTGGATAAATCTCAAATGTTTGTAGATATAGCCGAACCGAGCAGAACGGCATTCAAGAACACGCCTATATTTTTCATTCGACTCCCACGATTAATTTCATACTCTGTCAAATACCATGAAAATTTGCAGCCGAAGAGGCAGCTAAAGATTACATCAAGAAGATGTCAGGGTACTTTCCTCCGCACAGCTTGCCAAGATTCGATGTCTTGCTGCTGGGCATGGGACCGGATGGTCATACATGCTCCTTGTTTCCCGGCCACAGACTGCTGGAAGAAAAGAGTCTATGGGTTTGTCCCATCAACGACTCTCCCAAACCACCTCCCGCCAGAATCACACTGACCTTTCCAGTTATAAATAACGCCAGGGCGTGCATATTCGCCATAGCCGGAGCTGGCAAAGCCGAAATGGTCAAGGTGATTTTCCAGTCTGCAGATACTTTTTTTTGTTCCCTCACAGCCTTGAACCATGTTTCGTTCCATGTTTCGTTGCAGCGTATCTGGGGTTCCAAGGAGAAGCTACCAGCCGGACTCGTTCAACCCACCGACGGAACGTTGTTTTTGATTCTGGACAAAGAAGCAGCCAAAGAGCTGAGCGATTGAATACACAATATTTCTTTTTACAGTCACAAGTCTGCAACATTCCACGGTCCTTTCTGTAAGAAATTGCCTACTACGAATAATATAATGAATGCCTTTTGTTACCAAAACAAGCCTTGCGTGATATCTTCAACTTATTTCCGTTTTATTTTCCTTTTTTTTTATTGGATTCACTCGATCAAATTGAGAAATACATATTTCGATGACGATTTCGGAATGTATTTACATTTACGAGGGCTATGATAAGCGGCTCTCGAGGTATAGTCGCGGTGTTCATTTTTTTTTCTTCAATACGCAGAAAATGAATGTGGTTTTTACGAGTCAAACAAGCTGCTGAACTATCTAGACAACAATAGCGAATGTTTTTTTTAGTTAGAAGATATATAAACGAGCGAAGAATAAGAAGAACAAGAAGTACGATCTATCAAATCCTGTATTCAAATAGCCGCACTCGCAGTCTGTTACGTGTCGAAACATTTGTATCATCTTCTCATTTTTATTCTTATCGCTAGACATCACAGATACCATTTGGATACAGAATGCAATAGCAAGAATTACGAGTTATCGACACTGTAAGAAGACGATACTTTTCTTCGAGAAAAAGATAATCTTTGGTGGTGCTTATGTGTATCTTCTTTCTTTTTTTTTATTTCTTCTTTTTAATCACTCCCGAACAAGGGGGGGAGGGGGGGGGGCAGTGAACAACAACGAATTTATCGACACGGATAAGGTTGAATGAGAAAAAAACTGAGATAACTTTTCGTTACGAGGTTTATACGCTAGAGCGTGGCAAACTCCCGTCACATTATTCGTATATTATTGTAGTATATTATCATCAAAACACTCAAGTACATTCTGCTTTGCAGAGAAAGATGTTTTAAACGTTAGTATCAATGAATCGATAGCAAACTCGTCCAACAACCATTCTCATCGTTAGGACCGTGTGAAGCAGAGATTTCTTTGCCGATTTTTTTTTTTTTTTTTAGGAACCCCGGTTTATCTATTATTATAATTCAATAAATTAAGTTCATATTCACAGAATAGATACTACTCATTCACACATAGACGCTGCTGCGATAAAAAAAAGGAAGTACGAAAAAAAGGTGTTACTAGTAGACAAAAGGGTTTCTTAGTAAAGTCATACTAACATCAGTCCCATAAAGTTGAAAAAAATATTGGTAAATCGGTTAAAACATCTTTCAGTTTTCATACGGGAAACAATCCATAGCACGTGTGTGATTTGTATTGAGAAAAAAAAATATAAGGAACAGTTTTTATGATCGCAATTTTTTTTTCTCGTCTTTCAAAAGGTACAAGTAATCGATGCCTCCCTTACGATCCTGCACTTGTTACAATAATGCCGAACCCTATGTGTAGAAATATCAATAACTGTTCGTAGTAACATGCAAAAATTCGTTTACAACGACTTCAGTACTAAGGAATGATGTTTAAATTTCTTTTTCTTTTTTTTATAGACGCTCGTAATTATCTCACGCGCAGGATAAACGACTCCCGGGCACGAGTTAATAGGAGTAACGTTCTGAGTTACGGCGAAGCTTGAGAAACACAGGACAATTATTACCATGTTTACAAGTGTTTACAATTCAAGGAACGACGAATCTCGCGCACGTTTTTTATTATATAAAGCAACGTTTGTCTTGTTTTGTTTCTTTTTTTTTTGTCTTGTCGGCACAACCACTGAATAACTTATCTGCAATCTCGGATATTAAACTACAGAATAAGAAAATTCGTTTACAAAATACGTCAACGATACGACCGTCGGTTATGCACAAACTCTCTTACAATCATACTTATCACAGAGTAAGTATAATATAATAACTCGGTCGTTTACCTACGCGTCAGAGTCTTTGATTTATCGTTTTTTGTTTGTTTTTTTTTTCTATCTCTACAAAATCCCGTCGGTCAATTATTTTCCGACTTACTTTCAACTTTTCAACTACGATCAGTCGATTGCGTCGCGTTTTGTTTCGGATATTCTTCTCGAACTTTGCGAAGCCCGATATCAGTCAAGGCCCGTTGGGTCCCTTCATCTATTATTTAGAGAGATTGTGTTATCTGTGTTTCCATGAAGCTTCGTCGATCTACGACCTGAGTTTTAATTGAGAAGCTAGACTTTGCTTATTTGTTTCTCTTTTTTTAACCTCTTTAGCGGATAATTAGCAGCAATGCTCTTTGTTTAAGTAGTAACGAGCGGTTAAAGCTCGGCAATAAATAGATTGCATTTTAATTAATAGTCGTTTCGCGAAAACTAGAAGAGGCTAAGAGCGTGGACGAGCCTCTTGATATCGCTAGCGATGCCTCTTCGGCATGCTTATTTTGTTTTTCTTCTTCTTTTTCGTTTAGGCTCGCAAATTTTACCACATACTTCTTATCATACATTTATAATAATAATTTAATTAAATTAATAATCCCTAATAAGCATGTTCATCACGTCATGTTTACTCCTAATGCCTGCCTGAAGTGCTCGTACACCACGTAACTTATCGATACGGCCGGAGCGACCTACGAGGAATGGAAGAGAAAATTATGGATGAAAACAATCTGGAACGTTGGTTTAATAAGCAATACTTTTGTTTGTTTGTTTTGTAAACTTACCTTCAGGAAGTTAGGAGTTAAACCACGGTACAAGCCTCGGACGCCTTCCCGGTGAAGGATGTCTTGGAAAACACCGACCATCGTGTTGGGGATTTTGTCCGGTGTTATTTGAGCTTGTAACCGGGTTCTGACTAGAGCTAACGGGTATGAACACACCTGACCTGCCGTACTCGAAGCGGTACCGCACAATAGTAGCACCCAGAATGCTGGCTGCACGTCTTTCTTATGCGAACGTAAATATCTATTCTTCAGCGTCTGCAAAATATAAAACAATGAAAGTATCCATTAATAACACGTACTCGTCTGTTGAAACAGATTGACGGAGGCATTACACGACGTTAAAAAAATAACGCTGCGACAGTTCTTCGCGAACACTAGGGTGGTTCTTACATCGAACATTTTTTTTATTTTCTGGGGGCCACCCCAGACAATATTATCGTGAGGTATGAAATAAAAATGCGATGTGCGAAGAGTTCTCAAAATTAATGGAATTTTAGGGTTACTACCAGGTATTTGAAAAATGAAAAACTTCGGAACATCTAAATTTAAAGTCAAAATGCAAAATTCGAGATTTCCTTGGAGCCACCCGCACTTTCAATGTATGACGAATAAGAAAAAACTGTGAAATCTCTACGAAATCGGAGCACGTGTAGAGGTCGCTACCGAGGGTTAAAAAAAACAGAGTTTTTGACAATTATAACTAATAGTTACAAAATGTTGTAAAAGGTGAAAATCCACTGCGGCAAGATAAGTGAATATTTCATTTGAAAAGATATGTTTGGTATAACCAAAGATAAATAAAAACAACCGAAGATTTATCGTTACTGGCAAAGGGCGTCGACAAGTTCCTGGAATTATCAAAAAGTATACAATATATCAATCGACGATGAACGAAATATTTTATTTGACTAATTCTCTTCAACAGCTGAAAAAAGTACTCTCATTTCGGCTGTTGAAATCAATTGGGGAAACAAAATGTTTCCTCCGTTCGTCGATAGAAATATTTAATACTTTTTGACCATTGCGAAAATTTGTCGACTCTCCTTACCAGAAACGACCAATCTTCGGTTTTTTTTTGTTTTTAACTTTTGTTACAACAAATATGTTTCCGTGGCAGATTTTCACCTTCTAAAACATTTTGCATCTATCAACTATAATTGTCTAAAGCTCTGTTTATTTAACCCTCGGTAGCGACCTCTAAACGTGCTTCGATTTCGTAGGGACTTCGCCGTTTTTTCTTATTCGTCATACTTTGGAAGTGCGGGGTGGCTCCAAGGAGATCTCGAATTTTTAATTTTGACTTTAAATTTAGATGTTCCAAAGTTTTTAATTTTTAAATAGCCCGTAACGACCTTTAAAAATGTATCAATTTCAGGGACCCTACGGACATCGCATTTTTATTTTATACCTCACGATAATACGGGGTGGCACCCAGAAAATTCAAAAATGTTCAATGTAAGCACCACCATAGTAAACAGCCTCCGGCATCAAAGACCAACGTACCTCGTACACAGCCAAATCGATACCAGCGTACGGCAGTATTCCGATGAGATTGGGAATGTAGCCTCGATAAAAACTCTTCAGACCTCCCTGACTGTAGATCTTTTTTGCAGCGTCGATTATTCCCGAATACTCGCCGGTCTTGCGGAGCGCCAATCTTGTTTTCAGCACCTGAAAATGCACGTCCGTGCGAAACCAATAACTCATCGAGTGTCCTCAAAAATAAATCTATCTATAAATTCGTTAATGGAGCGTCCAAACAATACCTCGAGCGGATAAATAGCCGACTGACTAATTCCACCGGCCAACGAACCAGCCATGAATCGTTCGTCGATCCCGAGCTCCCGGGAATCGGTTCCTTTGATCGCTCGTTTAACCTGCTCATAGGCCATGAACTTGAGCGCCGTTTCCGGACCGATCTTAAGTACGTTTATACCGTTTCCACGCCACAGACTGAGTATACCACCTTCCCGGAGCATGTACCTGAAGCAGCTTGTTATGTTGCATTGCCGAGTTCCGTGGACCTGTTACGAACGATACAAGCAATTAATAATTTGATTGATTTTTAGTAGTTTACGATATAAGTGCGATTAAACTTCTTTTGCCCTGGCGAAAATATTTCTCTCAATATCTCTGAAAATATATCTGAAAGTCTCGGAAAATTTATCTGCAATTTCTCTAAAAAGTCCACTGAATTTATCTGACTTTTCGCACTTTTCAGACAAAGTCAAAGATTTTTCTGAATCTAAATATTTCTAATTATTCTGAAAATCTCTGACTTTCCCTGCCAATTTCGCTGCAAAACTATGAACTTTATCGATATTATAAACCTGTTTGTCTTCTATATTCAGAAGAGACACAGACTATTTTCTGAAAAAATCAAATTTTCGCTGAATTTCTCATATAAAGTATACATCAATTATTTTTTACTGTTTACTGTTCGTACGAATGCCCGAAAGAGCAGATCTTAGCGACAACTCATACGTTCTCTGAAATTCTCTAAACATACAATACCCGAGAAAATTGAAGTTTTTCAGAAAATAAATCGTATTATCTACGAAAAAGTCTATTGTTCATTCGTGTAACAGAATGAGTAAATCTTAAAGAAAACTCTTACTTATTTTATCAGAAAAATCAGACGTATTCAAAATTTTTCGGAAAATACTCTGAATTTCTCTGTTATATTGTGACTGCTGGAGGTTGTGCGGAGAAAATGGCAGAGATATTTAACATATAGCTGAGATAATCAGAGAATGAGATAAAATCGAAACGGTCCATTTACAGTTTTTCAGACGAATTGTCAGAGAAACATTTTCACCAGGATGACGAGCGCTGCAATCACACGAGTCAGAAGAAGTTTTATCACGTATATCGTACGAAATTTTACTTCACGCGGTGTGAGAATGGACGTTTTGTGCACGCGGAGCGTGCATAAAACGTCAATTTTCGCACCGAGTGTCATAAAATTATTGACGAACGATCCAAGCAATTAATAATTTGTCCCAAGAAAGTTATAGTGCTTCACGATGAAATGGGTATACCTGTAGATAAACTTTTATGCGATCCAGTGGAGCTGTACAGGTGCGCGAAACACCGCCCGCGATTCCACCTGCCAACAAGTGTCTCCACCACATACCCGATACCATTTCACTGTTCGTGAAGTCGTCGGGTACTCCCATATCCTCCCCAATGTCCATGTACTGAAATCATAAAGAAGCAAAAATAAAAAATTAACGACAATCTTAAGGTTCATTTAAGGTAGCTATGTCGCTTCGGGCTCATTTCGCATAAGGTCGAGAAAAATAAGAGACAATTGCAAATACCTCTCGATGGTATAAAAATCTGAAAAAAATCATGCATACTAAAGGTACTGAAAATATTAATTTTGCATAATAGTAATTCCAAAATGTTATTAACAAATTAATTTTTTTTAATTTACTTTTTAACAAATTACCCGGCAACGAAACTTTTTTTTTCTATGAAAATGATTCGTACATTTTTATGAATACGTATGAATTTTTTCACATTTTTCAATAAGCTTTGATTTTTTTTTTATTTGTGAAAAAATAATTGTGAAAAAATATATAATTTGTGAAAAAAATCAAAACTAATTAAAAAACTCAAAAAATTCATATGTATTCAGAAAAATGAACGAATCATTTTCACTGAAAAGAACTCGTTTTGCCGGGTAATTTGTTAAACAATTAATTTTTTGATTAAATTGTTAATAAAATTTTGGAATTATTATGCAAAATTAATTTTTTCAGTACCTTTATAATGCATGGATTTTTTTCACATTTTTATACCATCAACAAGTACTTGTAATTTTCTCATATTGTTCTTGACATAGCCGCCTTAAGAATAACAAAAAATAATTTAAGAATAACAATGCGACGTCGTTTGGAGGGAAAAAAAAAACCCACCCGAGTAAAATTCGAAGCTGCATTTTGAACTTGAACCTCGCCCGTGAGTATATGAATGATGTAATGCAACCCGAGACAGTGATGCATAACTGTGCACGAGAAACGTCAAAGTCTGACTCTCGAAGGTTTCACATCATTGCAGCTTTCGTTTGTTTGACAATACGACTTTGTCGGTAATAAAGATTACAATTGTTTTTCTTCTGATATATTTTTTTTCCATCAATGTTTTTTCTACACGCTAAAAGAACACAGTATAGGTCGCCATCTCCGGCACACGCTGTCGCGAAACCGCTTATAACCGGATTCTCCGAGTCCATACTACGTCCCCTAGCGGGATTGCACAATGAGCGAGCCACGTGTCCGAAGATCGTTCGCAACATCGCCGATTGGCTTCCCCCTTTTTTTTTTATTTTTTACTCGCCGACACTCAATTCGACACTCGAGCGCTAATATTCGCCGTCGAGGAGTAAGGCTTTACACGAAAACACAAAAAACAAAAATCACATGTCTTCTCTCGTTTGTACATGTAATTCGAATATATTGTTTGCAGGTTAAAAATCCGGGAGTCGTAGTCAGACGGCGGTTCAGTCAATGGAAGAACGATAACGATCAAATTTCACAGTTCACCCGTCTATGATGAGCTAAAAGCTCGTATCTCTGCCAGACTCGTTAATCGCCTCGTCGGCGAGGTGAGAGTTGATTGTTCTCTGACCGAGGTGACAACGAGAGATAATAATAAAAGCGGCGCGTGCGACTAAAAATTAGCAGAACGAAGTCTGCCGGCGCGGCAATCGAGTGAAACCGTACAACTTCGGGGACATGT
The DNA here is from genome assembly GCA_963575735.1 of Amblyjoppa fuscipennis. NCBI lineage: Eukaryota > Metazoa > Arthropoda > Insecta > Hymenoptera > Ichneumonidae > Amblyjoppa > Amblyjoppa fuscipennis. The sequence goes on from OY754488.1 coordinate 21,417,986, forward strand.
GTATATATATGTATATATATATATATATATATATATATATATATATATATATATATATATATATATATATATATATATATACAGACATTGTTTCCGAAGAATCCGATTCTGTACTGTCGGGAGAGCGTTACGTGCGGAAGGTACTTAACTTTACGTAAATCTCGAGATAGAGATCGCTGTCGATATTGTCAAGACTATCCATGGCTGCACTTGGAATTTCGATGATTCGTTGCCGGACGAAGATAAGTGTTCGTTGAAACTCCGGTCGAGTTCTCGATTGTGTATCTCCGAGTTGGGCTGCAAGGGGTTCTCGGGGTTTGTCAGCGGCAATTAAGACGAGCGTGCGCGAATAAACCGGAGGGCCGACGGTGATTGGAGGACTCGGAACGAATGAACCGAAGCGTGCCGATAATCTTCTCGAGAGTCCGAGCAGCGTCCAACTTGTTCCGTCCCGCCTAGACGGCAATTTGCCAGGGCATCGTTTGGTAACCTGCCCAATGTCAGTTCTAAATATTTTATGCCTCCGTCTTCCACCGTGTTCTCGTGTGTCCCGGCTCGTTCACAGCACCGTCGCTCTCGGACAGCCGGCTATACGTAACGACCAAAATTTCCCGTATCTCGCTGGGCGATTTCGCCGACATAACTTTCTACATTTCGGCGCTGCGGAAAGGGAAACACATCGTCGATCAGTGACAGAGGAGCTTGGGTAAGAAACTTAAGAAACAAAAAAAGTCTCGCCTCACGAATTCTCGGCATCGAATATCGCGTAACTTGACGTCTTCATTATCGAGAATTCTTAATCGATATCGCTCGAGCAGCCCGAGTGTCCGGTTTCAGATAACCGTCGCCTCGCGAGCCGGCGTTTAGATACAATTCTCTCGACAAGGCAACCGTAGCGCCTAACATTTTTTTTTTTCGGGCATCAAAGAAGACGTAGCTCTGCCGTCGCTTCGTCGTGAAAATAATTCACCCGGAGATTTCCCCGGTAGAGTTATAAATTATTATTTATTTCTAACCTCCGAAGCGCCTGCTCAACCTGCGTTTGCAGCGACCTCTCTGGGATTAATGACTAATGGCACAGTTTTCAGATAAGGAATGGGCCGAGAGAAAGGCGACTCGGGGCGTTTAACGAGCCCGGCGAGCGAACACCTGTTGTGCTCGCTGCAACCGGAGGTTTCTTCCGTACCTCCCGAAGGAAAAACCCTACGAATCGCAGCGCAGCAAGTTCAAGAATCAACGGTGACTCATCGACTCTAGCACTGAAAATACCCGGGAAGTTGGTGCGAGAGCCGAATAACGGGCGTAGCGAGACTGGCTACGGCACTGCATCTTCTCCACTATATTAGGATCGTTTCTAGCCCCCAGAGCTCTCTTGGCGGGAGCGAAGCGCACTCTCGCGCACTCTCTCTTTCTGGAACTCTCTGGACTGCTGCTCGCAGAATTAAAAAAAAAAATCTTGGCGTTCGACGGATAATCGTCGAGCCACGGTTGACTGACCTGAAACGGGGGGAATCGTACACGGTATCGGGCCGAATATCCCTCGCTACGAGGCACGAAACTCTGTCCGGAGATTGAGAAGGTCACGGGGCAAATTTAACGCCGGGAGAGGACCGCTCTCGCCCAGTCAACATCTGTTGCCCGAGGCGAACACACAACGGGCACTGCCGTTACAATGGGAGAATACGTATAGTTTCGCGCAAGTGTCTCATCGATGATCTAAGCGTCAGGAGTCTGAAGTCCAATTCGATCTTACCCGCTGCAGAAGCTCATGATAATTGTGCAGAAACTCGGCGCAGACTTGACAACCGTTGTCCACGCGTCCCTGCTCCAGCATGATCGATCTTGATTTTTTCAATAACATTCACCACCACTGTATATGTACGTGTATATATATATATTTTTTTTTTTCCAGGCGACGTCGCACTCGGACTCGACAACTTCAAACTACGCGATGTTTTTTTTTTTCTCGCACCGGCGATGCGAGCGAGCTCGTTGGAGAAACACCCGATTTCGAGACGACGACTGCCGAGACGGGCTTCAGCAGTCACGGGGCCCTCGACAACTACTGCCGGACGGGAATCGAAACGGCGATAGCGAAGCGGCAAAACGGTTCGCCACCGGGGACCCCACCACCTCCGCGACGTCACAGACGACCCGCCTCCGTTTTAGTTATCGTCGGTACCGGCGAGATTACGTTGGCCAGGCTAAAGAGTGACTCGTGACTGGGACGCGGTCTCGATGTACGAACACGCCGTACCACCGACTGATTATTATGATCAGCTGCAAGGTAATAACAGTAGAGATCCGCTATGAGACACCTTGAATCTTACTGTCTTTTTTTAACGAACTTCCTGTACGAGCTGTGCAACGCTGTCTCGTTGCACGCTCGAAGACCTTCGCTCGGTCGTCGAGCTCCGTTGTCGGATTGAAGGTCGTTAAAAGTTGTTCGATTTGCGACCGTTCTTATTTTTATCTCTTTTTCTGGAGAGAGCGATAAAAATCGAATGGAGCAGTGACGTCGGTCGGCCGAAAGACGGCCAGAGCTGGGCGAAATACTCGAAAAATACTCAAAATACAAAATACTTTTTGTGCTTAAAATACATTTATGAGTACTTCGTTTTACTACTTTTTAAAATATCTCGTGAAAATCAACACGGATGGATGAATGAGCGGTAAAGTACAAAAAGTATTTTGTATTTCAAATACAGATAGTATTTTGTATTTTAAATACAAATAGTATTCTGTATTTTTTATTTTATTTTCGAGTGATTTGCCCGGCTCTGAAGACGGCGGATGGTCGTCGGGTATGAAATTCCAAAGCCATAAAACTCGACGACGAGCTCGCCGATAGTCGTCGGTTCATCGGAGGCCCCTTTTGGATTACCGTTATGGAACTCTACCGCGAATTTTCCTTTGTACGGGAAGGGAAATGCAAATGAGCTCCCAACGAGGAGAGCCTTCGGATCTTGAGCCCTCCTGACCTCTTCTTTTTTTTTCTTCCTCTCCATTGTCGACTCGCGTCGAACAATGCGCGAGGAAACTCAAGCAGTCGCTCTGAACTCGAGCTCTCGGTAACCGGGACTCGACTCTCCCCAACGATTTGCCCGTCGTTTAATTGCCGCTCGGCGATTGTATTACTACGAAGGAAAACACGGCTCCCCGAACGAAGACGATTGCACGGGTATAGCAACAGGCAAAAAACTAACTCTCTTGGCAGCCGACGACCAGCTCTCACCGGTTTGACTTTCGGCTCACCAGAAACACGATCTTAATCTCTTGGCATGCATGGCACTCTTACGAGCGAGTCCGAGATTTCCTCGAATTTCCTGGTGCGAATGTTTCATAAACAATTATACAGTTTCGCGTGGATAAGCCGTCGAGAGCGTCATCGACATTGGTCATCTCCGAGGCTTCGATTTTATACGTCACTAGTAATTTACACTCGAGGCGTTCCCCGGGACGGATGGACGAAAATATTTTCATGAGGAAATCCATCAGACTTCCTCTTCAAGCACCCAGACTCGCAAGTGTGTTTGCATGTGTGTGTACCGTAATTTCGAGAATAACGCCAAAAGATTGTTCCACGATTAGATAAAGCGCTGAGCAATGTATTTTCAGATGCTTGGCACGCGAGCCAGAGAAGATAGATAAAAGGAACTCGAATATGCGAGATTGACAGAGAATTTTGGCTAGGGACAGGTACATCGGGCAAGGTCGTTTATCGAGGGGAAAAAACGGAACTTTCACTTGCCATAGCTTTCCGGCAAGGCTAGTTCACCTTTTGCAGCCTATCTGTGGAACAATCCGCGCGGAGTCGAGTAGCAGCAGCCGCGAGCATAGTGTACCGGCGAGCGTTCGTTCACAGAGTGCTGCATACACGCTGCTTCGACGAGAAGGGTATTCCAAGAACCAGTGACGTCAGCCTCTCCGCGTCCGGCTGATGAAACGCTCTACGAGTATTTCACCATGACAGAAATGCGCCGGTTAAGTGCAGATGCAACGCGTTTCGATCGCCACTCAATTCGATACCAGAGGGAGGAAAAGTCTATCCACCATTGTCGTTAAAGTGCTGACTGATACTTCCTCCGGGTGGCTTCTTTTTTCGAGCTCGTAGAACTTTGCTTCTCAATATTGATAATCTGCATTATCGAGTGCAGATGCAACGCGTTTCGATCGCCACTCAATTCGATACCAGAGAGAGGAAAAGTCTATCCACCATTGTCGTTTAAGTACTGACTGGTACTTCCTCCGGGTACTTTTTTTCGAGCTCGTAGGACTTTGCTTCTCAATATGCATCATCTGCATTATCGAGTGCAGATAAGGCTTAAGGCCGGCTCGGTGATTTTGCAATACATCGTTCACGATGGCAACGGCGAAATAATTCCAGTCTTTCTTCATAGCTTTCGTTTCGTTCGGTTGCATCGTCGAACACCCGAGACGACGCTCTCCGGGTGCGGGCATGCGTAGGCGGCAACCGGCGAAATTGAAGCCGATGATAACTGGATAAGGTCGGTAACAATTAGAGCCGGCAGGTTCAATCGAGTTTCTTCCGTACGAAGTTCGAGCGGAGACCAGGCAAATCGTCTCGCAATTTTTCCATCAGAAGCCACGTGGATTCAGCGTCGTCCAGACTAGCTTCGGATTTGCGGCTCTGCAATGGTAAGCTCGCGGAGGGGATTAATGGTCGACGTCATACTGCAAAGAGGATAACAATGTGTCTTCATAAACTTTACAACATTCAACGATTATTATACCCCGTCGATAATTCGCTCTTATCGTATTTCCAGACTGTCGCCTGTTTATACGAACGGATTATTCGAGGCACGTCGGTGACGTGTGCGCGACGGATCCATCTACGTCAGCGAAGCTTTCCAATGAAAACACGAGTCACGATAAGCGAGAAAACATAATTTGCTCAATTGAGCGCGCAACTGGATAAACACATTGATAACTCTTCGGAGGGCCCGGAGAAAAAAAAAAGACCGACAATATCACGAATGCTCAATGACGCTGTTACGTAACACCGTCGCGACACGCGTCGAGCGTATTTTGTCTATTACGCAAATGTGGATTTTGTTGTCGGTGACTCGACACGAATGGTCGAAAACACATTGCACAGTCGATTGATTGAGCAACGTTCCGAAAAATTTCTTTAATCGCTCGATTGTTCTGCATCGAACGCGGAGGGACTTTTCATTAAAGAATTTGTGAAAGTTATCGAAGCGACGATGTCGATCCGGTCTCTAGACTGCGGAAGTTCAATGATACTCGGTCGGCAGACAGGTCGGAGTCTCGTGAAAGACTAACAAGTAAACATGTTTACTTCCACATTTCGGATGTGGGACAGAAAAAATGTCGGTATGTCGAAAAAAAAATGTTAAAAAACAAAAAAAAAATGAGTTTCACTAAGCCCGTTAAAAGTCGTGACGCACGTGTCTCGCAATTGCCGAGGAGAAAACCCGAGAAGTCTCCCGAAGAGGCGACTCGGTTTGAGTAGCAAAGTGGAACACGATGCGTCGGTTACGTTCCACTTGGAAACTATCGGCCTGCCACGCTCTACGACCTCGATACGAAATTATCCAGTTCCTTCATCGTGCAAGCGAAGCTCGTTCCCGTTGGAATTGCAGTGTAGTTACCAGGGCACTTTCCTTTGGGTCTCTCCCTCGAGTGCTTAGTCTAAAAAAAAAAGAAGAAAAAAAAAACTTCACGAGCGTCTAAAGCCTACAGTTTCCTTCACAATACCGCAATCTCGAATCCACAAAGTTACGGGAGAGAGAGTGCATTATCTCAATGTCGATCGCGAATCTTTATGAAGTTATGAAGTGGGTGTGCTGTAACGACTGGGATAAGCGAGGCGTGCGAAGGTAGATTGTGTCATAGAATCCTTGCTGGGTCACTCGATAGCCACGTCCTTGATGGATGCGGTCGATAGGCCTCACCCACTCCCAGCTCGTTGCGGCGCACTTATATATTACATCAATATATAACTCGTTCGATTCGCCCATCACGCCTAGCCGCGAAGACGGTGTTCATTTAACAATCACATTCTCATGCTGTTGTGTAAATGACGAGATGATGTGCGGGTGTGGATAAATATTTGATCAGCTACGACTCTCCTCGACAGTCGCTTACTTGCCCCGCGCGTGACGTCCTTGCAGGAGGATGTCACTGACCGGGAATTCTCGTTCGCGCTGCAGCCGCTCCTTCCTCGCCTCTGGCGATCCTCCTCTTGAGCCGACATCCGGAAGCTGTTCCTCTCGACGAAGCGGACGTGTCTCCGTGGGCAAAAGTGCGGTCATCGTCGCGATGACGCGATCCGGCGTCTTTGCACGACGCCGGGGAATACCGGGGCGTTGATTGTCGACGAGTGCCGATAAAGACGGCGGAGGTGCGCTCGTAGCTCGGTTGGCCGGCGCTGCTCATGCGCACGACCACTGCGGCGAACGCGGCTCGCCGCGGCCGAGCGGGTACAGCTGTCGAGGGAGAGACAACAGCTGGCCTACGACCAAGGTCACTTATGTATGACACGCTACAGCCATTGCTACGTCATCGCGTACTCCGGACAGCCGGCTCCGACGAGCCCTCGGTATCGGCGAATCGGGATACGAGATAGAGCGAGTTTCGGCTTCCTGATTGGAGAGGCTCTCACGCACATCCGAGGCGCTCGACTCTCACGCACGAATATCCACGCGCGCTCAGCGGAGTGTTGTACCTCGTTCGCGTGTCGTTTCAAGCCGCTCGGAAAGGTCCGTGGCGTTTGGTAAAAAAAAAAAATTGGCAGCTATCCCCTGGGTCAACGTCTCGAGACGTTGCGGCGCGAGAGGGTACTCGTTTAGGGCCGTACAGTTGCACCGATTTCGCCGGCTAAAAAATCTTATCCGGCTAATGAACATTATTGTTTAGCTGGCTAAGATGGTTTGGTTGGCTAAAAATTAACCGCGGGTTAAGATCGGTTGGCCTGCTAAGATTTAGCCGCAATTTAGCCGTCTATTCATTGTTATTGTGAATTACAAGAAAACTGATGCAAGTAGTGAGACGTTTATCTTTGGCCTGTTTTATTTATTCATTTCTGTACTATTATTTGCTTAGATTCGACTACTTTTAAAATCTTTGAAATCTTATTCCAAGGAACTAATGATGTCTCTGAATACGTCTCTAGTCTAGTATAAGAAAGTTAGCATGTTCTCATTTCGAAATTAATAAATAAAATACATAATGTACCACAGATAAATGTCTCATTCATTTCATCAGTTTTCTTGCAAATTACAAAAAAAAATGAATAGCTGGGTAAAATGCGGCTAATTTTTAGCCGGCCATACGATCTTAGCTGGCTAAGACGGCTTAGCCGGCCAATCTACAATGTCCATTAGCCAAATAAGATTTTTTAGCCGGCCAAACGATCTTAGCTAGCTAAAACGGCTTAACCCGCCGGCGGTTAAGCTAAATGTCACATTATAAAACTATAATGTGACATGCGCCGGATAAGATTTTTTAGCCGGCCAATACGGCTCAACTGTACAGCCCTATACTCGATGGTTGAGACGACCGGTACTTGGTCTACGTAAAACGAAGAGATGGTCGACAATCTTCTGACCGTTGCTGAGATTTTTTTTACGCTTTTGTTTGAGTTTTTTTTTTTTTGCTTTACAGCTACTGACTCACCGTTGAATGACGCCAGTAGACTATGAGCTCGTGGATGTTGGTGCTTGGAGCGTAGAGAAGAAAATCTCGCCACTCGTTGAAACTGATGTTGAGACTTCCATCCTGGTCCATTCTGAAATCATTTAGAGAGGAATAATTTTTGTATAGCTATTGTGAAAGGTTTTGGGTTTTTTAAATGTTATTAAACGTACCTCTGCAACAATTTCTTCGCTTCTCCCTTTCCCATTTCAACGCCTAGGTCCTTGAACGCTCGTATCAACTCTTCCAAGTCGATTTTACCTGAGGACCGTCGGTAACATCGATGTATCGAGCTCATGTATTTCGTATCCGCGGAGGTAAACTATAGCTTCGGGATTAACGAATTCTATGGAAAACGGGTGACGGATGATTAAAGTGGTCGCGTTAAAAGGACTGGAACTTCAATTCTCGTTGGAATTCGAAGTGAATTGTGGTATCTATTGCGTTACGCGCATACAAATGATATATAGGAGATATCCTGGAAGTGTGGAACGCATTTCACTAACTATGCGTTACTTTGATGTATTTTTAATGGAAGTTATCAAATCACCGCGGCGCAGTCCGAAGACCGTATTTTTTGTGCTTGTGTACGTCTTTGACCTTAAGCGACGCAAAAGTAGGGAAAGATCTGTGATAGAATTCCGGACAAATGTTCGTTTCGGAAATTCGTGAAGACTCACCATCTCGATTCTTGTCAAGGTCCGAAAATTGTAGCCGCAGATTTTTCTCATGCTCACGAACATAATGAATGAATTCTGCTAAGCTGATATCGCCGCTCTTAGTGCTATCCGATCGGGCCAAGAATTTCTGCGAAGAAAAAATCATTGGAGAAATAATGCGCAGCTGCTTTGCCTCCTCATAGAGGAAACGAGTTTTTATTTTTTTTATTTCAAGTTTTTAATGCAAACATTTAAAGAATGTTCCAAAACATCGGTAAATCATATTTCGAAAAAATGTCTGGATGTATGGATATGCGTGCGTGCGTGGGTGCGTGCATGCATGTGTGTGTGTGTTTTCTCAGACTCGAAATATTTAAACTATTATACTTGAGAACGATTTGAACTATCAAGTTGAAATTTCTAAGGTAAAAGAGTCAATCCTCCATGTTCGGTTAAATCTTGAGCAAAATGCTTTCAGTCATTACAATTTTATGCGGTTTTGAACTCGACTAAAAAAAAGTCTGTTCACACGCTGGCTCTTCCAATTTTTAAGCGGTACGGCTAAAAAGTCGTACACAAAGGAACTATTATTATCGACCGATGATCCTTACTTATCGGCGAGAATCAACTAAAACGTTCATATTTTATGAAATTTTGAATTTTCTGAATTTTACGAAAAATTAGTGTTTTTTTTTTTTTTTTTTTTTTTTTTTCTGGCGTGAGTTCCCGCATCAGATATCGTGCTAAAAGTAAAGTAAATGGCAGATTCGTGAACGGTGGGAAAAAAATGATCAGACATGGCCCCGAAACGACGTATAACTACAATTTTGCTCCCTCATAAACGAAGCTTTGTTTCGATGAAAAAAAAAAAAATGTCGAGATTTTGTGTTTAGATTGTTCCAAAACATTGAAAAGTCACATTTAGAGAAAATGTCTGGATGTATGCGTGGGAGTGTGAGTGTACATGTGAATCAGATGCAAAAAATCCAAACCTCTATAACTTGACAATGCCTTGAACGATCAAGCAGAAATTTCACATACAGCAGGCAATGTTAATAGTCAATGTTTCTTCAAAATTTCATTAGAAAATCTTCAGTTCCTTTTTTTTGTACGTGATTTGTAATTTCTTCCAAAATGTACGTACTCTACCTCTTGCAATTTTTTAGCTATGGGAGTAAAAAGTTGTACCCAGATCGCTATTAAATTTGGGGAGAATCGATCGAACCGTTTAAATTTAACGTCATTTTGAATTTTTTTAACTTCACGAAAAATAAGTACTTTATTTTAGACGTAATTGTCGGTATGAATAATCATCTATGAATAAAATGAGTGGCAGATTCGTGATCAGCGAGGAAAAATACATTAAACATGGCCCCGAGGCAACGACTAACGTAAAAAGTTTATCGGGAATTTGTATAGCGAATATTGGAATAATGAGTGATTTTGCGTATTTTCAAACAGCCATTTCTTTGCTTCCCGATGGCATCGCCGCAAAACCCAAGAGTCTATTATGTTCTACGGCAAGAAATACACAAAATGATGGATATGACAGAGTTGAAAAAGCTGGGTGAAGAGGTATTATTTGGATTTTTTGAGTAAAAATCGAGTGCCAAAAAAAAAATTAAAATTACACAAAGTCAAAGGCGATGTTGGTGTATTTTTTCGCACTGAATCTGAATCGGTCAGCTGTTTTGTATAAAAGTCAAACACGAAATTGACGTTGAAAGAAAGTTGATAATTGGAATTTTCATATAGCTTTCTCTTAATGTCCTTTTATTCGCGAAGCTTCCTTTATGAGGAAGCCAAAAATACAGAAAATGCTTTCTCATAGAAGAAGCTTTGCGAATAAAAGAACATTATGTGAAAACGATACGGAAATTTCAATTTTTTTATCTTTCTTTTTAATAGTAAAAAGCACCAAAAATCTCTAAACTACATGTTTTTTTGCTTCCTAGTAAAAGCAGACTTACTAAAAGTGAGATATTTGATCCACTGGCTAATTCGAAAAAGCTTTTAAATAGGGTAATATCTATAGTATGCATGAGGTATCCTAATTCCATTCCCCAGTGCCTTCTGATATAGATTTTTGCTTCGCCGTTCTTAGTGCTATCCTATTGAGCCAAGAATGTCTACGACGAAAAAAATCATTACAGAAATAATGTACAGCTGTTTTTCTTTTCTATTTTACAGTAAATGTACCAAAAATCTCTGAGCCTCGTGTTTTTTGGTGCTTCCTTGTAAAAGATTGTTAAGAGTGATAGGAACATTTGATCCTCTGGCTAATTCCGAAAGGCTTTTAAATGGGACAACATATATAGTACACGTGTAGTATCCTAATTTCATTCGCCAGTGACTTGTGACCTAGATTTTTTTCTTCGCTTGGCCGCTACAACCACTTTGCTGTATCTCCACAGACACGGATCAACCTTGGTTGAAACCATACAAAACATTACGTAAACTGCTGCAGCTGCAAGGGATTTACTTGGATTTCACCAATCGCCAATGAGACTAGCCGGCGATAAAAAAAAAAGTGTCCTTGAAACAAAGGTTGCGGTGCAAAAAAAAATGCTATATCCACATAGAAGGTTTCGCTTGGATTATCAGCAAAAACTACAGGATAAGAATTGTTCGCTCTACTGGAAAATATACAACCCAAGATACACGAAGTAACACAATAAGGTCGCCTTGATTGCAGTAAGTCCAGCAAAATGGTGCGTTGGGTCAATAGTCTAAGAGGTCACCATTAACCTAAATTCGGCGAGCCAGCACTGTCAAGGTTGTCACAATGCGCACATTGTCAATAAAGTAAAACAAAATAATAACCAAGTTTTATAAAGACAATCGAGAAAAAAAAATTCATTTTTTTTTTTTTTTTACTGTGCACGCCTTCTAAGTTGCACTATAGAAATTTCTGATCAATTTGTCGTGTGCGAAATGCGTCTGCACGGACTTTGGTCTCTGCCCGCTGTTAAAAGTGTGTCTGAAAATGAATTTGTAACGGTCGTTTCGCCGTGTCTCACGTGATTTTCGATCGCTATACATATTGTATTTATTGGCAGGTGTCGCCGTCGCCCGAGCGCCCGCCGCGTGGATCAACATGCTGGAAAACTGATCTCGAGGATTACGCCGATATTTCCCTCTCTCGTAATTTCGGACAAAGCGAGCTACATTACCTCGGCATAACGCTTATGAACGCCGACCTCGTGCAACGCTTTCGAAAGATCGTGAACGTCGATTCTCCCGTTACCGTCGAGATCCAATTGCTGAAATATCTTTGAGAGCCGCTCCTCGTCCTGGGCCGGTAACTCGTGGAGGTAGTGAGCGGGCATTACCCCGCCGACCATGCCTCCACGACTTGCGGGCATTGTTCGTTTTTCCTGGACTATGGAGCTCAATTGATTTTGTCCTCTCCCAAAGATAATCTTAAATCCGAACGGCGAACAAAATTTCGAAGTTTCACTTCGCGAATAAAACGACGGTTTCACGTTCTAATCCTCGTGCGCACTACCGAGTGAATTTTTCACTTTTTTTTTTTTTTCTTTCAACGCCGAACACCGTTCTATCCCCTTCACTCGTTCGAACTGAACGTCGTTTTTTTTTCACACTTGCGGTTCGTGTCCCCGTTCCCGTTTGTTCTTACATTCTCGAACGGGCAAAAGCTGTTTGACACGAGAAACCCGAATAGTTTTGTGCGGATTTAACAGTCCGACGCGAAAAACGGCCAAGGACTTCCTGATTCCAGTGATGTCATGCCGCAACCGCAATACCGAGCAACGATGCGATCGAGCTTGCTCGCTCTCGCACGTGTTTTACTTTTCCGACGACTGGAGAGCGACCGTCGGCAGAACCGCGACTCCAGCGCTCGCCGATGTATGGGGTACAGATGATTCTATAGCTATACTGAATTGTATCTATGAAATTTCATTCGATCCCGCATGTGTGCACACGCGCAAATGAAGCGAGAGAAGCGAGACAATGCGAAAAATGCTCTCGTGAATTCGGGATTTTTCGATAACTCCTAGCACAGAACTTCCGGTACTTGGCGCCTGGAATAAAAACCACACGAACTGTCGAATGTTCAAATTTTTCATGTCCTGTGTGTAAGAGAAATAGCTCGTGATTTATTTTAAAAAAGAAACAACGATATTGTGTTGAGTATATAAATATATTACACCTTGTTGTACAGTACACTTTTTTTTTTTTGCAAAATACATCAATTTCATTTGAGAGTTTCTTCGAGTCGAAGCGATTTCACCATAGAGACGTTTACTAACAGTTGTTCCATAGATCGTAGTTATATCAATAATGATATCGATCCGACTCGCGGCTCGGTAGAACGTTCAGAGCAATTGCTAAGCTAGTGTAATTTTTTTTTTTTTTTTTTCTAAAACCCATGTACTCTATTAACAGGATCTAATACGCGATGAGTTTCTTTGTTTCGTTTTCCTTTTTTTTTCTTCTTTTAGTTTTGTTCGAGGCTTCGGTGATTCACGAAGTAGGCACATCAATAGAAACAGTTATACAAAAAGCTATATGGTCTTTGAGAACGAAAGTGGCACGAAGTTTGTAATTTTAATGCAATCGGCAAATATGCGTGTCGCTTTCGTTCGCTAAAATTCTCGTACCTCTCTTATCTTTCGAAGTACTAATTCGAGCTTACAAACAGATTTATGAACAATAGGTACTGGTATCGTCAAAGTGTACTGGCTATATATGCATTATATACGGATATGTATATAATTACTTCTTCTTGTTCTTTTTCATCGTGTTTTATTGTATTGGTCAAACAAAGAACGATAATCGTAAATCGTATGTGGTTTTTCTTTGTTCATACCGTAAACATAGGTACGCGTGTATATTATCGTTATACACATAAGACATGTTTAACATGCAATTAATTTGAAGCTAGCACGAACAGTGGCTTGTTGCGCTTATTACTTCCCGTTTTACACAGCCCTTCATCTCTTCATGGTACACATTATTATTTGTTTTGCTTTGTTGTTGTTTTTTTTTTTTTTAACAATGCAGACCCTCTCCCTCGAGTAGTCGAAATTATATTTTCTTTTTAGCTCCCTAACTGAGACGATTATTTTGTAAGACAATAGTCGAAAGACCTAAATAAAAATCTATCCTCACATGATCATGCGTAAACTTCGAATATATCTATAACATAACGCATATTAATATTAAAAAAAAAAAAATGCATAAATTATCCAACGTCGTCGAATTAAAACGTAACAAATTTGCATGCGATATAAATTTCATTTCTCTAATCCGTTTGTTATAAATTAGTTCGTATGTTCTTTCGCGGGAGAGAGTTATCGCGATAGTAAAAAAGATGGAAAAAAAATATTCATTGCACCGTGATCGTTAACACAAGAATGCGACTTTATGTTCGAGCGTATATATATATTTCTTTTTCTAATTCATTTTCATGGCTCTATAGCTTTGAGTTTTATCTCGGTATTACAATGAATTCATTGAATTCGGTATTAGTAAGACCATTAAATGTTATCTTGACGATAACTCGAGTGCCAAATACGTTATGCGGGAAATATAACGTTTCACGGATCCGAAATTTTTTTTTTTATGCCCGAACACGCGGCGCTTTCTTTTCTTTTTCTGTTACAGAGGTATAAAAAATAACATTTCACACCTTGAAGAAACGTCTCACACTCCTCGCTGTTCAACCGTCGGGTTTCTCCTCTTCATAAAAGTCTACATCGATACTTCCAATAAAACTGGAATCATTCTCAGACTTAAGCTATATATTATTTTTCCATAAAAATATATAAGCAACCCAGAGGCTATTGCAGTGCACTTACGAACTACGCTGCAACATCCACAGCAGAATGACTAAATCATACAATACCGCTCTCACGAAATTTTCCCGCGTTTTTTTTTTCTTGTCTCAACGGTGACAGTGTTTCTCGTTCGAACGAGACAAGCTAATCGTCTAGTTTCAAATAAAGAGAAACAAAAAAAAGCTAGTACAGACGATATCAGAGGACACACATAAAAGCCAAAGTGCTCGTTTCAGTCAATTGCATTCGCTTCACAATTGTGATTAGCAGTCTTAGTTTTAGTCTTTCGAATAAAAAAAGATGTGCCCATAAAATTTCGTGAGTATGCACAGTATTGGCGATGCATAGGGGGGATCAATTATATTAACTAAGTAAACCTTCCATAAAACATAAAATGTTAAATTCCCTCTACGTAATAAATTCATAATAGTAATATTGTTACGGGATATCGTCTAATCTTCGTCAGGGCTTAAGTAACATCTGTCCCAAATATTATAGCGACACGAAGATACGCTTTGCCCCGGTGTACATATACATACATATATATATACATATATATATATATACATATATATATACTACACTCGCCATGTTTATAAAACACTGACATCGATTCTCTGTTAAATTTTAACAAATCTGCTTCTTCCTGCTCAATCGGTTTTTTTTGTATTTTTTTCCTCATTTTAAAAGAACTCGTGTGTCGATCTACATGCAGCCAATTTTTTTTCCAATCGCCAGAATGCCTCAACAGCATGGTAAATCGTTTGCGCTCGAACGAATTGACCCTCTCCGTTTCGACATAGAGAGATAGACGAGGAGGGAACAATTGATTCGGTCAACTCGACGGGCGGGAGTAGCATTTTGTGAGCGAGTTTAATCGTGGACACAAAGAAAACAGCAAACGACGATCGAAAGATTTTTAAAAACACATTGCACCGATAACAGCAATTTGTGAAGATTGGAGTAGATAAAAATAGTAGTTTTATATCACATTGTTCGTAATCGTTAGAGACGAAAAATCTGCGTAACGGCTTTGACATCTAAGTACTATTTAATTCTGGGGTTAAAAGCAACACAGTCCATATTTAATTTCCTGGCCTCCGGACACCTGAGTTTCATTGTGTGTTGTGTTTATAGGTTTCTTTTTTTTACATTTTCTTCAAGTCTCGTCTTTGTAAGATATAAACCTCGGACACTCGAAGAGTTTGACGTGCCTGATACGAGTTAGGCATCGACAATGGTCACCATGAGATTTCAAACGATTATCTTCGACTCGAGCAAAGCAAAGCTTATCGTACCTTAATTTTTTTTTTCTTGTGATTTCTTGTTTATACGAGTCGCAGAGATTTAATAAGATACTAGCTTTACCATCGATTGCCGAGATTATCATTTCTTCGTGCTGTCCTCCTCGCTGGACCAACGCTTTTCCTGCTCCTGGAGTTCAAAGTCCCATCGCAGTTCCAATTCCCGCATGTCGTTTGCAATCCCAGCTTCGTAGGTATCCTCCTAAGAAAAAATCAGGTCGAAAAATTAAACAAATTACAAGTCACAGACTCGGCCAAGGTATAGTTTATCAACCCACCTCTTCGCTCTTGTAGTCTTTGCTCATACTATGATTAGACATTAAATTATTAGCCGGCTGGATCCAAGGCACGCTGCC
The DNA here is from genome assembly GCA_963575735.1 of Amblyjoppa fuscipennis. Taxonomy (NCBI): domain Eukaryota; kingdom Metazoa; phylum Arthropoda; class Insecta; order Hymenoptera; family Ichneumonidae; genus Amblyjoppa; species Amblyjoppa fuscipennis. The sequence goes on from OY754488.1 coordinate 21,433,789, forward strand.
GTACGGACTCCAGTTACGAACATCTTTCTCCTTCTCTCTAATGCCTGCCTCGATCATCTGCAGCTCCTGAGCTAGTCTCTCGCCCTCGGTGAAGGCCGCACCTTGGGTCGCCAACTAAGCAACGTATCACACACACACATAAGTCTCTGTCGAATAACTGTCTAAATCCGACGAGACTGGCAACACTCCAGATGCGTACCTTCAGATCGTTGATTTTCTTCTCTAAATGCTTCAGCTGTTGTTTAACCTTCTGAGACTCGAGGATCAAACTGCAGATACAATTTATACGTAAATGGGATTTACCGATAACTGTGGGAAATAGAATATACTTACTCTTTCGACATGCACTCTTGCCGGGCGAGCTGCACGTGCGAAGCCGGTTCCGATATATTGCAATGCCCAACAGTAATGTAAGCGTCTCCCATTCCTGTGTTTGAAACAGCTTGGACACCACCGTTCGCACTTATCGTCGCGTAAGCTGGAAATATAATAGCTTCTTTATAATAAATGTGTTTGTTGTTAGGTAGACTGTTAAAAATGTTATGAAATTTACAACAGGTTTAATATACAAAGTTATATGAAACATACAACCTCGGTACATGAAATTTGAATTCATATACATTGTATTTGAATTTTAATAATTTAATCTTAAATGCAAAACCCGTGTATTAAAATTACCGGTGATGGCATTGAAAATTAAGACATCCATATATGAAAGTTATGTAACTATTACAAATATTATATAAATAATATTGTTTTTAATATACCGGTAACGCAATATTCTTACATACGTGTCAATGAAATTTCATATATTGTATATGCATAAAACTTCGTGTACATTTTATGAATTTCCAACCAGAAATTTTCAACAGTGTAGGATTTAGTTACTCACGTTGATGTCCGTAGTACCAAGAGGTCACGGGACTCGAAGCAGGAATGGGCCTGAGTGTTTGTAGAGAAGGTGCCATCCCGTCTGCGTACATGCCTGATGCCTGTACTCCGCTGTTCGGTCTGAAATTCAATTTACAAAAAATAAATAAATTTATGAAAGTCCCTTTGCTTTGGATAATTCAATTGATATATCAGCAGTTACCTGATCAGCGACTTCGACACTCTCGATATGGGACCGTATTTGCTGGCCGGTGGAGTCTCGAACGGAACAAACTCGTCGTCGAATAGCATAGAGTCCGATCGGCGATAATTATTTGCATAATTAACGTGCGGTCCCGGCGCCATTTGAGATCCAGGACCGTTCGTCCAGATCGAATAATTCGACGACAGTGGATTCCCCTGGATGTCGTAGTTCTTAAAAGCAACGAGTATCGTTGAGTGCTGTATCAATTACAAATTGCCAGAATGTAAATTACGATTAAATAGAAATTGTTTAAAATACCACTTTCATCTGCTGCGGCGCTGGCTTGCCAACAATGTTTTCCAACTGACTTATTATCTCCATTCTTCTCTGTAGCAATATCGCGAGAGTCTTGGCAACTGATCTCTGCTGCGAATTAAAACGATGAAAAAAGATCAATGTTAGGTAGGAGTTTCGGAATCATCGAGAAATATACACGGTACCTTTTTCCCATTGTTAGGCAGACCGTTCGGAGCAGCCGGTGGTAATTGGGACGGATCCCAAACGTGCACGTTCGGATTAGCAAAGTCGAGGGGTGCCCCGTGCATTATATAGTGCGAACATTGAACATCGACGTTCTTAGCGGGTACCACATGCGAGAGAGCTTGAGGAGGAGGCAACACGTAATTCGCAAGGGATCCGACGAAGTTGTTGTCATTGTTCGCCGACGGATGTTGCAACGCGTTCACTTTACTCGGTGAATTGAAATCTAGAAATTTTTTTTTATTACAAAATATTACCAAATCAGCTATATTTTGGCGCCTAACGATTTTGCAAAAACTACGTACTTTCTCTGTGATTATTGTCGTGAGGCTTTCCGGCGTGATAGGTCATATCCTCGCACTGCTTGAAACCCTTCGCGCTCGGTGGAACAACGGCGACCGATTTCTCGACTTTCGGATCGGGGCTGCCGGTCAATGACAGACTCGATTTTACGCTCAGCTTCCGATTTTTCGATCTGTACTTGTCGAGCTCGAGGTCGCTGTGTGCGAATGTACAGTTTGTCGCGCGCGGACACGATCCCCGGAGTGCGAGATCCCGGCACATGCTGACTTTGTACTTGGGCTGACCGGGACCGGCGGTGTGTACACCCTCTTGTGATTTTCTGTTGCCGTGCTGCTGGATGTACTCGACGAGAGCCGTGACCACCGTTCTCACGGCCTCCAGGGCCGCGCGACAGTCCAGCCACGAAGGTGTTTCCGTCTCCGGACTTGGATCTATAGCGGCAAGCAGTTCCAGCTGCGGTCGCAGACTGCTCAGCTGTCCCGGATCCGGCGTTCGCTGCAGAGCGATCACCAGTTCCTGAACGCTCTGAGCGAACGACTGAGGAGTTTGGAGCTTGTCGATTATGCTCTGCATGTGGGACTTGTGACCCGTGTCACCGTACAGCAAGGCCGACCACTGATCCGGCGCGATTCTCAATCCAGCTTCGGTCGCTATCTGCACAATCTGAGCGTCGTGCTCGCGTCTCAGAGCCTCGTACGTTCTGAACTCCTCCTTCAGTTGCATCAGCGACGAGTCACCTTCGCGCTTCGATACTTTGAAGCAACTTGCTCTGTAAAGGAGCTGCACGACGTGACCTATGCTGGTCTTCGAGGCCTGGGTAAAGTGCGGTTCGAGACGCTGAACGACGAACATTACGAGAACCTTCCTCGACAGCGCCGAACCGTCCTCGAGCGCCAGCAGAACGAGCTTCAGCACCTCCTCTTGCATCGCTGAATCAAAGAACCACGCAATTAGGATAATCATCGTTGACCGTGCTATTTCGGAGTTTCGTCGCACTTCTACCTGGTCCAAGAAACTGGCATCCTCGTGCGCGAACCGCAGCCCACAAATTCGCGCTCAGTTGCTGCGGATTTTGATGCTGCAGTATCAATTCGGTGACCGAACGTTCGCCGAGACTTCTCGCGGCGCGAACGGCCCGCGCTCGGCCCTCCGGCTCTACCAACTGGCATCCTACTAGGGTGACTAGCTTTCTCTGCATCGGTCTCGACACCAGTCCCATCCCTGATCAGTAAAGAAAATATTTCAGCTATTAAACAGCAAAGCTAAATAGTTACTCATATAGCAATTGAAAAAGAAAAAAAATGGCAGACTTCTTAGATTTACTCCGAATTCATTTCTATATGAATTCGGAATGTCCTCTGAAAAATATAGAATGCGCCGATTTGGGACCACTGGTCGTACTCTGAAACATCTGAACGTATTTAAGTCTTTTTGTGGACTCTTCGTATATGTATTGTCCCATACAATATTAATACAATATTGACTCTAAATATTATTACAATATTGACTTCAAATATTAATACAATATTGACTCCGAATATTATTGCATGTTGCAATACATACATAAAGAGTTCTGGAAAAGGCTTACTTAAGTTCACATGTTTGAGATGACTACCCTTGGTCCAAAATCGACGGATTCAATATATTTCGGAGGACATTCAGAGTTTATTTTGAAATAAATTCAGAGCACATGTAAAAAGTACACTGTTCTTTATGATCCATTTGCAATGTGTATATGTCATCCAATTATTATGTGGGTTACATTTTTTAACACATGCTTTAAGCTATAACTATGAAATTTTATCTGAATTGTAAAAACTGTAAATGTAAAAGGGTTTGTCCTGTAAATAAATAAATAAATAAATAAATAAATAAACATCACAAAGGTACAAGTATATTTCGCAGACCTGTGCCAGTCGTGGGAGTGGCCTGGCATGGTTTGAGATACAAGGCGAGCTCCTCGATGCAACGTTTCGCGGCCAAGTAATCCGAATGATCGTCGGCTGGCAAAAGTTTCTGATAGCTCGTTCCGGCATTGTTGGACACAGGATTTCCCACAAGTTGAAGCAGAGCTTCGTTCAGCGGTAGCCTCTCGATCTCAGTGTTGATAGAGCTCTGAAAAAACATTGTTGCCATTAAAATGAAATGACAAAGAGAACAAGTAGATTTTTTAATTTCGTTCAATTAATTATTTTTCTATTTTCACCTGATCGAATGGACACTGCTTGCGATGCAAGTTGGCCAGGCAAGTACGGCATATTGTGTGACCGCATCCTAAGGATATTGGTCCACGTATAGCCGCATCAAAGTCGTGACAGCAAACGGGACAAGAAAGGAATTCAGTCCACTGAGGTGCCTGTATTGGCATTCTGCAATAAAAAAAAAAAAAAAAAATGAAAAATTACCCACAAGATCGTCCAAGATTTGGCGTTTCTGGTGGGTCGTGCGACGAATAATGACCTCATTAATAAGGAAAGAAGTGAAAGTTTAGACTTGTATCTAATCTCCGTGAAAACGATACGATATTAAATCCAGGGCCGACGCGACGCACGCGTGGGATCGACGCGAGGCGACGACGATTTTTCATCGAATTTCCCAGTGGGACGTTGACATTCCAAAGTGACGTGTTATGATCTTTCTGCATTGCAATACACCTCGTTCTTTGTACTGTCATAGATCGCGACGTTCTACGTCGCGACGATCGGAAGCAAAACAATTCTTCTCCCCGCATTGTTGACAAAACAATAATCCGCGCGACACGAACGTCACGGATCGTCGTGCGACGTTGCGAGAAAAAAAAAAAATAAATAAAATAAATAATAATAATTTTTATCCGATACGCAAATACTTGTGACTTCTGTTAGGTGTATATTGATAACGAGGACATTTTTCGTGGTACACTTAGAATACTCGTTAATTCTTGTCGCCCAAGCTAACGACAATTCATCACCGCGTCGACTCACTTGCCTTGGTATTGCCTTCACAAAACATCACAATAATTAATAAATGACTTCACTTTATGATCCTGCCATCAAAAAGTGAACGGGACGTACGACGAATGTAATGAGGTAAGCTTTGGCTCTCTTATTTTTTTTTTTACGTCTCGAACTGTGCAGCAACGTCATAGACCGCGAATTCGATGATTCAAAAAAGTATCCAGAACGGTGAGCACAGACTGCGGTGGGTTAGTGTGTGAATTTACCGTTTAATAACGTTCGTAACCATTTTTACCGGTAAAGTTACCGGTAAAACAACCGGTTATTTAAGTAACGACAATGCTACCAACAAGCGCGCAGCTCCATAAAGTTAGCCATACAACATTAAGTAAAAAATTTGCAATTAATACCATTCGATTGGTGGTCGTTTGGTGGTGATTGGTAGCCTAATTAAAACATTTGGTGGTCAATAGTTTAATTACAATAAATAAAAAAAGAAATGCCCAAAGTTAGCCATAATTATTTTTTTTTCCTTCAAATTGCTTCAAATAGAGCTCAATCGATGCAGAATCGTTTGGTGGTCAAGATCAATATAATTAAATCGTTTGGTAGTCACTCATTTGGCTAAAAAATGGAAAAAACTAAGTGCGCCTTAGGGTGGACCTTCATCAGTGCGTAGTACGCTGGTGACCATGAGCCATAGGTCTTATTGGGTCTCATGTTGTCGCTTCTGCTTGCAGTCGGCGCGTCTGACAAGCCGTACGATTCAGAACAATTCGGAGTGTTGTTTATTCGTAACATTGTTATTAACCAACAAAGACAATCGTTAAGGTAGGTTGTCAATTTGTTTTGTTGCATAATAAAAGTAGACTGCCAGTACTTTCATTAGATGCGAAATATCAGTTTTTATACATTAGAGAAATTATGAGAGGTTAGGGATTTTTATTTGTGAATTCATTAATGTATTAATGAAGCATTATTTTTTTCCATGTTACAGGTCCCATGAACATCACAGACGTTATGCAAGATTCATCGTACATATTGAGATCAGCGAGTTTAGCGACGACACTGAAGCCACGTCAGGGAACCTGTGGAGGTACATGCTTCTAACGATTCCATTTCACGTTCCTACTTTATACCAGTCGTGTTAATTCCTTATCTCAAAAGTATTATTTTAAAGTCCTTCAGAAACACAATTCTATTTATGAATAATATCTTTGGTAGTGGTACTTCAAGCGTTTTTTATTTTTGTCACAAGAAAATATTTCTTCAGCTATCTGTGAACGCTAAAAGAATTTTAGCCCAAATTTCACCAATTGTCAGACGCACACGAACGTGATATCAATGCAGAATCCAATGTTTTATTTATTTATACAAAAATTGCCACCCTGCATTTCATTTTATAGGAATGTTCAACATGATCAAGGACATTAAGTTAACGTCCGACAGGCTGTGGTGGATGATCGTCTCCGATGAACGACAAACTGGTTGCACACGCGCTCCTCTTTCATTGTTTCGCTCTCACTCTTGTTGGCGTAATTACGGAGATACGTGAGAGCTGCATTTGGACTGCGCAACTGAAACATCTCGTTCATTTACGTTCAGCCATGACGATTCCCACTGTGACAGCACAAAATTCTGCATCCGTGGTCAAGGTGGATACCACCCTCTCTCCCCTCGCAGACTCCACTAAAGCATCGAATCAATATTCAGTGAAAGTCAACTGTGTTCAACCGTTAGACAATAGACTCGAGGGTGGCAAACCCAGCAGCTTGTCCGTCAAAACATTAAAATGCTATAGGAGAACGCCATAGGTTATCGTAAAATCGGATCTCCGAGGACCAGTCTGATACTTGCTCCCGGTAACTAACATTTTCTTTTTTTTTTCTCTACTTTTAATTAATTGATTTTTGCTCTTTCCAATTATTCACAAGTCCATTATTTTGTTTTGTCATGCTTTCCAGGTGAATTCCGACCCCCCGTGTTGTGAAACCTATAGAGGCAAGGTGTCGTGAAATCCTCTATTCTGATATGGTACTATAGTGCAACTTTTCTTTTAATTTTTTTTATCTATATACTTTTTTTTAATGATTAAAAATGGTTGCTTTTTATTATTTGCAGAAGCTACGATACTGGTGACCCATCGATTCGATTCATCGAATAGAAAGTAATTCTATTCAAGCTCGTAAATCGTAGCAGCAAGCCATCTTTCAATGAATCCGTAAAAATCTTAACTATCGTAACGCTCGAAACACTCGAAAGTTTTTCTTTCACCTTGCAACATCTTCGGTCTAAATATTGATCACATATTCGTCGGGTCGCAATCTCGTATGGCATACACTGTAACGAGTAGAACGTGAACAATGTACGACGATTAGTCTCTTGGGTAGAACCAGAGTCAAAATTGAACATTCTTTTCATAAAATTTCAGCGAAGTATTGAAGATTTCTGATCGCTTAAATCCTCAAATTTAGAACTTACCACGGTAAGTGACATCGATGTTACACAGAAACGATACCGCGTATATGATCATAATCATTGTGCAGATGGGGACTGAAAAAAGAACCATAGTCTCTGAATTTCATTGTACCACAAGTATTTTTATTTCGTATTTGATTTTGTACTTTGTGATTATAATCATATTGAAACAACACACAAAACCAACGACGCGAATTCAGATTTTGGAAATGTGTTATATTTATTATTTCTCATGTATTTCACTTTGACATTATTTAAATATATAATGAGTAAAATTAAGTTAACTATGTTCTCGACAGTTTCCGTTGCAACTCTATTTTAATAACTTGGCATCTTCACAACTTTGGTCATGTTGCCACGTTGATCCATACTCCTCGTTACCTCTCTCCCCTAACAGGGTGTTGATAACTTTCGTCTTTTCAGCTTTATAATGGTTGACTGCTTTCTCATTTTAGTCGATAACTGCTCGGCACAATTCCGCAAGCTGTAACTCATTGTTTACCAGCATTCAATTTTTTTTTCTCAGCGATCTGAACACAGTGAATCATAATCAGTAGTCTGCATAAGAGAATACCAGCTCATGCTTTAATTTGTTTTCTCACCTTGTGGGCATTTGCTCGAAATGTGTTATAAACTGTGCGAGGACCTTTTTAGCGGTATTGAGATTTATAGGTTCAGACTCCAAAAGATCCACCAAATTGTCAACGTGTTCCGCTGAAATTTATTCAATTTCATGACCGTGTATCTCTCACAACAATAATCTCAACTTATCAACGCTCTAATTGTATCTCGTTAATATTAACGAGTGTCATCAGTTCCATAAGGAGAATGACGAGCATACTGCCTCACTTAGGATTCTCTCTCATTACGTCGTTGAATAATCGCAATAATACATGCATTTTAAAACAGAACTCTAAAGAAAAACTTTTAAAAAATTTTATTGGAAAGTTTTGTCTACTGGCATGCAATATATTTTTCAAATAAAATGTACGTGTTCAATAACTAATTTCTGTTTAGTATATATAGTGTTAATGCATACCGTCGCGCGAGGCCAGTCATTCGAAGAGGCGTAAAGCTGGCGCTGACCACTTAGTATTTCAGACCGGGATGCACGGGTTGCCACAGTGGATGCTGTGCATCCACTGTGGATTCAGAATATGGCGAAGAATTAGCTACTATTGTTCTTCTTATCCTCAGGTTTGTCATTCCCATTGATAATATTTGCATTAACACGTTTCAATAAAATGTTCAAATCATAAAATATGATGAAAAAAAAGAAAACAAGATTATATTGCAAAGCTTTATCCACTAGCATGGAATACATTTTTTTACGTGCAAGAAATCAGCGTTTTATTCTTCGGATGATCTATTTCAGACGGTATTCCTATTCGACCTGGCACAGTGTCCGGACTGCAAAGTATCCGAGTCTATGCTCTGCGAATACGATGACTCACGGTAGAAGAATATACCCAAAAAACGTTAAAGAGTAGCTTTAAAAAACTTACCTAACATTATTTAATATGTATAGACTTTATGTATGTGGAGCATTTCAAAACTTATACCAAGAAAGAGTGTACAGAAGTTATAAAGATATATAATTAAGCACAACAAATTTATTTATAATTCTTTTCTTATAGAAAAAAAAATTTCGCACATTCTTGTTTTTCACAGACAATACGTAAATTGCACTAACAGAGCTTATCAGATGCTGAACCAACGTAACACTCAAGGTTTGTTGTTCACCGAGAGATATTTGTTATGGCCTTTTGATTTCATCGAACAGTGCTTGTCGAAATTTTCGCTGTTCTCTTGCTCCTCCTTGTTGTGTAAATCGGGATAAACGAAGAACTGCAGCTGCAGATCATTCGGCTAGAAGAGTAATTGAAATACGTTCGATTATTTTTATTTATCGAAGAAAACAACATTACGATTTTACTGTTGAACATTTTATGAACTGACCGAAACGCATAGGGGCCTTGTAGTTGTCCTCTTTAATTACGTATGCCCCATTTGGATGTTTCCATGTTTACTCATTTGTATTCTCGTTCTAACATCCACGGTGCGAATGTTGTAAATGTCCTCGAGATCATTCTGAACGCCGCACTTGATCAATTCGATGGGGCAGTAAAACTGCACGATGTTGGACGAATGCTGTTTAGTCGGCTGGATAAGTTTCATCCAGAAATTTGAAAGGAATACCGTTAGTTGAGGATTTCCTCTTTGATACAAGGGATGAAAAATATCACATTACAACTTTCATTGAAAAGTGATTTTTTTTTTGCGAAGCCGTCAGATTTTTGTTATACGAAAAGTTGCTCAGATAATACACAGCAGGGAGGAGAGAATTTCTAAAAATTGTTAATGCTTAGATAGATAGATAGATAGATAGATCGATAGAATATTTATTGATACTGGGATAAATCCCCTAAGTACTATGTACTTTAAACCATTTATCCGTGTATCCTGGTGAAATTTTCGATAACGGATGTTGGATATCTTATTAAATACAAATAATGGTTCGTTATCGCGAAAATTAAGAAAAAAAAAAAACACATTCGGCGACAGAATATTGAATTAATTGCGATTTAACATTTTCAACTGTTACCATGAATCCGTTGCAAAAATATCTAACTTCTCCAGAGCATATGTAGCGGTTTTAATAGAGGTATTTTGATTGTCGTTTGTGATCTGAGATGCCAACTTGAACAATAAAGTACAGTCCTCCCCGTTAAGATTTTCTCGTATATTTTTCTCTTAAATTATTCACAGCTTCTTGAGAATATTTACTCAGATGAAAAAAAAATCGTTGTTAATAGATATTGGTAGCTTAATTATGTGAAATGTTATCGAAAAAAATTGATGGAAATTCATTTGCATGAAGAAAATACCTTTTACAAAATTAATTAGTATGACTAATTGTTATTCCCATGCACGCGTTGTTAATGTGTGTATATATATATATATATATATATATATATATACATGTAACGATTGCTTAGAATTTTATGAACAGGATTGAGCACATTGCGAAGAAGCTGAAGTTATAGCATTAAAAAATAAACATAAGTATAAGGATAAGCTTGAGAGCGTACATCGAGGTACTGAAGAAGAACAATTAGAACTATCATGAGACTCGGTTGCGTCTAGTTACAGAGAAATCGCCCATAGATGCCCAATAACATTACACATGGTCGTCCATAAATTACCTGTGATTAGTTGCCAGGAGAATAAACAAATCTAGACGTACTACATCTCGTTTGTCTGCTGACGTACGTATACTGCGAGATGTGGCTCGATCTTTGTCCCCGGTTTTTCTCGAACTATTTCTGTTTTCAGGTCGTTGTACACTTCCCAAGCGCCATTGTATCGCCGACAGTAAGCGATGAAGTGACCGGGTTGGTATGCGACCAGACCTGCAAGGCTAACAAAACCAATATTCAATTAATAATGAATAAAAACGAATATATGTGCATAATTAAATAGCATACCTGTATTGAGCTGTCACGTTGACCTTCTTTTTTCCTTTGACCCGTATGCCGATATCAATAGTCTGCGGAATGTCTTCTAATTTACAATCCAATCCTGTCGTCGATCGTTCTCGCGACTCTTCAACTGAAACGTCGAAAGTTTCGCGAATGTCCAGATCGATAAAAATATGAACATTAGGTTCACTGAGCAAAGTAAATTTGCCAGGACAGTGATCTTGACACGTTAGATTGTTCACGAGTGGTTTGAAAGCCAAGGCACTCTGCAACGCACCAAAACCCTTTCTACAAATCGTGTTATGATTGGGTGCGATCGTTGCGTATGAATAAGTGCGGCCTCTGCAGTGGGAACACTGTTCTCTTTTGTAAATGCTCGGTTCTGACTGCATTCCCAGCAAACACTGAATGTAGCAGCTACATAACATTTAGGTCTTAAAAAGTCGTAACGCTGTTATATAACATCGCCATAAATGTTATGTCTTCTTTTAATAACAATTATGACATGAAATTATGCGGAAACGAAACGTAAATATTATATAATATTTCTGTAACAAAATATACGTACTATACGAAAACGTACTTGTTACGTAAATGTTATTAATAGTTACATATTTGATACATAACTATTTGCCTATTCTGTTACTTTCTTGAGTGAGAAAAAGTTCATCACTGGTGAATCACCGGTTATCTTCTTGCTACATAACGTGTTACTTTCTGTGCGGTAACTGCTACATCAATGTTATCTATTTGTGTTTGCTGGGTTGTATGCTTGACAATATTCTCAATACTATCCCAAGCACATATTTTATAGGACAGTACACGTTCCTCCATTTTCATTTCGATTTCTTTAGCGTAAAAATGTTTCAATATTTTTACTCGTTCCAGAAGTATGCTCGGATTCAAGCCGCTCTTCATAAACGCAGATACAAACTTCAACGTGTTGTTTTGAGATTTGTCTATGAAAGACGCGTAATTAACATCATCTATGGCCCCTGTCATGAGAACATGGACCAACGAATCGAACGGACAAGTATTTTTTACAAATACCGTATCACCGTCTATTTCTACTCCACGACGACATTTATTACCGTTCGGTAGTAAGTGTGGTTTAATTGCTTTCGCGGTCAGCAAATTCCTCTGCCGAATTTCGGGATAACTCCGAAAATACTTGCTTGTCTTTGCTACGACCGGTTTCTGAATCCCAACCGAGGTGTTTTCATTGGTCTCTGATGATGGCAGCACGTTTTCATTATCTTCGATCGATGCAGATTGATCCAGATCAGATTCATTATAGTTAGAATGGATGTTGTCCTGAAGATTGAAACGTGTCTCCGAGTCTAGAGGTATGTCCAACATCTCATTGGAATGTTTATGTGTATCCCATTGTTCGTCACGACCAACACACTTTTCAAGTCCTTCGTCCGAAATGTCTGCGCATTTCACCGGGCTTGACAAAGCTTCGACCAGCAAGTACCAATACTCGGGATAGACATTATCGGTTGACTCTCCAACGTACGAGCTATCTTGTGGTACTGATGAATCACTCGCTTCCGCATGTAATTGAAGATCAGCAGTCGGATTGATGCCATTGAAATCATCGACACTTCTTCGCAGAGGAGCTTTCGCTCGCCAATCTTTGATTGACATCAAGTCAGAATCGTTGACAGTGTCATTGTAGAACGATGGATGTCCAAGGAAGAACGAATCATTTTCCACGAAAGATAGTTCCCCGATATTGATGTTGAAATGTGGTAGTTGAGAGATGTACGAGTCCTTATATCCGAGCTGGGCTTCATAAATCTCGTCCGATTTTACCTCCGTTTGATGATTTTGAAGATCCACTTTTTCGCATTCTCCTTCTTCTCGCTCAGCTCGATTCTTTTCGGCTTCATCGCATTCGGCTTGACCCTTATCGACTTGTTCGCATTCGGCTCGACCCTTCTCGGCTTCTTCTCGCTCGACTCGGTTCTTCTCGGCTTGATTTTTTTCTGCTTCTTCGCGGTCGGTTCGAATCTTTTCCGTTTGTTCACGCTCGGCTTTATTCTTTTCGATTTGTTTGCCCTCGGCTCGATTATTTTCGGCTTGTTACCTGCCGACTCGCGTTTCGGCTTCATTCTTTTCGATTTGTTCGCACTCGGTTTCATTCTTTTCGGCGGTTTCCCGTCCGGCTCGAGACTTTTCGGCTTCTTCGCACTTGGCTTGATTTTTTCTTGTTTGTCCCAGCTTGGCTGCAGTAGTCGTCGTCACGGCTTGCTTCATCTCTGCTTTCCTCAACTGCGCGTCAAACAGTAAAGTTTCCCCGATAATATCACGAGCAAGTTCTTTGATGAATATATCTACGCGAGCCGGTGCTTTAACAGCGGTAAAAACTCTCGTTTTAATGTCATTAAAATATGCTTCCACGTAACTTGAAGTTGCATGCGGAGAACCAGAAGACACTGCTACTCCCGTCCATAGAGGGAATTCCTTCGCCAATTTGTAAAGCTGTTCAATGAAGTTTGGCAGATAGAACGCGTTCACGTCTCGACCTTTTCGTACGGTTTCTTCCCCTCTTTTTTTTGCATCGCGACCCAGTGGAGAAGACGATTGCGGGATTTTGTGTCATCGTCAAGTTTACTCGTGTCGTCATCGGTGTCCATTTCGAAGGGACCTGCTGTACAGTCGACCTCGTCTCTAGGCTTGTGCTTTTTCAACTTTTGTTCAATTTGCCGCGCCGCAATATATCCCTGCAATTTGTACCTCGCATCCTTTGCCGTTTTCACGAGTGGAATTTTAAGTGCAAGCTCCGAGTCTTCATGTGCTTGAAGACCGACGGCGCTAGTCAGCGTAAAAACTCTCTCGAATTGCTTGAGCGATGTGCTCTCTACCATCAAAGCCACGCAACGAACGAAAAAGTCTTTGATACAAGCTTGATTTGCTTTATCGAAACATGACCATCGACAAATCTATGTATGAAATGAGCCACGTTTATTCGAATTATTGTTGATGGCCGTTCAATCACTCCACGCGTGTTTTCTATAATTGCGAAGCAAATATCGAGATAAGACTTAATCGTTCTGTTGTTGAACGCCAAGCACAAGGCATTAATGAGCGCTCGGGAGTAATCTGATACAGCTTTCTTTGGCTTGGCTGCTCCTCTCCGAATCCATTGTTTCACCCAATACTCAATAAAGTCTGTATCATGCTTCTCTGAGATCATCTGATGGACGGGTTGAGTCGTTCCCTCGAAGTTATTGACAACCGAATACAAAAATATATGTCCCGTTTTGGTGTCTCCGGGACGGTCCAGTTTTCGAACAAGAGATCCGGTCGCATCGACGCATATTACCGACATTGCCTTATTTACGCATAAATACTTCTTGTACGCATCCAGCTGACCTGGCGTGCTATAAAAAACGTAAAACGGTGACGATCCTACGGCTTGTATCAGGTCAACATAATCCGGGTCTGCGGAGATATTCTCGATTGTTCTGATTAGATCTCGCGAGTCTCCTGGCTTAACATTGAGATTAGCGTGAAGACCTTCCGTTTTGGCTTGACGCAGAACATCCCCATTCGGTAAGAACGGCGGTTCGAGATCGGCTTGTTCCATATTTTCGCGTGCTTGGCGTCTTTTCCACACTGTAGAACCTTCTCGCATCATTTCTTGCGCTGCCGCTTTCCTTCTCGCGCCATTGAGGGGACGTTTGACATCTTCGTGTGTTTCAAAACGTGTATCCCGCGTATCCACGTAGATAGTGATTCCGTCGTTATCCGGTTGTTTCTCTCCGTGGCCACGAAACATGTTGCCACATGCAGCACTTTTGCAATTTCCATATATGTCGATAGTGCAGGAGCCGTTAACACACCCCGCCTTAACATTTGCTCGTTTATAGACAAATGCGCAACGAGTTTTATATTGCTTCCAAAAAGCAATCGAAATCACGTTTGTCCAAATCTTTGGCTGAAGGATCACCGTATCGCGAGTCGCATATGGAACGGTACCGTCGGGCTTTATCGAGATCCATTCTTTTTCCGTCAAAACCAACTCAAACTGTGTTGTTTGCGTTTCCTCACGATCGACATCGCTTCTTTTTAGAGTCTTCTCAGGGATCCATGTCGGGTCGTCCGAGACTGATGTATCGCTGTTTGCACTCCTGTTGTTGTTCACAGTCGTATCTAAAATAAATCCCACAAACCAAAATGTTTCAAGACCATCGAATTGTTGTATTATCGGTTAATTTGAATTTATTTTCCTCACTCAATAACTTCACTATGAATAATTTTCCAAAAATAGAATTTATTTCGAAGCGACATTTTTTTAATCTTATAATCTATGCACGAATGTGTAATTCAATAACGCTAATAAAATTTTGTAAGTGTTGATGGACACTAAATTAAATTTAGATTACTCTTTCAATCTGAGATATTTGTGATAATGTATAATTTGTGACAAATTTCAACTTCATACAAGTTAAAATTGTTCGGATCTGTCACTCAGTACTTTCATTTCTCATGGTATGAAAAAATAGCACCTTACGATACTAGTGTGAAAAAACTTTTTCTGACAAGTGTGAGTTTGCGGCATGAGCCAAAGGCGAGTTTTGCAATCACACGAGTAAAGAAAACATTTTTCGTACGAGTATCATACACAAATTTATTTTGCAAGGTGTGAAAATGGGGGCTTTACGCAAGCGAGGCATGTGCAAAACCACCATTTTCCCATAGAGAATACAATTTTTGGGTTTCAATGTTTGGACATTTAGACTGTCAGGTCTATATAGTCTGTTACTAAGCAATCAAGAAAAAAACCAGACTCACCGATTAGTTGGGACTGTGAAGGTTCAGGCTCGTCGAGTACCTCTATTGCTAATTCTTCTCTTGCTCTTGTAAGAATCAAGAGACGATCTTCACGGACATTGGTGTAGACATCGTGAGAGGTCCACCTTCCTTGCAGTTCGTGGCTCATCCGTTGCCATACTTCAGAAGTATAATTTGGGAACTTGTTTGTCTGGAAGTGCACCATAAAGTTTTTGACAACTTTGATGCGATCTTCAAGCGGCAATTTAGATTTTTGAGGCATATCCTGTAATGAAACAGCATAAAATTACTGGCAATGCAAGCTTTTGGAGCATACTGTAAAACTTTCATACGCAAACAGCAGTATGCAGTGAGACTTTTTATAGAAATATTCTCAATAGAAATAAATGTATTTATTGACAGTATTTTACACAGCATGGATGCTGGTACATTTCAAAGATTATTTACTTTTCATATTGCTATTGCTATTGCCGATGGGCAATAACAGCTTTCTACTGTTAATGTAAAAAATAGCAAAGATAATAAAAACTGGACATGATTGACTAGACGTCAACTAGACATTTACGAACATAAAACTTTTGAAAAAACCGGTTTAAAAATGTATACACCTAAAGAAAAAATATATATGCCATTTTTATCAACAATTTTTTTTCGTGACGCCGATTTCTTGAATGTAGCCAAGATATGGCCGCTGAAAAAATTATCTGTAGTCGCCTGCATGTTTCACGAATCTATATACTTACGAGATGTAATTTTTGTCCACTTTTTTCTCATTAGTTGCAATTAATCTTGACATTAAACCTCAAGCTGTATTTATACTCTTATTAATCACGAATTTATAGATAATTTTAAGATATTGTCTAAACACATGCAAATGACCGCAAATAATATTAACAATGGAGTTCCTCCCACGTTTTTTCTACAAGACGTAAACAATATCGTCGTGAAACACAAAAAACAATAGAGGCGAAAGCGGCGCCTAAATATTAATTCAAGAACCACCTCAAGCACTGTTTTATCTATCCAGGCTTTCAGCGTCGACTACCAGAGAGTTGAAAACAAAGACTTAATTTTTTTTCGCCGCTCCCGTCTTTATTGAATTTCATCGATATTGCTTAAATTTTGTACCAGCGTGTATTTCCTATCAGTACATGACGAGTTTATCCAGATCTTCTCCATATTCTACTGTTTAATTTCCATATATACATTGTCAGTTACACTTTTTGAAATAAAAAAAAAGTTTGTGCGCATGAATAAATTTGTTGCAGGACCAAAAATAATGTGCAAACTGTTTCTCTACGATATCATTGTGAAGAAACATTTTAGGTCACGTCATATTTTTGAGGAAGTGTTAGTATTTTTCTCAACATTATTTAACATATTGAATGCGATAATAATGGATTAATCTAAATGAATGTATAACATTATTCGGAACTTGTGCAATTATTAGGTTATGTAATAATACTATAATAGAAAAAAATGATCAGCACCAACCATAGCGCAATGAAAATTCTCATCTTGAATTTAAGTTTACAATTAATCCACATTGCAACATAATTTTGATTGTCGCTAGATTCAAAAAATGTCATGTAAAGTATTACGATAGTTGGTACGATAGATAACGGTGTTATAAAATGCATAGTACATGATAACCTTTGCACCAGAGTTAATAATGTTTAAATCTTTCACCTGCAGTTTGTTCGATTCATTGTGGATGACACCGTTGGAAAGATGAAAGTCTTTATGACATCGGCTGGAGATATCTTTACCGCCAATGGAGTTACTGGGATTTCTGGTTCATTTATCAATTTGCACTTGTCGTTCTGTATGCGAATGCAAGGCTGGGGCGTCTTGAAGATCTGTCTTCTCATGTTACCCCAGGAGAGATTCAAAGGAGAGTAGCAAAGCTTTTTCCAGAACCATGGATCGCCTCCCTTGACGTATGTGTTCATGCTGAGATAGGTTTTGAGTTTAGGATCAAGATCGTTGGTGGAACCGATCTCTCTGTACAGGATCGCGATCACTCTGGCTCTTTCCTCGCTGAGTGCTTGACTGTGGACAGCCTGGAAATCCATTCTGGAGTGTAGTAGAATTGATGGTCAGTCGATTAACAGTTGTCTGGTTGCTGCATTGTAACAAACATGACTTGTACATGTTTGTAGCTTTTATTTAATATAAAAATGGGACCGTTCCAGAAATAATAACTCATATCTGTGAGTTCTTATTTCTGCATGTTCTTAATTTGCATACTATGCTTGCAATATTATGGCGAATTACTGATTAATTCAAATTTTGCTCCAAAACTACAATACAATGGTTTTTTCATAGATATGGAAAAACTATTATATTGTAGTTTTGGAGCAAAATTTGAATGAATCAGGAATTCGCCATAATGGAAAAATCATTGTATTGTAGTTTTGGAGCAAAATTTGAATTAATTGGTAATTCGCCATAATACAGAGAGCAAAGTATGGAAATTTTTATTACACTCAAAGAAAATGCCAATAAAATCGTACTCACGTATACGCCAGAACATTGCGAAGATAGGCTAAAATGGAGCGCAGTAAGGCTTTCCAAGATGTACGGAGCCGTCGCTCCGTTCTAAATGGGCAACGAGTTAAACTCGACCAGCGCCATATTGGAATTACTGTTGTAAACGGGTATAGGAACACGAGGTGGCGGTCGTCCGTGACTATGAGACGTAATTAACAGGGAAATATAAAGCGCTCTCTCAAAAACAAACAAAAACTCACACACATCGATGATTACTTAAAAATGAAGATTTAATAATGATAAAGACCTGAATTAATGTACACGAATTTTAAAGCGAAATGTAAACGAAAACTTTTTAGAGCCGGATTAGGATTCGCATTTAAGAGAACACTGAACCCTGGTTAATTACGTAGAAACAATTTAGAACTCAGGGTGGTTTTGCAAATAGCTCGGGGATCGAGCGACAAATTTTGAACACTCGCATGTTGCGCGGCAAGTAGCTCTCGTGGACACGTTGACTTGGACTCTTCATATCACTAGTGTTACCCTCACAGCGTCTCGTTACACAATGCCGAACACTCGGCGATACCTCCCCTCTCTCGCGTATTTCGAAGTTCAGCGTTCGAACGCACTCGCAATTCGCTATCAACGTTCGCAACCCGCCTTTACCCGACAGAGACAAACGTTAAAAGGATACCCAACACAATTTCCGAGTATACAAATTGTCGTCGAGAACGCGATTCGGAGCTTCGAAAGCGTCGCTCACTGCTAGATTCAACTTGTTGAGAATTATTCAGTGACACTTGCGCATCACTTTCACAAAGACTCCTTGAACTCCTTCCTTGAAGATTAATTTTCCAGCCACGTCGGTTACGTAATTTCCGACGTATTCTTGGAGATCCATGGACTCGGTCTATGACATCAATTGAATTCACCTGTAACCATTATCACGCTGTCAATCACCTCTTCCGCCACCATCGTTGATCTCAATGTGTATGGTGTGACGTTCTCTTGTACGTTCGTGATATTTATGTGACCTGTAACATGGGACATAAATACTTTAATAAATACATGAATGAAATTATAAATAAAAATGCTATAATAGTTTAAATGAGGAAGCTATGTGAGAATCTCAATTCTCACACCTTCGTTTTCCTTCGTCTTGTCAGTGACCAAAAAAATTTCACCGATCCTCTCCACGGTATTGATTGCTTGTGACGGAGTTCTAATCATGCAAAAAAAGTTCCCAGATTCGAAATCAATACATTTTCGGAGAAGTTTCACTCGTTTCAAAATTATTTTTTATAAGTAACTTCTCTTTTTCATGATTAGAATACCGTTATGTAAAATAAAGTTGCATGGAATTTTCGGGACGATTTTCTTTTAACCGATACAAACAATAAGACAGGTTTTCTATTTTTCTGAAATCGGAAGAACCCTCCCTTAAGAGCAGCATAGACGAACAGTTATAGCTAACTGGTTAATATAGGTTTGGCAAATATGTGTGTTAGCAAATTTTTTGTGTAGAATTTGCTGCTGCTAAATCTTTTTCGTTTTCATTGATTTTCGAATTTCAATTTTTTTTTAATGTCATTCCATATACAAACTAAAAATTGGTGATATCCGAGAAATTAATGAATTTTTTCATGATCCGTGGACCTGTTTTGAGAAGAAATAAAAAATTGTATACTATTTGAATCAGAGCATATATTCTTACATAAAACTTACTGTTAATAAAAAAGTATATATATATATATATACACATAAAAATACTTGTGGTACAATGAAATTCAGAGACTATGGTTCTTTTTTCAGTCCCCATCTGCACAATGATTATGATCATATACGCAGTATCGTTTCTGTGTAACATCGATGTCTCTTACCGTGGTAAGTTCTAAATTTGAGGATTTAAGCGATCAGAAATCTTCAATACTTCGCTGAAATTTTATGAAAAGAACGTTCAATTTTGACTCTGGTTCTACTTAAGAGACTAATCGTCGTACATTGTTCACGTTCTACTCGTTACAGTGTATGCCATACGAGATTGCGACCCGACGAATATGTGATCAATATTTAGACCGAAGATGTTGGAAGGTGAAAGAAAAACTTTCGAGTGTTTCGAGCGTTACGATAGTTGAAGATCTTTACGGATTCATTGAAAGATGGCTTGCTGCTACGATTTACGAGCTTGAATAGAATTACTTTCTATTCGATGAATCGAATCGATGGGTCACCATTATCGTAGCTTCTGCAAATAATAAAAAGCAACCATTTTTAATAATTAAAAAAAAGTATATAGATAAAAAAAATTAAAAGAAAAGTTGCACTATAGTACCATATCATGATAGAGGATTTCACGAAACCTTGCCTCTACAGGTTTCACAACACGGGGGGTCGGAATTCACCTGGAAAGCATGACAAAACAAAATAATGGACTTGTGAATAATTGTAAACAGCAAAAATCAATTAATTAAAAGTAGAGAAAAAAAAAAGAAAATGTTAGTTACCGGGAGCAAGTATCTGACTGGTCCTCGGAGATCCGATTTTACGATAACCTATGGCGTTCTCCTATAGCGTTTTAATGTTTTGACGGACAAGCTGCTGGGTTTGCCACCCTCGAGTCTGTTGTCTAACGGTTGAGCACAGTTGACTTTCACTGAATATTGATTCGATGCTTTAGTGGAGTCTGCGAGGTGAGAGAGTGTGGTATCCACCTTGACCACGGATGCAGAATTTTGTGCTGTCACAGTGGGAATCGTCATGGCTGAACGTAAATGAACCAGATGTTTCAGTTGCGCAGTCCAAATGCAGCTCTTACGTATCTCCGTAATTACGCCAACAAGAGTGAGAGCGAAACAATGAAAGAGGAGCGTGTGTGCAACCAGTTTGTCGTTCATCGGAGACGATCATCCACCACAGCCTGTCGGACGTTAAATTAATGTCCTTGATCATGTTGAACATTCCTATAAAATGAAATGCAGGGTAGCAATTTTTGTATAAATAAATAAAACATTGGATTCTGCATTGATATCACGGTCGTGTGCGTCTGACAATTGGTGAAATTTGGGCTAAAATTTTTTTAGCGTTCACAGGTAGCTGAAGAAATATTTTCTTGTGACAAAAATAAAAAACGCTTGAAGTACCACTACCAAAGATATTATTCATAAATAGAATTGTGTTTCTGAAGGACTTTAAAAGAATACTTTTGCGATAAGGAATTAACACGACTGGTATAAAGTAGGAACGTGAAATGGAATCGTTAGAAGCATGCACCTCCACAGGTTCCCTGACGTGGCTTCAGTGTCGTCGCTAAACTCGCTGATCTCAATATGTACGATGAATCTTGCATAACGTCTGTGATGTTCATGGGACCTGTAACATGGAAAAAAATAATGCTTCATTAATACATTAATGAATTCACAAATAAAAATCCCTAACCTCTCATAATTTCTCTAATGTATAAAAACTGATATTTCGCATCTAATGAAAGTACTGGCAGTCTACTTTTATTATGCAACAAAACAAATTGACAACCTACCTTAACGATTGTCTTTGTTGGTTAATAACAATGTTACGAATAAACAACACTCCGAATTGTTCCGAATCGTACGGCTTGTCAGACGCGCCGGCTGCAAGCAGAAGCGACAACATGAGACCCAATAAGACCTATGGCTCATGGTCACCAGCGTACTACGCACTGATGAAGGTCCACCCTAAGGCGCACTTAGTTTTTTCCATTTTTTAGCCAAATGAGTAACTACCAAACGATTTAATTATATTGATCTTGACCACCAAACGATTCTGCATCGATTGAGCTCTATTTGAAGCAATTTGAAGGCAAAAAAAATAATTATGGCTAACTTTGGGCATTTCTTTTTTTATTTATTGTAATTAAACTATTGACCACCAAATGTTTTAATTAGGCTACCAATCACCACCAAACGACCACCAATCGAATGGTATTAATTGCAAATTTTTTAATCAATGTTGTATGACTAACTTTATAGAGCTGGTGGTATTGTCTCTCGGTGTCTCTAGAATCGCGTCACTTCCGGCGCTGTTTCGCGGAGCGAGCCACGAGACGACTCGACACGAAACACCAGAAACACAATATTTTAAGGAGGTTGGAACGCTTCGCACTAGTCAAGTGAGCGCGACATTTTTTCTAGTTGTTTATACAAACTTTTACGCATCTGTTGATTATTATTATTATTATTATTATTATTATTATTATTATTATTATTATTATTATTATTATTATTATTATTATTATTATTATTATTATTATTATTATTATTATTATTATTATTATTATTATTATTATTATTAAATTGGTTAAGTACAAACTATTTACATATGTTCATTTCTGTCCGCAGAAGTTTTTAGCTCTTACGCGGATATCACTCGTATGTTTTCATATATATCTTTTGATCTTCAAGTACACATATCGCAAGGTTGATGGAGTAAAACTCTCCATGCATATAATATCCTAATCAACGATAACAATTCCAATATAATAATTAATCTATGCATTATGGCGTTCCATACATCAGTTTCTCCTAATGCATTCATATTACATTCATAAGAGAAATTAGAGAAGAGAAAGAGATGCATGATTATTCGCATCACAGCTGATGTCCTTAACGTAGAGAACATTAATTGCATTATACTCGCTAAAACATTGACTGCTTTGTCCTAATTATCGAAAATCTATTCGTTCAGTTTTTGTTAATGAACAATCCGTAATTTTTGTTCGATTTTAATGTATCAAGGCTCATTATTTACCTCGAAAGATATGCTCTATGAATTCAGCATCTGGATATTCGATAGTATTTTCCTTTTAAAAATAACGTATTTTTCTTTGTCCATCGATGAAATTCCTTCATAAACAAACAGCTCTTATTTTTAAACGGGAAAACAGTATCGAATTATCTGGACAGTGAATTCGCTGAGGATTTTTCAAGTAAGAGAATGATCCATAATCCATAAAAAAAACGTTCAAAAATAATCCATTATTCTTTGAAAAGACTGATCGAATTTGTAGATTTTCGAAAATAAACACAAGTCAATATTTTAAAAATATCTAATGGAATTAATGTTTTGTACGTTAAGGACATCTGCTCTAATACAAATAATCATACACTATAATCAACAGATGCATAAAAGTTTGTGTAAACAACTCGAAAAATGTGGCGCTCACTTGACTAGTCCGAAGCTCTCCAAACACCTCCTTAATTCCCCGAGAGAGTGTGGCTCGTCCCGCCGTTCGAACATTTGGCGGTTCGTGATTATATCGAAGCGTTTCGAGATATATTCGCGCCCGCGAGATAAGCAAATGGCCGCCGCGATTCCGAGAGCTCCTCGGAGAGTGTAACAGCGATGTCAACAAATGTCATGTGTTTTTGGAGCAAAAATTAATTACCGTCCCGACATGCCGGTGTCGATCTGATCGTCGGAAACGTCGTCGCGATTCTCGTCGCGTCATTTTATTTCGACGACGATTTTTTTCGACCGAGCTGAACAAAGATTTTCGGCGGGAATCGCATCATGTCAGGATATCGGAGGGTCAATTACTACGAGCTGTGCAGACTCTGCACGAGCAGCGAGGGCAACAGGATGAACATATTTCGGGATGAGGGACGAAGGCGGCAGCTTCAAACGAAAATCGAGTCCTATCTGCCGATCCAGGTATGCGAAAACTGCACATCAAAAAGTCACCCGCTCCGATCTCGCGGACGCCTTCGCTTTTCGCTGTATCCCCGCTCCGTTTTGCCTGCGCAATCGATCCGACTTACCGATCCTTAAACGTGCTCGTTTCGTTTCCCGCGAGTTTCCTTCGATTTCCCGAATTCCTCGAACCCTCGTGTACGTAGCGCGACGGACAAGTAAGTATGCGTCTTTACGTCTCCTTTGGTGAGCTACAAGCAAAAATTTTGTTCCCAGGTCCACGAGGAGGATTCTCTGCCCAAAGTTGTCTGTCACGACTGCGTCAGGAAACTGGAGACCTACGTAGAGTTCAGAGACACGGTGGTCAGCGCGGAGGGTATGCTCGAGTCATACTTCACGTCGCTCAGATTCTCCGACGATTTTCTCAAAGAGGGAAAGGTCTACGTGAAGACGAACGAGAAGGAGAGACCGTCGTCGCCTCAGGAGGACCCTCTGAAAACTACGATAGAGAAGCTACCGCCGGCCGGCGGCGGTCAACTGGTCACCGCCGAACCGCCTCAGATTCAGCATTCGCAGCCGGTCGTCGTTGGCAACGTCAACGCATCCAATATACAAATTATAAGCGGCGTTCAAGCGAGGGTTCAACAATACAAATGTGCCATGCAGGTTTGTTCTCTCGGACGATAACTAGTCACGCAATTATTGTTGTCATTAAATTGTAAGTAATTTGATTATTTGTTTATTAACTGATTTCTCCTTGACCAGAATGCAAATGCAGAATGTGTCTTGTAACTACTTAGATTCATCAATTCCAATAGAAATACGATAAAAAAAAATAAACAATATTAACATTACTTAATTTCAATCAACATACAGTAGAACCCCCGATTAATCGGGATGCTCGGGAAGAGTCCCTGGATAATCGAAATCTCAGCTAATCCGAACTAGACAGCGAAAGTATATAAGTCAATGATAACTAATGGTACAACTTTATTTTATATATACAATTACATTTGGTACAACTTGCACTTCATTGTTAAATAGTGTCAACTAGAATGTAAAGATTTGAATAATTAGTTTTAAAATTATTTCTTTTCATTAATAGTACGTAAGGTAGTATTTTTTTGGAAGTACACGATGAATTTGGTTTGCTTCAAGCATAAACAAAAACATCTCGGAAGACCCACGGTTAAGCGGCGTCTTCCGAGCCGGCTTCCCGGTTAATCCGACCCCGGTTAATCGGGTATCTGTATAACATTTCATTAAGGGGAAGTGAAATATCGCGGTCGGTAATAAAAACTGTAATGAACTTTTCTGAAAGGTGCTACTTTTTTTTTAAGGAAAAGCAAATTCGAGCCGGATGCACACCGTAATTTCGCATCCGACCCGAATTCATTTTTGTTGCAAAAAATCTTTCACGCTCATGGTCCCGTTACGTGACTTTCACTTCACCTTAAGTCAGACTCTGTTTCAATGTATGAACAATTATTTAGATTATATAAACTTTTTAAGCTTTCCCTTTATTTCAATTAAATACCTTATTTTAAACGTATCTAAACTTAGCTCTAATTCGTAAAGTGCGTTGTAAAATCGTAAACAATATTTTACAGATGCAACCAGGCGGCGTTGCGGCCGCAGTCGTGGAAGCCACCGCTGAGACTCACTACAGTTATCAGCAGCAGACTTCGTCGCAGGTCTCTCCTCAGGACAACTCGCCTCACACTCAGAGTAGAATAACGGAACCTCAACAACAGCAGCAACAGCAGCAGCAGCAGCAGCAAACGAGTCAGATCCATCAAGTGCAAAATCAAATACAGAGCCAAAGTCAAATAAATCAGCAGTTGCAGACGCAGAGGCAGGTTCCTCAGCAGCAGCAACAACAGCAGCAGCAACAGCAGCAACAACAACAACAGCAACAACAACAGCAACAACAGCAACAACAACAGCAACAGCAGTCAATTCAACAGTCGCAAATTGTCCAGCAACAGAATCAAGTTTCAGTGGTGAACCAACAGCAGCAGGGCCAAGCTCAGATAACCCAACAGCTTCAGCAGCTGCAGAGACAGCAGCGAGAATTCGAGAAGCAGCAGCGTCAGGTGCAGATATCGTCGCAGTCGGATCAGCAGCAGTCTGCGCCGCAGATATTGCAGCATCAGAACAACAACGTGATGATGAAGAGCGATGTCGTCGTGGAACAGCAGCAGGCGAGCCTAAAGGTGGAGACGGAAACGCAGAACATCGGTTCGCCGGCCGAAGCGGTTCAGACGTACACGACCGTGCAGGCCTCGCCCGAGGTGTTTCTCAGCCTCGGACTTACACCCCAAGCGCAGCGGGATGATGTAAAGGAGTTCAAGGATTACATGAAAAATTCATCGGACGACGGTATATCGAGAAACTCAATAGGTCAGATATCGGAGTTTCTGAGAATCCGTTCGTGTCCCGAGCCTGCTCCGCTCATCACCGTTAATCCTCAGGCCATTTGTCAGACGAGCAGAAGCACCGTGTGTCGCGACTGCGGCAAGAGTTTCGATTCGTTGAATCAGCTCAACAATCATCAGTGTCCGTCCTCGCCGCTCATAAGCGACGTCTCGGACATCGGCAGCAAGGACGACACCGTTCAGAACAACGGCAACTGCTTCAGTTGCGACATCTGCGGCAAGCCCTTCAAACGGAAAGAACACCTTTTCCAGCATCGGAAATTGCACACCGGCGAGCGTCCGTACGTCTGCACGACGTGCTCGAAAGCCTTCAGCCGAAAGGAACATCTCGTGAGGCACTCGGTTTCTCACACGGGCCAAAAGATGCACGAGTGCGAGATGTGTGGCAAGAGTTTCTCGCGGAAGGATAATCTTCACAAGCATCGCAAGACGCACGGGGTATCAGGTCCATACATATGCGAGACTTGCGGCAAGTCCTTCATTATTAAGCACTATTATCTCATGCATCTGACAACCCACGCGCCGACTATCATGGACGGCGCCGGTTGTCAGGATCCACTGCCTTACAAGTGTGATCTTTGCCACAAGGCTTTCTCGGTAAAACAGTATCTGACTACCCACAAGCTCAGGCACAGGTCGAAGAACAACGCTAGTCAATCGAATAACAGCTTGAACGGTCAGCAACAGCAACAACAGCAACAACAGCAGCAGCAACAACAGCACCAGGGCAACGGGACGAATGGCGTAAACGTGACGGGGACTGCAGTGGCTACTACGGGAAACATCGTCACTAACACCAACGGCCAAGCCACCGGGGAAGCCCCCGTTGTCGAGATTCAGAGCGTTATCGAGCGTAACGATCAGAACCACGGTACTTTCGCCAACAATCAGTATCACGGGAACGTGCAACAATTTCAATGAGATAAGGGGAAGCGCGTCTACTATGTTCTCTTGCCGAACGGTAACAATCACAAGATTGTCGTTGTCTGAGGCAATTGAAGATTTAATCGAGACGCGCCCGACTAAAAGCTTCGACTGGCTAGAGCTTCGCTCCCTCGAATCAGACAAAGTCCTTTTTTTTCGATAATCCTGCTGTCTCATACGGGATTCTTACTGACACGTGTCTTTACTCGGGAACCCGCGGAGTATTTGTGGCACGAACTTATAGCTAAATCAAAGTATGAACATACAAGAGAAAAAGCAAAACAAGAGACTCGCGCAGCATTAATCTCGACTTGGCAGTGGCTTAGGAGACTGACATAAAAAAAAAAACCTACGATTTGTACATATATTTTAACGGACGGAAGAGAAAAAAAAGGTATTATTGATCCGAGGTCTCGAGTCGATAATAGTACGCGCAAGAGTCTTGCGAGAGTGATGAGAGTGAGAGGAGAAAAAATTAGTAACTTGCGTAGCAAGTAAGCTACGCATCGAAAGAGTTCTGTTACATAAAAACAGAAAAAAAAAAAAGAAGCAACCGTACTACTAGTTACTGTAGTATTAAAGATAGAATATATATAACGGGATCACTGCGTCGCGTTATTAACTATTTTTTCAGAAAAATTCCACTAGGAGAATATTTTATATTGTAACCCTTGTATTTTTTATTTTTCTCGTTCGAATGCCGTGAGCGTTATTCACTAAGGAAAAAAGTAATATTATTATTATTATTTTTTTTTTTTTGTTTGAGCCATGGAACGGGAACAACACGCCAAGTGTTTCATTTCGATTTGTCGTGTTGTCTATATAAAATTTTATTTCTACTTTTGCAGAGGGTTTTTATTAATAGAGGCGGAAAAATGAAACGGGCGTGAAAAATTACGAATTAAGTTTGTGTTCGTATTGCCATAGATATCGTGAAGAACTTTTATACATCCGTGCAATATATATTATCGCTGTGCGATAAGCTCATAGAGTCATATATGCTTGACGAGTCAATTAGAGAACAATAATTGTCTGTCGTGACCTTATTCTCACTCACACACACACACGCAAAAAATATCGCCAATGTTCCGTGGCTCTTTTATAGAAAAAAAAAAACAACAACAAAAAAATGTAAACTCGTATGTTTTATCGCTACTACACTTAAACGTATGTGTATATAAATGTATGATGAATAGGGGGTAGACCATTTTGAGACCAAAGAATATTATATTGTGTATAAATTGTCTGTGTAATATTACCACATAGGGCAATAGATATCAGTGTAAGTCGAAAAAAAATACACTAAGATGCAAGACTTGATATATATATATATATATAAAACTTAGAGTGCCATTTGACCAAACCGAAGCATTTACATATTAGTAATTTCGAGAGTTGGGATTACCCGAATGAAAACAAGAAACAAACAAAACCGTCATTATCTCTAAGCACGACGACGAGATGAGTATCAAATAAAAAGAATCAACTGATGGACCGTGGAAGAATTCAATCCCGGATTCGATACATGTAAGAGCGTATGCAGTTGTAATCGGATAGATTCTCTATGCGACCGACTGCTACGACCGCCGGACACTGATCGTAGATATACTTGTTTGCCACATCCCTCAACGATTCGGCCGTTACTTTCTACAAAGACAAGTTCCAGTTATAATTCCTATGGTGCAAAAAAAAACAGTAAATTTACTTCGTATCTGGCGAGTCGCTGATTGAAAGATTCGTAACATCCACGACGATGGAGACAAGTAGCTATGTCGAAGAATCGATCCACCGAATCGTTTACCCTTACGAGTTCCCTCGTTTTCGCTTGATTAACGGCTCGAGCTATTTCCTTGCTCGTTATAGTGGAGCAGAGTCGCATCCACTCGTTCTGAAGCATCCACATCATGTCCTGAAGATTTATCGTAGCTTCGATATTAATTCGATTCTATCGAAACTGCCGTAAAGTGTTCATTAAAAAAAAAAATCTGAACTAAGCTGACCTCCAGTTGCATCTTCTCGCAGACGAAGTAACAGCCCCATAGACTTGTTTTGGCCCATGCTATGTTGAAGGATTTGTACATGTGGCACATATCAGTATTGAAGGCGCAATGAGCTAGGTACGGAGCGTTGTGCCGACCACCGCCTGTGTTAAAATTTTTGTATATAGTTCACAGTCGCGAAGAAATCGTTGATTTAATTTCGGTACCGTGAGTCAAGTCCCAGGAACCAACGATTTCCTTCGCCACGGTCAGGGTGCAATGGTCCTGGCAATTAGCGTGTCCGGGGCCTTCGACAGCCACTGCCACGTAGCCCAGACTCTCGTCGTCGTCTCTCAGTCGAATTTCCGAGCCTGAATTTATCGAATGGCGATTAAAGCTTTGGAGCACGAGGGATCGATGCAGCTTTACCTGTAAATCGGTAATGAGGTGTACAAAGAAAATCCTCCATCGTACAATCTCCCTCGTCCGCACAATGTTCTTGTCGGGTCCCGACAAAATATTCGCTGGCCAGAGACTGAAAGTCCGAGAAGGATGTTCCTCCGGTGCAGATCATCGTCATTGAGGACGGCTTGAAGAGACGCTTTCTGAAGCACTCGACGGTCTGCACTCGAATACTTCTGCAGAAAGTGGAAAGGTGGATTCGTGTCTGGAGGAACTTTTGCTTCGTCCACTCTACGCTGAGCTTACTCGAGAGTACAAGTGTCCGGATAGACACTCTTGCCTAAATCGGTATTCTGATAAGCAGTCATCGGAAGATAATCCATTACGACCCTCTCGTTGTCCGTTTCCATCTCCGACAAGTCCCTCAGGATCATGAAGCGCGCTGCGATTATATCTTCGTTGCCTGAAGAAAAAAATTGCATAGCTCCATTAGGTTTTGCAACTGGGTATTTTGGAGTAGGCTTCGATGGCAAACTTACAGGTCATTCCATTGAGCACGGCATCCGCTAGCAGGTCGATGAGCGACTCCACGTCGCACGAGGGAATCGATCCGTAAAAGAGAAACATATCTCGCATAGCGAGAGCTCCCAACTTTCCTCCTGTTCGGTCCAGCCCTTCCGCTATTTCTTCTCGACTTCGGCACCTGGTTCTCTGTGTTTCCGAACAGAGTATTATTCGAGCTTTCCTTTTTAACGAGTTTCTGCCGATACTCACCCTGAATATCAAGTGCTCCATGAGCAAAGATGCGCCCCTTTCTTCCGGTCTCTCGTGAAGCGATCCAGCCGGAAGAAAACATCCCACGGTGGTCACGCAAGAATCTTTGTGCTCGCAGATCAGACGCATTCCGTTTCTTAATTCCGCGGACTTCAGCGGGCTCTCGGGAACGTCCAGACGATGACTTCCGTTGCATGACTGCGGTATCCTCTTCGCCCTCGATACTTGGAAATTTCGGAGCTGTTGAAGTTGCCGATCCCGTATTCTAATCGGGCCGAAGAACGCCCGCCCGAGGCTCGAAGTCTTTCGAAGCCACTCCATTATTTACTGTCATTGGCAGAGACTCGCAGAAGCCTAGATGAAAGTCATGAGAATGTTAAACAATTGCCATACGATCGTTGATTGTCAAATTTTATCGGGCAATACTTCTACTTTTCTTCTTTTCCGTATTTAGGATTGGTAATGGTAGAAAAATATTCAACTATTCATTTCTCGACAGTCTTGTTTCATTGAAATACAAATTTTTCATTATATATATATATATCAGATACATCGAATACTATAAGTATTATAATTACGATAAGGATTTTTTGTTTCGTCGTGTCTAGGAAACTACGTGTTACACGGAGCTCTACGATCGCATAAGTTTTACGAATAGGACAGTCACACTCTGAGATGATAAGGGGAGGGGATTTGTCAGTGTATATCTGCATTCGGAAATAGTTTTGGATTCGATTCTTACAAAAAAAATTCAAACGAAAGTTGAAACGAATGATACGAATATAAGTATCGCGAAGAATTTTGAAGATAATTTACAATTTCTCATTCACACATAGACATCTATAAATTGCACCCTACAATGAAGAACCGGACGTAGCCCCGTCAAGGACATAGTCGGTACACTGTAGCCGACTCAATCGTTCTCGTCGTTATGGCTGTTTGCAAAGTGTTCGCCAGTACGTGAACGTCTAAATGATAAAGAATATATAAATTAAGATCGAAGAACGTTTTAACAACAACGACAGGAGAAACGGTCTGTCCGTTGATCCGTTAGATTGTGATATTTCATATCGTTAATTAACATTATTAGAATCGGAGCTATCACTAATTCGCCGAATTAAACTAATCACATAAGTTACGGATCGCTCACTCTTCGTTGAAAGAGGATAAAATTTTAACGTTGGGCCTCGCAGCTTTAAATCTCTCTACTCCCTCCTGCGTTACCGAAGTGCCCGTTACGTCGATCAACTCGAGAGTCGAAGCGTTGGCTGCCAAGTGATCGAGGCTGTGGTTCGTGACGAGCGGATAATTTCTGAAAAGAACAACAACAAAAAATCGATATCGATGGTATTGCGCGTCGATCGAACAACGGAGAGGGACGATGCGATCGGTAACTATTTACCTGACGACGAGAGTTCTCAGATTAGGATTATTGCAGACGCGTACGTCTGCCGCGAATACGACACCTCGCGCTGCCAACAATTCTATCTCGTCGTACACTTCCTGTATCGGATTACCGATTATTCGTCGATCGCAGATGTACGTCCCGAGAGAGCACACCGATCTGTCGGATATGAGACAACGCGCGCTACCGTCCCATATTCTACTAGCTTCTGCGAAATCTCTCATGTACTGAAAAGACAAGAGAAGCTTTGTAAATAATTTGCGAGTCGTTAAACAGAGTGGCCGCTAAATCGGACGAAAAAAAGTCCCTGACATTTTCAAAAATTTTCGAAAATTTCCCTGGCAAACTATTCAGAATCGTGAAAAAAAGTAATACGGTAGGAGCATTACATATGTTTATTTTTATTTCTTTGGTAGTTTTATTAAATTATATCTTTGGAAAGAATAAACAAGATAACACAAGAATTATTTTGCTTTCTTCAACGCCGTAATTTTTTCATTGAGAAGACCTTCATCTTGATTTGCATTTTTTACGAGTTCTTTAACCTCGAGTGCCTGAACGAGTTTATCTGTATTCACCGATTCAACGGTGATTAGAATGCCCGATTATTAATAGTTATAATGAATTTGTAATCGTGATCGCGGATTTCCAATTTATGTTTTTTATTTACCGTGAAAAAAAACAAAAAAGAAATGTCCCCCCATAATTTTTTTTAGCAGTACGCACAATAAAGAAAAATATTCGCTCAAACACTTTTTTTTCTCGATTTGATATTTCGTATTTTCCCTAACTAATATTTAATTCCCTGCCATTTCCAGGTTTGCCAGATTTTCCCTGACAGTGTCCATCCTGTTAAATTTATCAGATCGATGATCGCATCGATAATCGGGTCGATATTTACCTGGATTATGTTTCGATCTTCGTACATTGGTATGCAGCCCTCGGCTTCGAGACTCTGCATGCGATCCCGACCGCAATGTCCTCGATTTCTGGCACTCGACCTGGGCTCCGCGCGAAAGGAAGACGAAGGAGACGCTCGATTTCTCGCCTTCGGACACTCGAGATAAATGTGAGTCAATGTTTTAGTAATGCTGAAGCAACTCAATTCGCTGTCCCCGACTGCGGTGTCTCGCAAGTCCAGAATCTGATAGGACGTAAGATCAGTTAAATTTTAGCGATTCGATATGCAACGCATTGCTGTTTACCATAAACCAAACTTGCGTTTCTCTTACCTCTAGACTCTTGAAACCTCCTCTCGTCGCGATACTCGCATAAGCGACACACTCGCCGATCCGGTGACACGAATTCAATCTCAGCTCTTTGAGCTTTGGTATTTTGCCGAGAACCATCAACGATTGCGACGTGAACCACGCGCAATTACTCAGAATCAAGCACTGCAAAATTATCGTCATATATCGTTATGTATTCCCTCTTCGATTCAGTGGAAAAACATGGTGTTCCAGTAAAAAGTCCTTATGAAATTCAAGGACATTAAATTACAATTTTCAGGACATTTAAGGGCTGTGTTGGGACATTTATAAAAAATTAAAATATGCATATCACCCGCGACATACTAAATAACATTTAGTTCCGTAACCGTTTTCGTTTACGTTGGAATCGCTATGCACGAATGTATATATGTGTGTCTCAGCGAATCTGAAATACACATTTTTTTTAGAATGGTCGCTAGTAATATATATCTTGAAAGAAGCTCAAATTTACGTGGAAATACAAAATTTAAGGACATTAGGTGGAATTCAACGACATTCCAGGACTTCAAGGACTTCAAGGATCACTGGACACCATGAAAAATAAATGTAAATTTTACCGTGAGATACGGCATGTGGAGATCTATTGTCCAGAGATAGGACTTTTCCGAGTTAAAGTCGAAATTGCGCAGACTGCATCCTTTCAACGACAGTTTCTCGAGAGTCCGTGGAAACTGGCGTATATTTGTCTGGCGAGAGATAAATGATAGTTAGAGTTTGTCTCCGTCATTTTGGCATTGTCGCGATAACTTCCTCAAGGAGGATGTGTGACAATCCTTCGATCAAATGCAAGCGACATTTTTAAGTCTTCCGCATTCCCTCAACGGCTCGGAGCCAGCGCCATAATAATTCTTACGTCTTGCGAATTGAGATTGCAGTCCTCGATGAACAGTTCCTTGATATTTTTACAGGTATCGCTAACGGTAGTGAGAAATTCATTTCTGAAAGCCGGACTGGAATCCGGATTACCGCGGATCGCGACGCACGTTGTAGAGGGATGAAGAAATTTAACGTATTTTTCTAGGTGATCCATCGGCACGGGCTTGAATCGGCAATCCATCCGGTTCCACAGAGTCCTGTCGCGGCATACACGATCCAATCTTCGGCAGCACCTTGCGATTCGACATACAAACAAAAATTCGCTTTACCAAATGTTTTCCTACACGCGATCCGCCCTAGCAAGTTGACGGACCGAAAAACGAACACGTCCGTTGGGGAACGAAACAGACAGTAAATAACGAGAAAATGGACTGTATATTTTTTGTTGGCATTTGGTATTTTTTCGGTTGCGGAAACTGAACACCGACCGAATAGTTCTTTCAAAAAATTTACTTTGGTCCGTTTTCGGTTCCCGCAACCGGAAAATGACTAAGATCGTATTTTTATTCTGTTCTTTAATTAAAAACAGAATTATAAGCAACACAAACAAATAATAAAAAAAACTTAGCCAAACATTTTAATAAAAAAACGTTCGGTCTTTCCCCGGTTTCCACAACCGAGAAAGGACCAATTCAAAAATGTACGGTCCGTTTTACCGTTTTTGCTGTTAATTTTGTTCTCCAACGGACGTGTCCGTCTTTCTGATAGTTTTTTTAGTTTTTTCTCTAAAAGCAGCCGTCAGTCAACTCGTATCCCCTTCATCCGCGGCAAAAGGAAACTCACAGACTCAACGCCAGCAGGTCTTGCGGATGAAGATACTTCATTATGTTGAGCAGCACGTCGTCGGAAAAATCGAGGACGTTGTAGGTGCAAGCTCCGGATTCTCGCGCTGCTGCTTCCTCTTCGGTCTCGATTTTCGGCCGTTTGTAATCGCGGCTGCTCGACGGCTCCGGCGACAGCGACTTGCTACGTTTCACCTTCATTTTCGACCTGCACCTGTAAAAACAAGTAAAACAGTACTTAAGAAAAATTGTTAAACTACTCGGATAGCTCCATCTCCTTCATACGTTTTACAGTCCATCGGCTTTCTGGGTAAATGCATTGAGGATATCCTCGCCCAGATATCTTCCCTAGCGTCGGACATGCTCGCAACTCTGACGTTTAGAAAACAGTGGCCGCAGTATCGGCAGTTCACACGTGACTGTCGGGAAAACTACGTTTTGGAAGCTCCACCGTTCTAAATTTGACCTACGCTGTCTTACATTTTGGCGTAAGCCCAATAACTATCTATATAAGCTACGGCTTACAGTTTATTTTCTGCCATCTTTGTTTCTTCGTTCTTATTTACAAAACTTTCTGCCGTCCGCTATGACGTTCGATGGCTGTCGGGAACACGTTTCGAAGATTTACGGTCGGACAAACTTTCGACGACGCTCTAGCTTCTCTGCGCAGCGTACACTACGTTATCTACGTGACATAGAAAAAAAGGAACAAATTGATTTTATTTTAATAAAAAATATCAAATGAAAATTATAATCGTAAAAATCCTGTCCGCTAATGTAAAATCCTGTTCGTTGTCTCAAAGACGTGCGAGGCGAGCAAGAAAACATTCTTTGTGGAATAACAAAAGCCAGAATAGCTACAATTGATGCATCAAAAATGCCGAATAACTTTTAACACAGATCTGTGGATAAAAAAAAAAAAAAAAAAAAAAATTGTAGGACTCTCAGACGAACGAGAGGCGACACGTAGCCCTTCAAAAAAAAAAAACCAGTTGTACTCCGAATTCAGATAAATCCTTGAGCAAAAGTGGGTTAACGTATCACATATATATATATATATACATATATATATATAACCTCTAAACGAAATAAAAAGATGCTCCGTCTTGGGCGTTCGAGGTTTAGATATTGGATCGAGAATGTCTTACGTCGTTCGAAACTCCGGCTAAGAGTTGAAAGTCCTTTCGAAGGCTCGATAAGCCGAATATAAATTAAATACAATAAGGTTTACGAGTTGGTATTGACACTGGGCGAAAGTTGAACACAACGCGTAAGCCTCACTTCCCCCCTGTCAGACAACGTTGGCGAGGCCAATCAGAAGCTGCGGTCGCTTTTGCGCGACAGAGGACAACAGTGAACTTTTGTCGGGGCAGAGTGAGAGGCGTGAAACAGGACAAACAAACGTTTTCGGAAACAACAAACATGAATTTATCTACTCGGACTTTATCGTTTGTGGCGGACGGTCTGGAGAAGATAGTAAAGATGCTGTTTAGTTCGAGCTATGTTTCTTTTGTGACTTCATTTTTATCTGCGTCGGTCGTGCGATTTCGGAAACATCAAACATGAATTTATCTATTCAGAGTCTATCGTTTGTTGCGGACGGTCTGGAGAAGACGGTACGGATGCTGTTTAGTTCGATCTATATTGCTTGCGACTATACTTTTATCTGCGACGATCATCCTTGCGCTCAGAAATGAGCGCACACATATCAGGTAGCATCCGCGTAGCGTCGCGTTATCACGGAGCCTCGTTCTTTTACGCTAAGGATAGTTCGACCTATGCTGCTTGTGATTTTTTTTTTATCTGCGTAGATCGTGCGATTTCGGAAACAACAAACATGAATTTATCTATTCGGAGTTTATCCTTTGTTGCAGACGGTACGGACGCTGTTTAGTTCAACATATACTGCTTTTGCGACTTTATTTTTATCTGCGTG
This sequence comes from Amblyjoppa fuscipennis, assembly GCA_963575735.1. Lineage (NCBI taxonomy): Eukaryota > Metazoa > Arthropoda > Insecta > Hymenoptera > Ichneumonidae > Amblyjoppa > Amblyjoppa fuscipennis. The sequence goes on from OY754488.1 coordinate 21,470,353, forward strand.
GAAGATCCTTGCGCTCAGAAATGAGCGAATACATATCAGATAGTTATCACGGAGCCTCGTTTTTTGCGTTGAGGATGGTTCGACCTATGCTGCTTGTAACTTTATTCTTATCTGCGTAGATCATGCGATTTCGGAAACAACAAACATGAATTTATCTATTCGGAGTTTATCCTTTGTTGCAGAGAGGCGCCTTCAATCGTACGGAGTTCAAAACGACACGCGTTCCAGTTAACATATAAATATTTTACACCACAATTAATGCACATATGTATGCGCCACTTTAAGGTTCAGCATTATAGCAAACTTACGGCGGTGTTTTCAACAGACGTACATTAGTGCATTAGTATTTTCTTACGCAATATTGTTCCCACACATCAATAGTAAGCCTATTTCCGACATAACACACAAAGAATCGTCACGTTCCCACTCCAGACACTGTGCATATAGCCACGCGTACATGTCGTACAGAGCAAATGTTTCTCGCCCTCAAAATGAGAAGAGGCCTTAAAATTGTCATAGTCTCAACCATACATGCCCAGGTAGCAGTATTGTCAGATTGCCTTCTATAAGATAACTTTCATAAGTTATCATTCAGATTTATCCAAAAGATATCTTTAAGGTGTCTTTAAATTTGCATCCATATACGCGTTGACACAATGATTCCATTATTTTGTTAACATAAATAGTCGTCACAAAAGTAAGCCAAAAGTCATCATATGATTTTGTCTGAAAGATAACAATTATGGGGCACTGAAAAGTTGACTATGTACGGATAACAAATAATGATATAAAATGAGATGTCCTACTGATGTCCATTTTATGTTGTCTTAAATAGTCTTCATAAAAGTGCTCCAAAAGTCATCATGTGGTTTTGTCAGATAAATAGTCCATTATAGGTCGCCGAAAAGGTATCCATTTATCGATAACAAATAGGGATATCGACTAAGTTGTCAGGCAGATATCGTTTTAAAGGCAACCTAAAATATCTACTTTAATAGTTGTCCAAAAATAAACATTTTATTATGTATTCTCTCAGATACCTCTTGCATATAGGCCCAGGTAAACTTGGCATAGAAATCATATAATACCTTTTCTTTTCAGTAAATAAATCAATAAAATATTTATTGTCCATTCACTTCGGATAAGAAAACTTTTGCTGCTTTCAAATCTTGCTAGGAATGAGAAAAACTCAAATGATAAGTGATAGCACAGCGTTAGGGTTCTAGGCTAATATGCGTAATATGTGTAAGGTCCCGGGTTCGAGCCCAACTTTAGGTCGTTAGGTTTTTCTTTCTCCCAAATGCGCAATATAGTATCCGAATGTATCCTAAATTGATATTAATTCATTATGATAATTCAAGTCAATTTTTTCCAATGTTTTATACGTTATTATCCTTTATCAAAAAGTTATCTTTTGGTTCACTATTCACTTCTGTAAACTTTATGACGATTTCGTAACATTGCGAATGATGTCTTTTAGGTCTGCCTATTAGACAGCATAAAGTTGTCATTTCGGTGACTGTTTACAGTTGACAATATGGCAACATTTTGCTAACAGTTATTCGATATCCAAAAGTTACAATTCCGGCAGCGCAAATGTTGACTTTCGGATGGACATAGGGTATACTATTTGTATCACAAAAGGATACCTTTTTCCACCAGAAAAAAGTTGTCCGTAACTTTCGTGTGACATCGTTTCGATGATGCCTTTAGGATAACTTAATGTTACCTGGGATGTCACACGAAAGTTACGGACAACTTTTTTCTAGTGAAAAAAGGTATCCTTTTGTGATACAAATAGTATATGTCCATCCGAAAGTCAACATTTGCGCTGCCGGAATTGTAACTTTTGGATATCGAATAACTGTTAGCAAAATGTTGCCATATTGTCAACTGAAAACAGTCACCTAAACAGTCTAATAGGCAGACATAAAAGACATCATTCGCAATGTCTCGAAATCGTCATAAAGTTTACAGAAGTGAATGGTGAACCAAAAGATAACTTTTTGATAACGGATAATAACGTATAACATTGGGAAATGTTACGTGTAACGTAACATTGGGAAAAAATTGGCTTGAATTATCATAATGAATTAATATCAATTTAGGATATATTCGGATACTATATTACGCAACTTAATATCAATTTAGGATACATTCAGATCAGAGCTGGGCAAAATACTCGAAAGTACTTAAAATACAAAATAGTATATGTATTTAAAATATCAAATACTTTTTGTATTTTAAATACATTTATAAGTAGGGTAGAGCGGGGAAAAATGGGGCAGCGGGGCAAAACGGGGCATCTGGCAAAACGTCGTTTTCCAATAATTTTTGGATGCCCGAATTCGCCCCATCGATACATCAGGCTGTTCTGCCCCGTTTTGCCACCTTGTTCGATCCAAAAATTATTGGAAACTTTAGTTTTGCCCAATTGCCCCGTTTTGCCCCGTTGCCCCATTTTGCCCCGCTCTTCCCTACTTTTTTAAATACTTTTTTGAAATCAATACAGGATGTCTGAACAGGGTGGGACGGGGTGGATTTTGGACGGCTGAGCCGGCTTGGTGACGCTCGCCCATCGGTCTGTCCCTTCCACACGTCCATCCATCCCATCCGTCCATCCCGACCGTCCATCGATCCATTCATCCATCCCGACAGTCCATCGATCGATCGATCCATCCATCCATCCATCCCGTCCGGCCTAACCGTACAGCCAAGAAAACCAAAAGTATTTTGTATTTTGTATTTTTAAAAGTACTTAAAATACCAAAAAGTACTTGAATACTTAAAATATATATTTTAAATACTGAACATACATCAAGTATTTAAAAATACTGCCCAGCTCTGATTCGGATACTATATTACGCATTTCAGAGAAAGAAAAATCTAACGACCTAAAGTTGGGCTCGAACCGGGGACCTTACGCATATTATCCTAGAATCCTAACGCTGTGCTATCGCTTATCATTTGAGTTCTTCTCATTCCTAGCAAAGATTTGAAAGCAACAAAAGTTTTCTTATCTGAAGTGAATGGACAATAAATATTTTATTGATTTATTTACTAAAATAATTACTGAAAAGAACAGGGTATTATATGATTTCTATGCCAAATTTACCATTTACATTTGCACGCACCATTGTTTGATCCTTCACTTTAGCAAATGAACGGACGCTTTCTGAACAGACGTTCATTCTTACGTTTTCATTTTCCTACACCTCGTTCCATCTACACGGCAACGAGTTTACATATTTCATACATTACAAACGGAATAGTGATATCCTGCCCAAACTAACACTCGCGTTTAAAGCTAAATCAAAATCGTACGGACGTTCAATGAACGTTGCAGACGTTACAGACGCTGTTTGGTTCGACCTATGCTGCTTGCGACTACATTATTAGCTGCCTGGATCATCCTTGCGCTCACAAATGAGCGAATACGTATCGGATAGCATCCGCGTAGCCTCGCCTTATCACGGAGTCTCATTTTTCGCGTTGAGGATGAATGAAACGTGGGCGATGTGTAATGCAAAAGCCGACCGCACAAACTTCCTGACGGATGCACGACATAATTGCGGTTTCCTTGTTTTTCCCATACCCGCGGAATATTAGCTTGATAAAACTTATCGCGGTCCGGTTAGCTTGCTGATTTAGCAGGAAAAACATGAACCCGACTTTGACTGTACTTCCAGTCGACGACGGTATTTTATTATGCATACATCTCGCAAGTACAACGAGTCGCCGTGGATACTCATCGACGAGAAAATCAAATGGCCAACGAGAGGACAAACGGCGTCGTGAGGAACGTCGCATCGGCATTGGAAGCGACCGGAAGTGAAGGGTGCACATCGATAAACATCGATGCGGCATCGAACAGTGTGGAGCTCCATGAACGCAGAACGAAACGTAAGCCCGAAGACACCGTCGCTGAGAGTCACGATCTCAGTCCTCTCGACGATAGAATCACTAAAGAGAGCGTCGTTACCATCGATACCACGGACAAAAGGCACCATCGTGGCGCTCTGCGAGCCCAGCACACTTACGCGGCTAAAAAAACTGTCGCCCAGGGAATGATGGACGTAGCGCTGATAACGGCGAACGCCAATCAGCTGAGATATCTCGTCGAGTACCAACGCAACAGTCCCACATTCATCGTTAATGTTTTTCTCATCGTGGTCAGCCTTTTGCTTCAAGTGTGTAAAAAAAAAAATACAATACTGTCTAAAAAAAATTAAAAAAAATCTTGATAATTGTGCAATCATCTGTAAAAAAAAAAAAAAAGAAGCGATTAAATGAACGTCGACTCACTCCTCGTGTATCTTCCAGATCGGCGTCGGCGTCAGTTTGATCTTCAAGGGACGCTTCGACATTCAGGGAAAAGGAAAGTCGCCCCAGGCTCGAAAGATAAACAACTACGTGGTGGTCGGTGTCTTCCTCATAACAATAATAAACGTCTTCGTTGCGGCGTTCAGCGTATCCGCTTCTCCCGCACCGTCGCCCCTCTCGACCTCTGCGTAGAACCGAACTCTCGCGTATCTTCGACTCGGACTCGTAATCGTTCCGCTAGTTTTTATTATTTTTTAATCTCGACAGTAAGAAACTTTGGAGTGTAGCGATTTTTTTCTCGATCACATAAACGGCATCTTGTCGGAGACGATTGTGTAATTAATTTTCTTAAAATTAAGAAAATTAATAAGAAATAGGTAAGAAATTTTCTTTCACCGTGAAAGCGTGACTGTCCCAAGGTTAACACCTCCCAACGTTTCTATCTATATCTTTGTAACGGCGTCGCGATTATTCGGCAGAGGCCAAGTGCACAGAGGTTCGCTCGCAGCTTCGCTACGAATTCACGACTCGGCACGTTCGCGACAAGGTGGGGGCAAACTGCGTGCTCTAAATAGTAGTAAGAACTGGGACGAAGTACGATTGCACCTTGAATATCGTTGCGTCCGTCTTCGTTTTTTGTCGCACCGACTGAGGCGACGATCTCGGTTGCCCGAGAAAGATCGCAATAGCTATAAAGGTTTTTGCTATGTCGACGCAACGCTAGAGGCGAGCGGTGTCGGGGGGGTACGAAAAGCTAGCGGACGGAGAGTTCGCGACGAAGAAACAAATGTAATTTAGCCTCTGTCTTCGCGTTATTGGAGACGTCAATTTTCGTCATACCAGAGCTTTGTTTTTTTTTTTTTTGGTTTCTTCTCGTCTTCGAAAAATTTAACGCTTGAGACGAGTAAATCATCGGCGTCAAGGAATATAATGGGCAAGGGAAAAGGTAAGCTCAAAACGATCGTGCACAAAAGCCTCGTCACTCTTTAATCGCTCATCGGTGAAGTATTTTTTTTTTTTTTTATTCGCTTCTGTCGCTCTCGTAAGTTTGACCTTGAACGAGTGACCTCGAAAGATAAATGTAAGCTCGATATCGAGGGAGCGCTTCGTCACCGTCTTCTTTGTGTTTCAGGAGGCGGAGGAAAGGGAGGGGATGTGAGTTTTTTTTTTTTTTCTTTTCGATATTTTTCTCATTCTTATTGTTTCGATCCATGAATTATCGGTATCTCTCGATGTGTTTCAGAAAAAAGCTGCTCCCCCCGGCGGAGGCGCGGCGGCCGCTGGAGCCAAAGGCGCCGAGGCCAAGGGCGATGCGGGAAAAAATAAAGGCGGCAAGAGAGGTTCTTAGCTTTTTCTTTGTTTCTTTTTAATTCAACATTTGCATGTTTGTTCGTTACGAGTGTTGTGAAAATATTGCAGTAGTGCGTTTCGATGACGGATGGATTTGTAGGGCCTTTGCCCTTAAGCGAAGATAACGGTAGGCGATGATGAGCGATGAAAAAAAATCGGTACGAACTAAATTATCGTTGCTGTTCGCAGGTGGGAAGAAATAACGTTCGTGCCAAGAAGAGACTCACAACTTCGCTACCTCGAAAAAAAAAAAAAAAAAAAGGATACGCGTCGAAAGTTTATAATGATTTGTTGAGCCACTCTCGTTCGTACTGTTCATATTTTATTTAACCGAATAAAAGGGAACGAAGATGCTGCTATAAGAGTTCTATTCCGATTTCGTTTTTTCTTAATTATCTTTAACAATTTTCTTAACAACGTACACTTTACACTGCAAATAACTAATGCCCTTATCTATCGTGAAGCAGTTGCAACTTCTACTCGATATTGATTATCGACAAAGCCATTTTCTTCTTTTTTTCTCCTTTTTTTTTTGCACAATCTTACAGATAGTTAACACACTACAGGAGGCTTATGTAAAAATAAATGTATTACTCAGTCGTGCGCCTGTTTTTCCGAGACGCTCTTATATCCGCTTAAAAATTGACTTCGTCGTGGCTCCGGATCTGCATAGCATCCTCTTCGCTTAAAGGGAAGTGAAATATCACGATCGGCAATGAAAACTGCAATGAACTTTTCTCAAAGGTGCTAATTTTTTTGAGGAAAAAGCGAATTCGAGCTGGATACACGATAATTTCGGGCCCGAATTCATTTTTTTCCCAAAATAATTAGCACCATCGAATGAAGTTAATTTGAAAATTGCAACTATCTCGCAAGCACAGCTGTTTCACGTCCCCTTAAATTCGAATTATCATATCCCGATCGTCGTAGTCTCCCCGTGATCGCCCGAGTCACTTGCCGGCGATACGGGGTCGGTGTATCTCATATCAAAGGCCGATATGATTACGTTCACAGCCACCGTGAGTACCATCAGAGCCAAAGTGATATTGTTCCACACATTCGCCTTTGGCTGATCCTGCGTCTTGTTTAGGTTGAACGTCGAACCCAGCATAACGCAAATGACACCTTGAAGGACCTTTTTGTTTTCGTACACGAGGGAAACAGTGGGAAATGGATTTTAAAAAGAAATTGGATAGGCAGTGAGGAGAAAAAAAGCAAAAAATACAAATTAATAGAACTGAAAAGCCTAATGAAAATGGTGTAAATAATAATAATAATAATAATAATAATAATAATAATAATAATAATAATAATAATAATTCAAAACTGTGCAAAACAAAAAAACCATAATGAAATTAATTTGATCTCATGCTATTATTATATTATCTGAATTATTTTATGTAAAAGGGCTCGTCCCGTAAATAAATAAATAAATAATAATAATAATAATAATAATAATAATAATAATAATAATAATAATAATAATAATAATAATAATAATAATAATAAGGTACTAGGCTCGAGATTCAACGAATTGACTATTTACATAAAAGTTATTGACTCTGATTTATCTCTCGTTGAGCATAGCGACGTCTCTCCTAAACGTGAGAAACTCCTGCGGCCTGTTATGAGTCTCCATACCGAAGCCCGATATAATAACGTTAATGAGACTTATGATGAATACTCCGGTTAATATAATGTCGTTAATAATATCGGCAGCCCGATGATCCCGCGGTCGATTGATGTCCAATCCGCCGACGATTACGAATAGAATACCGACGGCTGCCTACGGAGATTAATCCAATACAGGGACAGTCTCGAGAGTTTCCAAGCTCACAATTATTCTCACGTTGTGAATTGATCCAATTTGTTGCCGCAGCCAAGAGGAATAATAAAAGGCGAAGAGGAACTTCCCCCTTGCGGTTAATTGACTACAATTAAGCCGCCGGTTGCTCGGGTAAAACGGGTCGGTTGTAATCTATAAGCGAGGACAATCCCATTGGATCGAAAGCCGAAATCATTATATTGTCCAGGAATACAATGAAGCTGAGTGCGATTCTCGCTCTTCCTATCCACTCCACGGAGAAGGCGTATCTCGAGTCTTCCATCCGACGATCCCTCAATAGATTTAACGACAAGGACAAAAATCCCGACAGTATCTATACAAGTTATAATTTTGTTTTATTTCTTCTTTCTTTTCTACGTTATCAATAGCATAATGATGCAGAGGCTCTGACACTCAAATTGGACCAATTGCTAACACAAAGTGCAATCTACCGTGCGTGCAACAGCCTTGAGGAACGGTGCTAATCTTCCTGTGCTTTGGATCGTCTCTGACTTGCTCTTCTTCGGGAAGAGGCAAGTAATTTCATTTTAAGCTCGAGATTCAAATGTCTCAAGGTAATTCAAGGTATCCATTTTAAACGACGTTTTTATGGAAGTACCTTAAAGCGAGGTGAAAAATGCACGACGGGAGATAGTCGCGTATTTCAAATAAATGCCATGTAAAAATGATTGACATTTGGCCTAAAATATCGGAGTTTCATCGGACGCGGTATTGAATTCTTCATCCGCCAATGCTTTGCTTTTTCGTGAAATGTCTACCATCTCCGGATGTCATTCATTACAGTTTTTGTTACCGACTGAGTCTGTTTCACCTCGCCTTAAGGGCCATTTATGAAAATAACACGCGAAAATAACATGGAATATTTACGAAAATAACATGTGCCTGACAAACGGACAAGATTCAATGCATCGTACCTGCAACGCGATGGAAGTGCAGATGAGGGTCAGCATGAGGGTGTAGAATTCGTGCTGTTTTCCCACCTACGTGAAAAAAATAAATAAAAGATTTAAGATAAATTTCAAATTTTCGATCGATATAACAAAGGAACAAATTACAGTAGAACCTAGATTATTCGAACTACAATTTATTTTATTTCACAGGGTGTGAAAATGGGAGTTTTACACACGCTTCGCGTGCGAAAACTCTCATTTTTACACTTTGTGAAATAAAACTTTGTACGAAACTCGTGCGAAAAACGTTTTCTGAACTCGTGTGATTGCAATACTAGCCTTCGGCTCGTGCTGCAAACTCACACTCGTCAGAAAAAGTTTTTTCGCACTAGTATCGTAATATACTATTATCCGAAGATGAATTTATTTTATCTGAACCTTTATTAATCGAACCATGTCGCAAAATTTCGTTGTTACATATCGTCGAGCATTACGTTGTTGGCAGGCAGGTGTAAGTTTGTATCATGCGCTTATACAACCGAAAATTGACGACTTTATCAAAAATAACGCTTAAAGTAAGCGTTTCGTAATATGTTCCAAAGTATGTATACAATGTTTGTACGCGAATTTATATATTTTTAAAAACTCATATTCATTCCGTATGTTATTATCATAATATCTTTTATTCATAACTCGATTATTCGAATAATCCGTTAATCCGAACTTTTCTCGGTCCCAATTGGTTCGGATAATCGAGGTTCTACTGTACCTGTAAAATATATTTGAGTTGCGATGCATTGGCGGTGAGCAGTGCGATATCCAGCATTCCTTGAGCAATAGTCTTCTTAGTAGCATATCGATTAACGTCTATGGACTTGACCTGCGAAACGAGAAAGTAATTATCAGATTAAAAATGAAACAAAGAAGAAATATAATATAAAACAGATAAACAGCTTAGTCATAGCTTCCGAGAATCGCGATAAAAATGCGATACCAATCTGTTGCGCCGTGTTTCGCTCGAATCGTCAAAAGCGTAACTATTTTATTTATCAGTGGCTCGTATCACTCACTATATCGAGCACGTTCCTAACGCCAAAGTCTGTATTCGTTATATCGCCTTTCGGATGTTCGATTACCGTAAAACCGTCAAGATCGGTAGGCGAAGTGTTTTTTCCGTTATTCGTATCTTCGATCGATCTGGCTCCGCGTTGGTAGTGCAGATACGTCGGAGGTTCCGGTTTCATTCCTTGAATATGATAATCGATTTCCGGTTCGGACTTAACGAAGCCCGTTGGTTTCGCGAACGGATCCATCGTCCAAGCGCGGTTCGATGTTTTCTCGTTAATTAACAATTAAATTGGAGCCGCACGGGTTTACAAAGTTTAAAAATTAACGGGGCAGTAGGAGACGGTCTACGGTTCTCTTATAATCGTATCTTAACGCGATAAGGATGCAACGGCGACTGACAACTCTCTGTCGTGCCCGTCAGCCGGTAGCGTTTTCCGCAGGCTTATCGCTTAATTCTTTTACATGTGTAAATCTGGTCACTTCAGAGGGGGAGACGTTGAAACATTATTGCTGTCCACCTGTTGCAACGCGGAACATTTTCGACTTTGCGATCGGGCAATGGTGCCTCTGTGTTTGCACTTGGAGCAGACACGCACAGGTATTCGACCGAGTTTCCGACACCCCTCTTGCATATTGCTCGATCGATTATCTCATTGCGCCGTGCGTTTTCTCTGTGTCTTGAAACAAAGCGACAAAGAGCTACTTCCAGGTGACGCGTGAATTTGTCACCGCGCCGATCTTATATGCGCCGTTTTCTTTAACGCCTCGAGGTGTCGACGGCCGTTTAGTGCCCGTGTAGGGTATACAATTTTAAAGCGAATACAGGTCGGTCGTCTTTTCTATGCCGCATCGATTACAGCTATGCAATTCTAACCCTGACATTACGAGTTACACACTGTTATACTTCTAAGCGGTCTTCGCATGACCTTCGCACTATTTCTTATGTGTACACTTTCCGATAAGAGTTTATCGAAACTTGCCTGATTCATGTTTCCGTTTTCAGCTAATATCGGAGCCACCGAAACTGTTGCCATTACCTCACTAGTTTGCAATTATTATTTTTATTCTTATTGTTATTATTATTATTACTTTTTTTTCACCCAGATTCAACGAGAGAGAGAGAGAGAGAGAGAGAGAGAGTACCGAGCGACAAGAGATTATAATTTTCGATAAAAAAAATATTTCGTGCGCCGGGCGACGGTGTTAAATCGATACGATGCGACAATAAAGGAACTCTCGGATCGATCTTAGCCCGGACACTGAGGCTGTTCAATGAAACGGAACTTGCTGCTTTGTACTGTAAAGTTTACCAGCGCACTGTCACGCTTTCTCTGCATTGCATCCGAACTGAACAACGAGGATCCCTACCCACTGTTGTGACACAGTGAATTTCCATAGCAACCCTTGAACCGTCTAATCGTCCAGAGCAAATAATGAGAAAAATAGTTTGAGTCCTCGTCGATTTTTGTCTTTATTTCGTGACTTCATTTTTTTGTTCTCTCTCAATGACGCAACATCTTTTTCTTTTTTTTGGACGATATTGTTTATAATATGTGCGTACAGCACGCGAAATATAAAATTATAAAATATAATGTGTACCTAAGGCGTGCGAGTGGTAGAAAGGGGGGCAACGCACGAAACGCGCCGTACAAACGTTCAACCTCTCAGGGCACTTGATCATCGATCACAGGTACAATTAATCGCGAGTAACTATCGTGGTTTGTTTTTTTTTTTTACGTTTCTTTATCTCTCCACCGTTCGGATCTCGAGAGTGATCAATGGCACAAGAGTTTGCCGAGCAATGGACGAAGGAAATAAACAAGAATGACGAAGTTACATTTTACAAAGGAAATTGAGTCGTTTTGATTAAAAAAATTATAATAGTTAGCGTTAATCGATTGATTGTTCTTTTCTTTTTTTTTTAGAGAGCGATGCACTGACACCGCTCGACGAAACAAATTAAAATATTATGAGTAATAAATGAAATTAAGAAGTGTGTAATCTGTACATTGGGTGCCCAATAATTCAGTTTAAAGGTCTCATCTCTAGTCTAGCAACGAAACGTAGAACGAGAGGGCACGAGAGTTATTTTTTTTCTTCTTCTTTTAGTTATGAAATAAAAAAATATTCAATTTTTTTTCTCGCCTGTATATCGGGGCGTTTGTCTTATGTTTTCCAAAAACGCATCCCTATTCGGCCGCAGTTGTCTGCATTAAAAGCGTATGGATTCTACTGTACATTTGGGGCTCTTCCGGAAAATGTTCTCTTTCCTTTTCAATATGATTGTTGTTTTTTTCTGTTCTCTTTTTTTCGTGTTTTTCACACATGATTCCGCAGCTCGAAGGCAGCCGTATCGAGATTACGGGTAGGGAGTGTCATCTCATTAAGTAAAAACCTCATTATATTAAGGCGCTAGTTAGCTTCGAGGGAACTTTGCCAAGAGTGCGCTTGCATAGAGAGTCGTTCATTGTTACTCGGCTTCAAGGGTGCGGTGCAGCGTGCCGCGTCCGGAAAACGCTCGTGATAGCGTTCCAATCGCAGATACTTCACCGTCACCAAATGACCTGCAAAGATAGGATCATTGTTTAATGAATTTCCGTAAAGGTCAAAATTCATGTCTTGCGCCCCGTTAGTAAAAGTAACATACCATCGAACCAGCATCCGTGAAGAGCTCTGTAAGCTTTTCCAGCGTCTTCCTGCGACATACACTTCATGTAGACGCAACCTTCGCGGCTTCCGCGATCCACACGAATGTGCAGGATTCTCACGCCCTCTCCGCACTTCTCGAGAATGGCATCTTGCACCTTCGTCTCCCAATTTTCCTCGAACTCGCTGGAAATTTTTAATCACCGATACAGTTGACGGTCATTTATAATCTTAATTTATAATATAGTAATTTATCATTATACATAATGATAACTTACTATAATGATAAATGAGTTACAACAATAATGAAAAAAAAAAATTCGCTTACGGCTGCCGATGAAAAAGAATTTTGTTTCATTCTACTTTCAATTCTTACAATTCCATATGATGTTGAAACAACTCCGGCAAGACTGTCAAGGTGACATGTCATCGTTTCAATTCGGTGTGAAATTGTACGGATTCAAAATAGAATCGAAACAACTTTTTTTTTATTGGCAGCCCGCACTTGAATCATTGATATTTTTTTCGGTGTGGTAATTTATAATTAGACATTTTTTAAATTATAGTGCTATTTGCAAGTCAAGGGATCACTTACACGTCCGGATCGAACATGTGGCGTATCTTCAGGCACGGTGTTGGCGAACAAGTGAGAGTATTGACAGAGCCTTCGGTAGTCTCGAAGGCTTGTCCCTGCCAAACTTTCGTCTTCTTATTCGCCACCGGAGTCTGAGGATTCGATGTGTTTAATGTATTGTTCGGCAGCCACCGCCAGACGTGAAATTCCTCGCCGCGCACTTGCTGTACTTCGCGTCGAATTCTACGAAAGAAGAAAACGTTTAGCGTATCGATAGTGAATTTAACGACTTTTTTTTCTCCATTTACCTTGATTCGTTCTCGTCCAAGAATTTGACAGCTTTTTCCCAAAGTCCAGCCATCTTCTTGCGATCCTTAGGCGCAATAAGCTTGTCACGTACGTGATTTATAGCGAGATAACTTTCCTGCGTGCCACCGGGACTAGTCGTACAAGCATTTTGATGATCCAACTCGACCATGTTTATTATCTCGGTGACTAGCTGAAAAATCTCCCGCTCGGCGCTCTTCTTGTGTTTCAAGTACCAGAGCACGAGTTTGTGACCGCCAAAAGCAACTCCGACGCCTTGGGGGGAAAATACAATTTATTGCTTAGGCAAATTTGTAGACTAGATCTCGCTATTACAATTAATTTACTGATGCGACGTACACAGATGTATCTTAGTTTTTTGTATTTTTTTCGGCAAAGCAGAATCGTGCATGCAATATGATTCTTCGATTGTAATATAACGTGAAATTGTTGACTGTCTGTCATGCATCAGATTAACGTCTCAATCGTATTCGCCCAGTAATGATTCAGTGATAAATTTACCGATGACTATGATGAGGAGAGTCGAGAAAACTGTGAATAATTTTTGTTTTATCAAGCATTGCATCGGTAGCTCAGGGTTCAGAATTATCATTCCGAGCTTTTTGTCCAACCGGGTCTGAAATACTTTCTCCTGCAATATTAACGAAAAAAATAACGTTAGACAGATCGCTATACTTTCGTAGAGGTTTTCTTTTCTTATTTTTCTTATACTTACCATCGAATCCAATATCTGATTAGGCACTTCGTTCCCGTCTCCAAATTCGATCAAGGAGATTCCCCACTTCGGATTGCCAAAGATAAGAAGATGAGCGTTGTGAAGATCTCCCGTCACCTCTAGTTTGTTCTGTGAACACCATTCAATTTATGTTACGCAAAGAAATTATCGACGTCGAAATTAAACGAATAAATCATCATATCGTACCGCTTTGTCGCTCTTGAACATATTTATGATTTCGTTGTCTTTGAGATATGGCGCCTCGTTGGTTGGTTCGCAAACGGCAGCCACGGCCTTTCGCATCAATATTGGTCTTAGCTTTTGCAACAACTGTATGACGTTCTCGAGATTTTCTTTGAGCAGACAGTTCACACCGGGCTTGTCGTGTTCGGACATAAGACAGAGTGGAACGTCGCTATCTATAAAAGGTAAATCGGTTGGAAAAAAAACCATTAACACTCGGTAAATTGACGAAAAAAAAGAAAGATTCTGGTAAGAATCCTATATCTGTATCGTATTCCATTGAATTTTTAAAAACTCTCGACTGATGGGAAAAGGAAATAAAATATCGTACCGAATAAAATCGTCACAATAGCGTTTATTTGTTCACATAAAGAAAAGGTACATTATCAAACGGTTATTTTTTTTTTCTCTTTCAACCATCCAGTGTTAATCAAGACACGAAGCGAGTGTACGTAACAAACGATTAATCTTTTTTTTTTGTTTTGCAGAAGAGAAATGTTTTCGATTATAAAAAGATTCTAAAGTTTACTATCATTTGACAGAACGAAATAAACTTTGACAGTGAATAAAGTCCGTACGGATCTGCCGTGAAACGCGGGTGTGTGTGTCGCTCCTTTGCCCGGAGGGACATGTTTGTTTGTTTTCTTTTCTTTTTTAAGTGTAAAGTAATACATCTATCTAATTAAAAAAAATGCTGACGTAAGATTGATATATTATAGAGTGTCGATTGTGCTAGATTCCAGGTACAGATATTGCGTATGCTCACGAATAATTCTCAACTATACAACATTCCTTGTCTCGTAACTTATCTCGTTTTCGATCAATAAAAAAAGACAAAAAGTAAGAATGCACGAAGTTAAATCGCGTTTACCATCACCAAATTCAGGCATCTTCGGTGAATAATTCACAAACAAAAAAGTATGCCAACATCATTAGTCTATCTAGAGTTAATTGCAATCGGTGTTTTTTTTTTTCGTTTTTCTCTTTTATCTTGAGTGAAATATCATTAGTAGAATAATTTTTAGAGCCTTGGATATTTTTCTCCAAACTCTCTTTTGTATGTATATATATATATATGTGTGTGTGTGTGTGTATCTTTAATATATTCAATATATCTCGTTTGTCTGTTGTAAATCATTATGAGTCACGTTATTCAGAATACCTACCCGTTGGAAGGGCCGGGAAAGTTTCGGTCTTTCCTCCAAGTCCCAGATACATTACGGCCAAGACGCCGAAGAATAGTGCCAAGACCATTACTAAAACCATGGAAACCATGTTCTGATTGTTTCTAACATCTTCCTTAGTGTTCGACGACGATTTGAATGTTCTGCTCACGACGTCACGGGGTCTGTCATTCGACGAGCCCGCGTAACGAGAACTGAAAAAGCAAAGAACCAAACAAAAAAAAACAACAGATACAAACCACGTGTACGAAAGAAGGCACGACTATAATCCGGATATCAGATAATATTCACAAACCTCGAGCTTGTGGTCGAGTACGAAGGTCTCAGAGCCGAGAAGTGGCCGTTGGTGTCGCTGTCCTTGGCTTCCGGTCCAGTAGTCGAACGCATTATCGAACCTGAAATACAAACGATTGTAATCGTAAATTAATAATCAATCAATTTAATAGCTTTTGCTTAGAAAATGATGAAAATAAAAGCACTGACTTTTCAGTGTCGATCTTGGCGGAGACGGCAGATGTATACTAGAGCGTGTGCTCAATCTTCTCGTGAATTCCGACAAGTACGGTGTCTCGTAATTAGCGAGAATATCGTTAACAGTGAGATCGTCCTTCTTGTAACTCGGCTCTTCGCGTACCGGCAAAATCGGCGATATGTTGGGCTTGAAAGGTGGAACGACGTATTTGTCGGCCTTTGGAGTTATCATCGGTTTCGGCCGATTCTCGAACAGCTTAGCGGTTTGATCGCCCTCCACGGAACTGCGCTCCCTCGCCCGCGAGTCGTATAATTTGTTGCTGTAGTACGATTTCTCCGGCTCTTCGGTGATGTCGGAATCCGAACCGGTCTCCAGACCATCCGCAGAGGCCGAAGTCTTGTACGTTCTGGTAATCTTTTTCTGAATAGTTTTCGACACAGATCTGCTGGACGAGCTCGAAGGAAGGTCGTCGTATTCGGCCACCGCGCTCTCCTTCGGCTCCGAGTTCCGGGTCGCCGCTGTTCTCCGTTTGTTCGGACTGCGCGGAACCACGGTGATTGGAGCCGCGGCGGGAGCAGCCGCAGGCGGAGGCGGCGGCATGGGATTCGCCATTGTCTGTCTACGAGAATTCGCCGACGGTTTCTTCTTCCGGCTCATATTGGCGGTCAAATCATCGTCAGTCTCGTCGCTGCTGTATCTGAAATACAAATCGAAAGTAAAGTGCGACGAAGTGGTCTCGGCTCCGTAAAAAAAAGATACCGGCATCGCAATTCGATATGCAAATATTCGGAGACCTTGATCCAAAAATATTGTTTCCGATGAGCCGCCTTACGGAACTATTGCTCGATCGACAAAATTCTTACAACTCTTCGGCATTCATCGACAAGCTTTTCATTGAATATTTAAATGCGTCGTAACGTGGCTTCAAGCTCTCTTTGTATTTTTATACGATATTTCGATCTCTCGACCTCATGAAGACGCGTCGACTCGTCTTGCTTGGAAATTCGACGAAATTTTTCAAAATTACGGCTTAAAAAAAAAAAAAAAAAAAAAAAAAAAAAAAAAAAAACCGGTGGAAGAGCGACTTACCTAGCGGCGAGGGAGTGTCGGGATCCTGTGCCGCCCCGTGTCTCGATGAGGTTCTTCAGTTTCTTTACGAGGATCTTCCTGGTGGTCTGGGTTACCGGGCCGACGGGATAACCGTATTCCGCGAGCTTGGTACGGAGCTCCGAGTCGGTGTAAGAATCCACCGACATTTTGCGTGTTAGGAAAACACCGATTTCGTGTGATACTCGATGATACCGGGCGCGACGCCTTCCCTCTCTCGTGAACGATACACGGGCATAAAAACACACACACGACTCTCACTGCTCAACGAGAATCAACGTTGTTTTCTTTTTTCTCCTCTTCAACTTATTTTTTTTCCCTTTCGTTCGTTTTTTTTGTTTTTTGTTTTTTTTTTTTTTTTTTTTCTCGCGTAGAGAAGCCTCGCTGCTCGCGTCTCTCTGTGGAACTCTCGTACACGCTCTCCTTTACGCGGACGCAGTGAGAGATTCGCTGGCGCGCCGCGTCGTGGAAATTTCGCGCAGTCGCCGCGATCGCTATCACGCTGGCTTCTCGTCACACCGCCAAAATACTCGAACCTCCCGAGTGGTCCGTTAAAGCGAGGTGACACGGACTCGGTCGGTAACACAAACTGTAATGAATGGCAGATGCGAGATTGTAGACGGTTCACGAAAAAGCAAAGTGTTAGCTGATGTAGAATTCAATACCGCGCCCGATGATACTTCGCTTTCACCCCAAATTCAAACATTTTTTTGACGGCATTGATTCGAAAAATGCAACTATCTCGTACTCGTGTGTCACGTGGTACATGTTTTCACCTCACCTTAACCCGAATTTCGAAGGAATTATGGGGTTTTGTACCAGTAATCTCAATCTGGCGTTTGGTAAAAACACCGATTTATCATTTTGCCGAAGGAGTCACGAGAATGAATTTTATTCTGCCGATGTATCAATATCTCGATTGTCTCAACGTAACGAAAGTTTACTCAACCGAAGGCTCATTTGCGCAGATAAAGATTTTACCTTCAGAGACTTGACGATGACCGACAGTCGTAACTAGGGTTATCGATAAGTTAGAGTTCTAGAATTTTAACTATTATCGTCTCGCGGTAAGTTCGCTTGTTCGAGGAGAACTGATTAAGTTTTTTGATCCTATGATGCTTTGTTTTCTTTTTTATATTAAGTTTCACCTCATTTTAACCCGAATTTCGAACGAATTATGGGGTTTTTACCAGTAATCTGAAACTGGCGTTTGGTAAAAACACCGATGTATCATTTTGCCAAAGGAGTCACGAGAATGAATTTTATTCTGCCGATGTATCAATATCTCGATTGTCTCAACGTAACGAAAGTTTACTCAACCGAAGGCTCATTTGCGCCAATCAAGATTTTACCTTCAGAGACTTGACAATGACCGACAGTCGTAACTACGGTAATCGATAAGTTAGAATTCTAGAATTTTAACTGTTATCGCCTCGCGGTAAGTTCGCTTGTTCGAGGAGAACTGATGAACTTTTTTGATCCCATGATGCTTTGTTTTCTTTTTTATATTAAGTTTCACCTTATTTTAACCCGAATTTCGAACGAATTATGGGGTTTTGTACCAGTAATCTCAATCTGACTTTAGGTAAAAACACCGATTTATCATTTTTCCAAAGGCATCAAGAGACCGAATTTTATTCTGCCGATGTATCAATATCCTTATTGTATCAACGTAACGAAAGTTTACTCAACCAAAGGCTCATTTGCGCAGATAAAGATTTTACCCTCAGAGACTTGACAATGACCGACAGTCGTAACTACGGTAATCGATAAGTTAGAGTTCTAGAATTTTAACTGTTATCGCCTCGCGGTAAGTTCGCTTGTTCGAGGAGAACTGATGAACTTTTTTGATCCCATGATGCTTTGTTTTCTTTTTTATATTATGGACCGGCCATAAGCGTGCAATTGTCTGACACCTGATTTTATGCTAATAAAAGCACTCATCAAGTTATGAAATGGGAAGATCTTAATCACGCTTCGAAGTCTGTGACAAGTCATCTTTATTCCATAAAAGGCATTTCCGCTGAATCAATCAAATACTTGACACGTAGCTTTGCGTGCGCATTGAAACAAAATAAGGACAACGTCTTTAATACACGCAAGGCTTTACTCATCATCCCAAAATACGTTTTTAACGATCATACAGACTGCGGCGATTGGTGTAGATACACGAGGGATCCGGAAAACTACGTCCATAAAAGTTTGACAACGACCAGAGGACTCAGTAAGGTTACGTTGAAAACAAAGCTCACGGAATTGTACACTCGTATGGCGAATAACGCGGAACGACTTGCTCCCCGTGGTTCCAGTCAGGCGAACGAGTCTTTCAATAATTTGGTTGCTAGCAAGCATCCTAAGAACGGGTACTATGGAGGTAGCGAATCTTTTGATTTTCGCGTAGCTGCAGCCGTAGCTTAGAAGAACTCGGGGACTCGGTACGTCGTGGACATGAACGGTAACATTGGAACGTCGCCCGGTGAGCACACCAAAAAATGTCGCCACCAAAAAGATAAATGTAGAACGATAGAAAGTATAAAGCGCAATAGTAGAGAGTACAAGGCAAGAAGACGATTGTTGGCTAGCGAGCAGAATAAACGGAACGACTCCGCAGCAAGAAAAGAAGGTATTTCCTACGAAAGCGCATGCTGCATCGAGGGAATTGGTCAGCTCATCGAGAATTCGCGAGAAGAAGTCAATGCGTCACATATAGTTATTTTCGATCTAGAAACATCAGGTTTTGGGAAAAAGGCCGAGGTATGCCAAATTGCAGCTATGTGCAGACAGGAAGAATTCAGCGTGTACATCGTTTCTGAAAACGGTATCGTAGAAAATGCGCAAGAAGTTACGGCTCTTCGGGTAATGGGCGGCGAACTGTTCCTTCACAACATAAGAGTATCAACGATGCCACCCATACTCGAATGAAAGCAATTTTTTCAGTTTTTGAAATCAATTGGAAGTGGCATAATTCTTATGGCTCATAATTGTTTCACTTTCGATGCTCCTCGATTGCTTCAGCAAGTCGAAAAGTTTAATCTCATGGAAGAATTCGCAGCCGTCGTATCCGGTTTTGCTGACTCGCTATCGCTATTTCGTGAGAAGCTGCTAGCCACGAAAAGACCGCGAAATCAGTTCAAACAAACTGATCTTGCAAGAGATTTTCTCGATCTTGGCAGTGAAGATGCGCATAACGCCATTATTGATGTTCGAGTACTGGCACAACTTATTGCCAAGCTAGACATTTCCGACGAGACTGTAAAGCAACAGACCAAGAGTGTTCATAGTCTCAGTCAAGCTGGGGCGAGAAAATCCCAAATTGCCGTCACTGTAAAGCCACTAGAAGTCCTCAGACCTGAAGTATCGGTAGGTACGATTAAGAGAATCGCTGAGAATGGGATTACGTTGTCCTTCCTCATAAAACTGTACACCGAAAATGGGCTAAAGGGTGTGGAGATGCTGTTTGCGCGAAGATGTGCGCGGTAAACCGAGAATTTCGAAACAAAAAAAAACTTTTGTCCAATGTCGGACAAAAACTGTCCACACTGATCACCAGTTCCACGTAAAATGCAATACCTCTGAAGAAATAAAGTATATCTTCAATATGCCAAACACAAAATATTTCCTATTAATTTTAGTCACATTACAGATCTATGTAGTCATATAGTTATGTATTATATTTTGTGTAGCGTTCACTGAAATAGCCTGAAATGTTTACACCTAAGACAGTCCGTCGTAAATACAGGAATTAAAATTTTAAAAACCGATTGCGTTCTATTTTTTCAAATGTTATATATTTTCATGCCCTTGAAATACATCGAAATTTTTTCAAATTTTCCGAGATTCTCGCTACATATAATATAATTCACGGTGAGATTAGTTTAGCCGTTCCCCCACATTTCTCCTCACGATGTGCAGCGCTGCCACGCTTCTTTCGGCTGCTATTACCGAAGCAGAAAATCGCACACATCACCTTATTTGAATATAACTTCTCCTCTTATTTTTTGCCGTAAGGTATAAATTTCTTTGTCCCATACGATTCATTGAAGTTTAATCTATCATTTTCAACGATTTTTTTTTTATTGTTCTTCTTTTTTTAATCATAAAGGTAGACAGAAAAAAAATTTGATCCCCTGGTTTCGCCTAAGAATCCATATTGAAAACGGTATATTTCAATGTGGAATATCTTTTTTTCTGGACGCTGAAATTTATTCCGATTTTTCGTTGTGTACCAGAATACCTCAATTTACAATATATATTCTCTTTACAACTTAATCTTATAAATTGATCATCGCAGATGCCTCCTTTCGAAATCGACTGTTGTATTTATAAGAGATTAATGACATGACTATTTTTTTTTATGATTGACTTTTCGTCCGAAATGGCGATATGGAGTTAAAAATTTGTTTTTTCAAAATCGAAAATAAGAAATTAAAAAAATAAAAAAATTTGAGAGGCATCGCAAAACGCAAACGTAATCTTTTTATTCAAATATTATTTTCAAAGTTCAAAAAAATTGGCGAAGAGAAAGTCATAATTTGCGAGTGTCATTCCTTTTTTTAAATCGACGATAATCTAAATTTTTCATTTCGGCTATGATACATTGTCATAGGATGCATCCACTACTACTTGACTACTTTCGAAATAATTAATCAAGTCAAATTGAAAAATGCAGATATAATTATAACAAACAATGCGAATCAGGGTATTATCTGAAAGGCCGAACCATTCAAATTATTTTTCGAAAATCGAAATTTTAGTTTTTAGAATTCTATGGCGAATTAGCTCGTGATAACATTCTGAATATAAAATCAGGCACGAAAAAAAAATCAACAATTTTTCAACCAAAATATAGGGGACAGGAAGCGATTTTTTTTAATTAAAAAAAAGAATCACATTTGAAAATTTTGATGTTTTTCGACGTCAATTTTTTTTTACCATTCAAAATAATATTTTCAAAGAAATTACGTTTGAGTTTTGCGATACCTCTAAAAAATTTTTTAAAAGTTCTTATTTTCGATTTTGAAAAAACAAAATTTTGACTCCATATCGTAATTCTAAACGAAAATTCAACCAACTAAAAAAATAGTCATGGCACTAATCGCTTACGAAAACAACACTCGATTTCGGAGGGGGGTATCCGCTTAGCACAACCACGGCTAAATATCTCTAGTATGAACTGTCACACGTCTGTTCTTTCTGAAAGCCCGATCAAGACTGTTTTACATGACGATCGATCCTGTATCGATCGGCCGTTCACTTCAGGAAATATTAATTTTATTATTTAACAATTATAACAAATCATCTACCCAACAAATGCAGAGTTCATCTAACAATGACTCTAGACATCAGTAATGAAGCAAACATAACTCTGGTAAGAAAAAAGTATACGTTGTGTAACGTAATCTGAATTCGGAAATTCAGGAACCGGGGTCTTGGTTGTTGTTCGACAGTGTGTCATGCCTGCATGGCATACTTAATAAACTTTTAATGGATATGAATCGTAATGAATACTTTGAATCGTATCTATTGTTTATTCGGACCATATCCTACCGAAATTAATGACACCTCGGCAGACTTCAAATAAACTTATGCACAATGTGCAAAATGTTCACTTGCTCTAGAATAGCGTACAATCATTATTTTAACGTCGTTTTTCCTGTAAGCCTTGCAACCATCATTGTATAGTCTGATTAATTGACGTGGGGTTTGCTCGAGAATATCAAATCCGAGTTGCATAAAGGTTAAAAGTTTGTACAAAGTGGTCGGTCACATTTCAGTATACCCGGTACTCGCAGATGTATGTCTAGACAACCCTAGTGTGACTGCGACTGCAATGAAACTCAGAATTCGTTGTTGGGATCTGCTACGGATGTGCAACTGCCGACAAGTGTGCATACTTGTAGGTCAAAGTATGCAATCTTACTGAATCCGACAGATCTGGCACGCATATTTACGAGTACATTCCTCCATTGAGGAGACTATTATATATAAAATAATACAGATATAGATACGTTCGCTATATGCGATGCCGTTTAATATCCCAATAGTAACCCCGTACCCATCATACGGTCCCTATAAATTCGTAGTAGTAGTAGGAGTAATTTATTAACAGGATGTTACAGTGGTTTTCGATCATTGAGGTATGTTACAAATGCCTTGGTGATTACATGAATGTATGGTAGCAAAATATTTGCTAACGAGCCATCGATCTTGGTCCTTTAGCTGGAGAGTTTCTTTGGTCTATTTAGTTATCTGTGATTTGTGTAGAACATAAATTCTCATTGATACACAATTTGCGAATTTAGCGATGCAAATAAACTAGATTGGTGCTTTATCGATCCTTATTACGCTATATAGTGTTCTCCTATATATCTAAGTGGAAAGTTATAGAACATCGGTGTGAACGCCAGTGGGACATTTTTCTTCGGAAATCTACCTTCGTCATCCCAATATGCGGGGACGACGACAATCCATCGTTCGCGAATATTGCGATGACGAAGGTCATCACAATCGAAAAATACACTATTTTATTTTTTTGCCCTTGCCCCACGCAGGATGACTCCCGTCGCCTCGATTCTGCACGACGTCGCGCACTAGATCGTCCGACGCCTTCTTGAGGTCGTAAGCCCAGCCTATTTTCGCGAATCCCTCGATCATCATGTTCGTTAGATTTAGCCCGTAACTTCCAAACTCGGCTGCCTTGTAATCCCATGGAAACGAATGATGATAATTGTGCCATCCCTCTCCCAAACTTATAAAAGCTACAAAATGATTTTCCACCGGACGAATGGCCCTAGAAAAAAAAAAAACCACAATATCGACTATCTCTTCAATTTTACACATACATCAGTGTCATTAAAAATAATTTAAGTGTAATCAGTAACATCTTAATTTTTTGAAATCTGCACATCACTCCATCATTTTTATTTTTCAACAAGATCAGCCATCAAATAGTTGAATAAAAAAAAAAATAAGACAACACTCACTTGTCGTAGCTACGGTATCCCCAGAAATGTGCGAAGCTATTGACCGACCATGTTGCGTTGAGGATCAAGGGATAACGAATGAATATCTGTGACATTATCGTCATATACCATTCCTCGTTCCAGCAGTAAACAGGAATGATGATCGGTATTATGAAGCAACCGAGTAATTTGAATATTGTAAAATATCTGTCATAAAAAATAAAGTAAAAATAGTATATTATGCCACAAGGGAGGAAAGTGCGTTTTTTCACCGAGGGTGAAGTTTGATTCACCCCAGAAATTCACACGAGGTGAAAATGCACTTCCTCCCGAGTGGCATACGCTATTTTTTGCCCGACTATGCTAAAAAGTGGCCGCATTTCTATGCCTGCAATGGGGATGGAAAGTGACCCGCTCCAGTACTTTTCGGCCCGCGGGCGGAAAAGTCGCTACTTTTCCGCCCGCTGCGTTACTTTTCGGCCCGCTGGTCAAGAATCGACCACTTTCCGCCCCCATTGCAGGCATGGAATGTGGACTTTTTAGTGTAGGCGGGCAAAAGCAATATTACAATTTATGATAATGTGTCGATTCTTTGTATCGGTTATTTTACACAGAAACTTACTTTTCGGCAAATTGTAAGAGCGGATCGGTCAGAATATCACTCATGTCGATTTGTCTTCCGCGCCTCAGTACTTCGGGATGCTTCTTCATCATCAGCCAGCCCACATGGCTGAAGAAAAAGCCCCGATTGGTGTTGTGCGGATCAGCATTGGTTTCCGAATATTTGTGGTGTATTCTGTGGTCTCTTACCCAATTGTATACGGAGTTCTTCCGTAGAATAAACAAATAAATATATTACATTGGCACTCTTCTATAGAATAATAAAAGTATTTACGTGTCCGGCTGAGAGATAACTAGCGAGCAGTAAAATTTGAAGGGGTAACTTGGCTTTGTAGGATCTATGCGTCCACAACCGATGAACTCCGCCGGTAATACCGAATCCAGTGAATGCGTACATGAACAAAACTTGAATATGCACAAACAACACTTAGTCACCTTCGCTTCGATCGAAATTATTTTAAAAAGAAACACCAAAAGAAATCAATTATAAAAATACAAGAAAAGAAAAATCTTCTGCGTATCCATCTGCTAATTGTTGACTTACCCCAAAACGTGAGCATTTTGTATTTGAAAATATCAAACGTGAGCAGAGTGTATACGCTCACAATGTGCAGGAGAGTTATAACGATTATATTGGGCCATATGAGTTTCGTCTTGAAGTCGAACCATCCATTATTGTAGTTTATCGATTCTTGCGTTGTTTCATCTTCCCGATTTTCTTGTTTTTTCACAATCGGGTAATGGTTACTTTCGAGGTGATTGTTCGAATTGACGGTGGTGATATTCCCCGTTATTGGCTTCGATTGCGGAGTCATATCGTCGAGGACAATCGGTAGCATTTTACTGTCGATGGTGTCGATGACGAACTGCAAGTGAAACTGCTTCAAAAACAATGTCTCACGCTCCTTTTGAACTTGCTTGAAGCCGCGAGCATGGCCGTCACGAACAAATATGAACTACCACAACTTCCCGCTTTCAAACGCATTTATGCGCGAAGCGACGGTATCTTTAAAACTGTTTGAATAACAAACGGGATTTTTCAGTGAAAACATTTTCTACCGTGTCACGAAGCCAACAAGTGTAGGAACTTGCAGAATAAGAATTGGACGATGGTCGGTTGACGCACCGAAATATGGGCGTACGCCAATATTGCAGAGTGACAGTCGGAGGATGCATGATTCACGCACTCATTCATGCGCATAGAACAAAATTGCAGACGCATTAATTTGCACCTCGTGGATCGCAATCGGGATATTGACAGACTGAACGCGACTAGAGAACAGAGAGGTTGGTCTCACAGTTAAGCTCATGTTCAGAAAGTTCACTAATTGTAACCAATAGTATTTGTGACGACAAATTCATTCTGTTTTTTTTTTTTTTTACATAAACTTGTTATCTAGTTGACAAACTTATATTTCACTTTTTCTTAATGTGGGAACGGTTCCAAATATCGTCCAAAATTATATTTGTTGACCACGCGTATAATAGTTCAGTGGAACCCCATTTATCCAAGGTAACGTGGGGCGAGCGTACGTTGGATAGGTGAAATCTCGGATAACATGGATACGATACTTGTTACGTCTTGTGAATTTTCCCGAAATATTACACGGACATTTTTGGTTCTTTGGGAATGAATTAAGGAAATCCGGAAAGATATTAAATTAATAAATATAAAAATTGAAAAAATTGTCGTTGTTCAATTTGTCGAACTCAAAGTTTCGATAAATAAATAATATACTAAATGTAAACATTATCCACTAGTAATAATAATTAGCCTTAAGGGGAGTTAGGTTGATGTACAGAAGCGACTGTGCAGTAAAATCATGACACATGAGATTCGGTAACCTGTGGCGCAAAAATGTAGATAAGGATATCGGCAAAACGCTCCAAAAAAACATCATGATACATGAGACTCGGTAACCTGAGGCGTAAAACGGCAGATAAGCATATCAGCAGAACGCTCCTCACATCAATTATCGAACATAGGGCCTGCTTGAACGGCGCGTGTCACGATGGACATGATGCCGAGAGCAGCCGTCGGGCGTAATGAGTGCAGCACCTCCTGGACGGTGAATACCGATGAATGATAGATAATTGTTATAGTCTAGGAAGATCATAGTTGAAATAATTAATGAAGGAATAAATGGAAGTTATAAGAAACAAGTATGAAGAATGGCGATGTATTATGGGGAAATTATTAACAATAGATTCGAAAAATAAAATAAAGTCAAGCATGCGGAATGACCATTAAGTCTAATCGTCATGACAGGAATAGAGATAATGGGTAAAAATGTAGAAAATTATGGAAAATAGGGAAGATATGTAAAATCATTAATATGACAATTCAGGGAAATCATCAAATAAATGCTGAGTTAAAAATATATGTCAACAATTGCTAACTTTGCAACGAAAGATCGTACAGCTTTCGTTGAAATTAGTATGTTCATAACATTCGCGATAAAATTTAAGTATCAGCAAATTGAAATGTCAAAATTATTGTAAAACTATGAATTAGGAATAATTAATTAGTCAATCAAAGAAAGGAACCAAGTGATAAGAGTAGGGAGGGGATGCACAGGTGTAACAGCGGTGACCCGGGGGTGTCCGGCACCGACGTTATTTATTGGCCCGTCCACGGCCCAGTCGGGACTTCTTCGACTTCGTTGCGAACGGAACAAAGAGCTCAATCTTTGTAATACTCTGAGAGGAATTAATGCACAAGTAATTTGTAACATTTTCAAAGATCAATATTCAATTTAACTCAGTTCAATAAACAATTCATTCTATCAAATTGGAGTAAATTCTTTCCGAAAATCATATTTTCACCGAAATCATCTATCTACATTATGAAAATCTGGGAAGGAAATTCCATCTCTGGAAATCGATCATTACACGATTCTGATTCGGAAAATATCCGACATCTGACAAGGACGATAATTTTCGAAAGTCGACCATCATCATTCGATTCATCCAGTGTTTGGGAAGGACGTTTCATTTCGATATCGATAAACATCATTCATCCCTCGATTTATTCGATCATTCATGATGAGATAAACCTATTTAAATCGCATCGTAAGTTTTGGAAAGTTATCATCTAGATCTTAAAGTTCACTTCTTCTGAATATTCATTTGTCAACATTTTTTTCGCCATCCTGGAGCCATATTTTCCTGGTCAATAGATATTCGTGTTGGTCAATTTATTTCGGCTATATCAATGCGCGTTAAAGTATTGAGATAGGTCGGGAGAAAACCGTGAGTGAACGTGATAGTGAATCGTCGTGGGTCGTGCGTCGAGGGTGACGTGCGAGAGAGTGAGATAGCCGCGTATCGCGTTCAAACCCTAGCAGCTTCAGTAACCGTAAAAATAACCGAAAAAAACAAACGGTATTTCAAGTCACTTTTCCATAATCATATGTGCGAAGGCTCACGTTGCCCGTGTTTTTTTTTTTTTTTTTTTTTTTTTTTTTTTTTTTTTTTAGTAACCTAAAAGTAACCTAAAGTAATCGCAAATAAGCTTGCATGCAGTTATTATCCATGACAGGCAACCATAAATAATAACTTTCTAAATAACCGCAGGAGAGAGATTCAACAGTTATTCTGCGCCAAAATAACCGAAAAAATAATCGGAGAAATAACCCTAGGAAAGAGGTCCGCCAGTTACTTTGCGCTAAAATAACCGAACGAATGACCACATCAATAAGCGGAAAAGAGTCTGCAGAGTAGAGATGCCGTGTGTTGGATCGATTCTTCGAGAAATCGATCTTACCTCCAGTAGATATCGATATTTTGAATCAATATTTACTGACAGTAGTACTACCGCGGATCGATCTTTCAATTGAAAGATCGATCCACTAAATAACATTTTTCTTGTAGATTCTAAATAAACGGCACTCTTTAAATAAACACTCTTATTGCAAAGGCATTTTTGCTATTTTGCTGTCGATATGAGCTTCGTACAAGTATGCAATTAAAAAAAAAAAATTGATCTCTTTTGGCTATCGTTTGGTTGATTGCATCGAGTTTCAGAGCTCGCTCTAAAAAACTGACTAGGGTGGAGACCAATTGTACACCTGCCAAGTCAACACGAAGACAGGTCTACACAAATAGTATACACCGAACGACTGTACACGGAGGCAGTTGTACACCAAAAAACTCTGCACTGATAACCGTACACAGCCTAACTATACACGACGAAGGGTCTGTACAAAAGTATGCACCGAATGACTTTACACGAAATCAAATCTACACCAAATATCCGTGCTCTGAAAACTTTACACTGATCAACTGCAATAACTGGACACTCGGCAACTGTATGTAAGGGGAAAAATACGACACGACGAAAGTTCGACACCAAATACTCGACACTGCAAAAGGTCGACACCGAGAACTCGACACGACACAACAGACTATTGTGCACAACTTCATATACATAAGTATATATTGAATTTTTCACTTTTTACAGATAAAATATATGGTCTGTCTATGTATGGTGTATGTATGTATGGTAAAATGTATGGTAAAAATATCTGTTGAGTTGCTCTATAAGACTTTTAACAGTAACTGATACGGAAATCATATACTTTATCTGTATTTGTAGTGAAAAATTCAGTATATACTTATTTATATGGAGTTGTGTACAGTAGTCTGATGTGCGGTGTCGAGTTTTTGGTGTCGAACTTTCGTCGTGTCGTATTTTTTTCCTTGTGTACAGTTGCTCGGTGTCTAATTTTTGCCATTGGTCGGTGTAAAGTTTCCAGTATACGGTTATTTGGTGTAGAATTGATTTCGTGTACAGTAATTCGGTGCATACTTTTGTACAGACTCTTCGTCGTATATAGTTAAGCTGCGTACGGTTTTCAGTGCAGAGTTTTTGGATGTACAGCTGCCTATGTGTACAGTTGATTGGTGCATACTTTTTGTGTAGACCTATCTTCGTGTAGACTGGGCAGGTGTACAGTTGGTCTCCATCCAACTGACTACAAAGGGGTATATACTTATGCATATCTATAATTAATAAAAAAAAGGATTATTTCCATTCAAGTTGATCGGTATTTTTTACGATTTTGTTTATATCCTTAAATTGCATATCTATAATTAATAAAAAAAGGATTATTTGCATTCAAGTTGATCGGTATTTTTTTTTACGATTTTGTTTATATCCTTAAATTTACCGAGTTATATATGCTAATATCTGCGATATGCACAATAAAAAAAGTATTATTTACATTTGACAGTGTCTCACAGAGAATTTGAATTACATCGTTTATCGAATGCTACTTGTACTACATCTGATAATAAAAGATAACGAAAGACGTTAAATATTTCATTTTTGACGATTATATTTATTTATAATTCATTTATGACTAACTGCAAAGGTGACAATTTGACATAATGTATAATTCGGGTATAATAAAACGTTCGATTTTCTTGGTATCGATGTCCTTTCTTTCGATATATTCTTGGATCGATGCATAGCGTGACGAGACACAATACAATACTGAAGATCGATCTTTTTTTTACGATCCGGCATCTCTCCTGCAAAGCGGTTATTGTTCACGACAGGTAACCACAAAAATAACTTTCGAAATAACCGCAGAAAATAGGTCCAATAGTTATTGGTGATGACGGAATAACCCACCAATCACTCAAATTTCTTTTTTACTGTAATTAGCACGGACCAAAAAAAAGGTTTGGTAATATTGAAAAAACGGTTCGAATTGTCATCCTGAATTATATCAATTTAGGATACAATATTATATTACACACTTCACAGAAAGAAATAAACCTGACAACCTAAAGTTGGGCTTGAACCCGGGACCTTTCGCATGCTAATAATCAGGGAACTTTTTTCTCTTTTCAAATGAATTCGTTGAGTTTCTACAAGCCGCATGATTTTTTTTTTATTTTCCGACATTTTTTAATTTTCCACTTTTAATTTTTTTAATGCCATAAGTACGATACTGTTTACGCAATCGCCTCGAAAATATTTGTGGGTAATGTGGAATCGTGACACGGTAACATCTCCGAGATTCGAGGCTTTACATCGATTTTTCCAATTTTCGAAAGAAAAAAAATATATAAATGTAAAAAAATGCTGACAAAAATCAAACAAATTCTTAAAAATGAAGGAACCATTTAAAATACAAAAAATTCTAATTTTTTGAGTCTTTTTTAAAATAATGTGTTGATTACTTTTTGGCATTATTATTATTATTATGTAAAATCAAAGGCATCATTACTACGGTTGATTTTTTTCACATTTTTGGCATATCGCGAGGTACTTAAATTTGGATCGAGTTAAACTTTTGGCGGGGAATGTATATGTAAAGCATCTTTGAAAAAGCTTTCTCTCTGACGAAGTGAAATTGTGGGTATCAGTGCGAAAACTGACCATTTTAAAAATAGTATGCGTTTCTGATTTTTTTTTTTTGCATATTCGATTTTTACTCAAGCAATCCCGTCAACCACGTCATATCCATCGTCTTGTGTATGTTTTGCTGTAGATCACGATAGGCACCTGAGCATTTCCGCGATGTCATCGGAAAGCAAAGAAATCGCTGTTTAAAAGTACCTAAAATCACTCATTTTGGCAATTTTGGCTATAAAAATTCCCAGTAAACTTTTTCGCCAGTTGTTGCTCCGGGACTGTACTTCCATGCATTTTTTCACGCTGATTATGAATCTGACATGTATTTTATTCATACACGAGTACTTAATATAGAAAAATACGTCTCGAAAAAAAAAGATCGAAAAATTCAAAATGAGATAAAATTTAAACAGTTCGATCGATTTGCGTGCAATTTTAATGGGACGATCGGGCGATCATATTCGATCTGTGTACGCGTTTTTAGCCAGATAGTTAAAAAATTGTGAGCGTTACAGTGCACACAGACATTTTGGAAGAAATTAAAAATGACGTACAAAACAAACAATTGAACATTTTTGGATGACATTTTGACCAAACGCTGACTATTGATCACACATGATGTGTGCCAAATTTCAGCTTGATCGGTCGAGGCGTTCTCGAGTTATAGCGGTTTGAATTTTTCGCGTGCGTTTCGAGCACGCACGCACGCACGCACGCACGCACGCACGCACGCACGCACGCACGGACGCACGCACGCACGCACGCACGCACGCACGCACGCACGCACGCACGCACGCACGCACGCACGCACGCACGCACGCACGCACGCACGCACGCACGCACGCACGCACGCACGCACGCACGCACGCACGCACGCACGCACGCACGCACGCACGCACGCACGCACGCACGCACGCACGCACGCACGCACGCACGCACGCACGCACGCACGCACGCACGCACGCACGCACGCACGCACGCACGCACGCACGCACGCACGCACGCACGCACGCACGCACGCACGCACGCACGCACGCACGCACGCACGCACGCACGCACGCACGCACGCACGCACGCACGCACGCACGCACGCACGCACGCACGCACGCACG
Organism: Amblyjoppa fuscipennis; assembly: GCA_963575735.1. Lineage (NCBI taxonomy): Eukaryota > Metazoa > Arthropoda > Insecta > Hymenoptera > Ichneumonidae > Amblyjoppa > Amblyjoppa fuscipennis. The sequence goes on from OY754488.1 coordinate 21,502,160, forward strand.
CACGCACGCACGCACGCACGCACGCACGCACGCACGCACGCACGCACGCACGCACGCACGCACGCACGCACGCACGCACGCACGCACGCACGCACGCACGCACGCACGCACGCACGCACGCACGCACGCACGCACGCACGCACGCACGCACGCACGCACGCACGCACGCACGCACGCACGCACGCACGCACGCACGCACGCACGCACGCACGCACGCACGCACGCACGCACGCACGCACGCACGCACGCACGCACGCACGCACGCACGCACGCACGCACGCACGCACGCACGCACGCACGCACGCACGCACGCACGCACGCACGCACGCACGCACGCACGCACGCACGCACGCACGCACGCACGCACGCACGCACGCACGCACGCACGCACGCACGCACGCACGCACGCACGCACGCACGCACGCACGCACGCACGCACGCACGCACGCACGCACGCACGCACGCACGCACGACGCACGCACGCACGCCCGCCCGCCCGCCCGCCCGCACGCACGCACGCACGCACGCACGCCCGCCCGCACGCACGCACGCCCGCACGCACATCCGGACATTTTTTCTAAATGCGATTTTTCGATGTTTTCGAATATTCTGAACTCATGAAAACGCTTCCTCTATGAGGAAGCAAAATCCAAACTGCCATACATTTTGAACCGTTTGACGGGGTCATTTTAAATTCAACCTCAACGCTTATTTAATGACGGTTATGTGTGGATCAAATTTTAACCCGATATAAAAAATGATACAATGATATAAAAAATATATATAACGATATAAAAAATTACAGCCGCTACCGGTCGATAATATACGATAAACTGACATTGTCTTCAAATTACTTGTCTCGACGTTTTACAATGGCTTTCAGCATTCCAAGATGAAAATCTCGAAAAAAAAATTCTACGAAAACAAAGCTACTCTTGCTGTGGGCGCAAAAAGAAAAAAAACACGAAAGAAATTAAAAGCATCCGAAAGAAATTAAAAGCAATCGACGACATCCTTTTTCCCTTTTAGTATAAGCAAGAGATCGACGAATTCAAAGTCGGTTGTTCTCCGGTGATTCATAGTACCCACGCTATTATCCAACGGACCGAGAACGCGACGCTCACTGTATCAGCCCCGATCGTATCGTGTATGTAAATACGACACACCATTGATTATTGTTATCATCGTAACGTCTAATCAATTCTTTCAATTATTATTGTCCCTCGTTTATCTTCTCTATCGTTTCTCAACTAACTGAACGTTTATGTTAACATTTAATGTGCACAATATGTGCTATCCGAGAGCGTGCGCGGTTGTATGAAGCGTGTTGTGCCGTATGTGTGCATGAGGAATACCCATTCTATGTGCATGCGCGCGTACGTTTAACGCACAATTAGATGTCATTGCATATCTTGCTGCGTGAGCGAAGAAAAAAAAATTTAAAAATTAAAATAATAGTTCAACGAATGTGTGAGTGCGTTCAAACGGCTGTCTCTTTTGCTTTCTTTACATAGTATTTTTTATAAGATTATAATGAATAAAAAGTAGAAAAAAAAAGTGTGTCAACGGCGAAAAATGTGTCCTGTCGTAGAATTCGTGTGTGCGCGCGTTCATTTGCGGTTTGAAAACCTCACTACACAATCGACAGATCGCGTACGCAAGCTCGTTAACAATTCGTATACTCCTGAGTCTCTTTAACACAAAGCCACACGCCCTTCATACGTTGAAAATTGACCCGAGTGTTTATTCCAAATGAGTAGAATACGAAAAGATATAAATATGTACATTTTACTATTGAATAAAATTAATTAATAATCGGTTCAACTGGACTGAACATAGCGAGAACGGGCGAACGGCGGAAGCTGTTCCGTACCCACCGAGATCTTCCAGCACCTAATTCTCCGCGACGTCCTTAACCCACGAATCTCTACGGCTCGATATTTTTTATTGTATAAGACTGTCTATGAAAAAATTAAAAATAAATCACTGTGTCTATCTTCAGTTTTTATCGTTCATACATTTCATTGCTACACCCCGGGAGGGTATAGATCTACCCTCCCGGAAGCGTTAAGAGGAAAAAAAAAAAAAAACAGTAATAAATATTACGCAGCCGAACGCATGCGTGTCCAAGTGACAAATTTGTTCGTACGACTGCTGCAACTGTACAGACACATCAACGTCTTAAGAGCATGTGAACTTCCCCCCTCCCATTCCGTGCTCAGTCGATATCGAAAACTTTAATCAACTTTTTTCACGGATACTAGCATCCACGATCAAAAGAAAAGTTTTATCGAAAGCTGACATGTAATCCGTATTCGATACTTTTCTTTGCACCTTTGATATCACCCTCCGTGAACAAAGTTGATTACAGTATCCCATACCGACCGTGGTATTTCACCTTCCCTTAGCGCCATGTGAAAGAGAGAGCGAGAGCGAGAGTGAGAGGGGGAGAGGGGGATTGATTGATTGATTGATTTTATTATGCCCAAGTTGACTAAAGGCCAAAATTATAAATATCGTAGGATACAGCGGTACTTAAAAATAAAAATAAAAATAATCGAGAAGGTGAGTACCATTGAAAGTAATTAAATTAGCAGTAATAGTATCAGTAGATAACGACAGCAGTAACGACTTACGCCTAATTAAAAGAAAATAACCTGGGGGAAACATAGCAATATAAAATAAACTATAATGAGAGAAAATAAAGTGTCACTCGGTGACTCAAATAAAATATAGAAATCGCAAACAAGTCTAACAAGTCTAACGACGGGTAGCCAATAGAATTAAGTTTGACGCCAGTGTTCTATCTCGGATTGGAAAAGATGGTCGAAGAGACCGTCGCTTAAAAATAGGTAGAGAAGGTGCAGACACAACCAAATGCGAGAGGGAATGCCAGAGGTAGGTTGCCGATAAGTGGAACGAATTCCGATAGGTAGTAGTACCGTGATGTGGGATGGCGAAAGTGAGATTTTGTTGAAGTTGCCGAGTATGTCTAGGGGGATTGGCTGGCCGTCTGGTAAATAGTTCGCTTAGATACGTGGGTGACTCCAGGTTTAGTATGCGATAGACTTGAATCGCTAGAAAATAGAACCTACGATTCCTCACAGAAAGCCATCGTAGCTGGTGACGATAGGGGGTAATGTGGACATCGCGGCGCAGATTAAAAATAAAACGAATACACATATTGACAAGACGCTGGAGTTTTGTATTCAACTCGTCGGTTAGACTGTGATAGACGACGCAGCAGTAATCGATGTGCGAGAAGATAAGTGCCGAGACGAGTTTAATGCGGAGTGAAGTCGATAAAGAGTTCTTGTGATATTTTAATTTGTGAAGCGATCCATGGACTTTCTGGGAGACGTGAGAGATGTGTTTATTCCAGGAAAGATTAGAAGAGAAGTGTACCCCAATGTTACAGGCTTGGAGAACAAAAGGAATGGGGATGTCATTGACGATTGCAGGCGGCAAGGTGTCAGGTTCAAGGCTACGTACATATGCATTGCTATCGAGGATCATAATTTTAGATTTCCTTAGGTTAAGTGAGAGGCCACTCGTTGTAGCATAGTTAGCAATGACTCTGACGTCATGGTTGACGAGAGACATGGCATTTCTGATGTCAGAGGGTGAGCATTGTGGGTGGATTTGGGTGTCGTCGGCAAAGATCATATGGTCGCAATACCGTAACCCGTCGGTAAGGTCGTTGATAAATAGAGAAAAGAGTAAAGGTCCAAGGACGGAGCCCTGTGGGACTCCCGCAGAGGTGGTAAGCCACTCGGAGCGCAAAGTCCCTTCACCGACAACTGATTGCGAGCAACCAGTAAGATAAGCGAAAAGCCATGTTAGGACATGCGAAGTGAAACCAAGACGCCGTAATTTAAGGAGAAGAATAGAATGAAAGACGGTGTCAAAGGCTTTGCTGAAGTCGAAGAGGACAAGGATCGTGACCTTACGTGCGTCAACACCGAGATTGATGTCATTAGTCACTCTCAGGAGAGCAGACTGGGTGCTGTTGGCAGTGCGAAAACCCGATTGTCGGGAATCAAATATGTTGTTGGACTCGATGAATGCAGTGATCTGACTGTGGACTATCCGTTCAAAAAGTTTAGAGAGCTCACTAAGGTTCGCGATAGGTCGAGTGTCGGATGGTGAAAGAGGCGTTTTCATTTTGGAAAGCGGACGGATAAAAGCACGCTTCCATATAGCTGAGAAATAGGATGATTGCAAGCAAAGGTTGAAGAAGATAGCGAGCGAGGATGAAATAGCAGGTAGTGCATTATAAATGGCAAATTGAGATAGTCCGTCCGGCCCTGAAGAGAGAGATTAAGGCGAGAGCAAGTGTGAGAATTTTAGTATGTCGTCGATAGTGACCGGTTGGAAGGAGAAGGAAGGACCCATTGGGAGAGGAGACGACAGTATGCCAAGGAATTCATCGTGTGTCAAAGCAGGGGTGGGATCAGAAATCGACGCGTAGAAAGCATTTAGCTGATCGGCCGAAAAAAAGTGCAAGGGTGATGAGAAGTTGACTGACCAATCCAAGGGGGAGAGGGGGAGAGGGGGAGAGGGGGAGAGGGGTAGAGGGGGAGAGGGGGAGAGGGGGAGAGGGGGAGGGGGAGGGAGAGGGAGAGGGAGAGGGAGAGGGAGAGGGAGAGGGAGAGGGAGAGGGAGAGGGAGAGGGAGAGGGAGAGGGAGAGGGAGAGGGAGAGGGAGAGGGAGAGGGAGAGGGAGAGGGAGAGGGAGAGGGAGAGGGAGAGGGAGAGGGAGAGGGAGAGGGAGAGGGAGAGGGAGAGGGAGAGGGAGAGGGAGAGGGAGAGGGAGAGGGAGAGGGAGAGGGAGAGGGAGAGGGAGAGGGAGAGGGAGAGGGAGAGGGAGAGGGAGAGGGAGAGGGAGAGGGAGAGGGAGAGGGAGAGGGAGAGGGAGAGGGAGAGGGAGAGGGAGAGGGAGAGGGAGAGGGCGTCGTTTATTTCGTGCCCTGGGGCAAAGCTCCCGAAAAGCACCGTGCCAAAATACAAATTACAAATACAATGAAGCCATGAAATAAATAAAATCGAAAACAAATAAACAGAAAATTCACCCGAAAATACACTTAAAAGTAACCCAGAAGTTCAAGGGAAAAGTCCGAAACAAAAGAAGAAACTAAATCAGCATCACAAAGGCAAGCCGAAATAACCGACCAAAAATAATTTAAAAAACGAAATTATCGCGTAGAAATACATGGAAATAAGAAATAATACAAAATCATAGAGATAATAGAATACTAATGATAATAATTGTGCAGAAATACATCGAAACAAAGAAATAACAGAAAATCATAGAGATAATAGAACAAAAGATGTACCACGTGACGTATCAGTGCGAGAGAGATGGATGCATTTTCCAAATCAATGTCATTTAAAACCAGTTGACGTTTCGGACAAAACGGAAGCATCATCGAACGCGGTATTGAATTATATATCCGCTAATGCTTTGCTTTTTCCCGATAAGTTTACGGTCTCTGAATAGCATTCATTACAGATTTTGGTTACCGAGGGAGTTCTTTCGCATGTCCTTAAAAGATATCACGGGTGGCCGTCATGATTTACCCTGTGTAGGGTGCTAATTTATCAACCGTCTAATATGTAACGTACGTCGGCAATTCCGAGTTCTACGGTGGGAAAAAAAAAACTTGTTCGGGCAAATGAGACGTCGGTTAAGGGGATTTCGGTGAATCGATACATTCGACACACCGATACAGTCGAAATTATGGTAATTCAACGAAATGGTATTTCGTCGAATTGAGAACACCCCATGCTCTCGCGGTTTCGTATAAAATACTTTCGAGTTCCGTACGGAACCGTCACAATAAAAGAGCTCAAATTTCGTGCAATACGTATTACACGAAATTTGAGCTCTTTTTTACGTTTTGTGACGGTCATGTTGTCAAGTAGTTACGATTATTTCTACGATAACAGACTCGTCTCCATTGCGAACGACTTGCCGTCACTTGTCCTAAAAATCTAATAATCCCGAACGGCTCCAATAAACGCCCGAAATCTATTCATACGACGTAGCCTTTACCCGAAATTGTATTCTACCGAATTACAAAGCAACCAATGTTCATTGGTCCGAATGTTCAAGTTTACGAAATGTTATTTTGCCATAATGCCGACGGTTCAATACATCGAAACATCGATTGCCCGAAATTCATTCATCCGTCGTCTCATTTGCCCGAAAATCTGTTTTACCATCGTAGAGCTCGTTGTGACCGACAGTCGTAACACCGACAATCGATAAGTTAGAGTTCTACAATTTGTACTGTAGTCGCCTCGCCGTAAGATCGCTCCTCTGAGAAAATCCCGAACTTATGGTAATGCTATCTTAACGTCAGTTGCGTCAAATGTCAATTGTTGTAACAATTGAAATTTGACATATCGTAAGGTTAAGATAGCATTAGCATATGTTCGGAATTTCAATTCTGAAAAAGTTCTTTAACTAAGTACCGTAAGTTCGAGATTTTCTGAAACAAGCGATCTTACGGCGCGGCGACTATAGTATAAACGTTAGAACTTTAACTTATCGATTGACGAAGTGACGACCGTCAGTCGCCACGAACTCTCCGATGGTAAAACAGATTTTCGGGCAAACGAGACGACGGGCGAATGGATTTCGGGCAATCGATCTTTCGGTATATCAAACCATCGGGATTATGGCAAGTCGGAAGGAATAATATTTCGTGATCTTGAACATTCGGATAAATGATCATTCGGCGTTGTAGTCCTTAAGTAGATTAAAATTTTGGATAAACACTACATCGGATGAATGAATTTCGGGCATTTTAAGAGTTCGGAATTATGAGATTTAGGACAAGTGGCGATAAGCCGTTCGAACGGATCGGGATCGCGAAAAGCGGCGGGGGGGGGATCATTATTGTTATTAATATGATTGGGGCATGGCTCCGGAAGTCGATACTGTAACTAAACCATACAGAAATGGCGGCAAAAGCTACCCGTAGCAAAGAATATGGATAGCATAGAAGCGTACTTCCCATAGCCCACTTGAAGCCAAAAAGTTGGGGTGATGTCGACGAGCTTATCACCCAAGTGGTAAGATGTCGCTACAGTAGCGTGCGAGTGTGTATTGTACATGTGACCACATGTGACCACATGTGGTATCACCCAAGTGGTAAGATGTCGCTACAGTAGCGTGCGAGTGTGTATTGTACATGTGGCCACATGTGACCACATGTACAATACACACTTGCACGCTGCTGTAGCGACATCTTACCACTTGGGTGATAAGCTCGTCGACATCACCCCAACTTTTTGGCTTCAAGTGGGCTATGGGAAGTACGCTTCTGTGCTATCCATATTCTTTGCCCGTTGGTTTCTCGTTGGGTGAGGAGAGAATGTTCGCAGCTAACTCTGATGGATCAGTGTCGTTCGATGTTTGTCCGAGTGAGGTCAGCACCGTGATTGCAACGTTTCTCCTCAAAGTTCTCAACATAAAAAGCGAATTAGTCACTCGTCGTCGAACCACCCGGAGATGAGGACGAATGCATTGATGATCTTAAGGTAAAGGTCCTAATGGCCGGACAAAGTGTGCATGGAAGATAGACGGAAGCGAAATTTTTCATGCATGTCCGGGGACTTGGATGGCTCCCTAAGGTGTGTGGCCTTTGGTAATTTTACCTCACCCGATTCCCGACGGTGGCGGTACGTTGTATCCCCTTGATAAACTTTTGCAGCTCGTCGTTGTTTTATCTTAATATCTTAATTGGCATACGAGACAACGCATGACGCTCGAGCAAACGTCGGCTAGACACATTTGATCCTGCTGAAATTCAATCGCGATATGTACGCGATACAGAAGAATTTTCATCCCCGTGAAATATCAAGTCCCTGGCTTACATTACAACGTTTAGGCATCGATCTATTGTCTCGCGTGTACGATTGAGTCGGTCCCTTTGTCGCATCATCCTTCTCAGGACGAAATAATACCGGCTCTGGAGATCCGATCGGTCTCATGGCTTTATGAAATTCATGAGCACATCCGTGCCACACTCCGCATGAACAGTGGAAGGAATGAAATACTATTTCGCAAACATTGCGCAATGCGAAATCGAAGTATACGGAGAGGAGTTCGAGTCAGCGAAGATTGCAGGGACGAAGGGGGTAAGGTGGGCAATCGCGATACAGAAGAATTTTCATCCCCGTGAAATATCAAGTCCCTGGATTACATTACAACGTTTAGGCATCGATCTATTGTCTCGCGTGTACGATTGAGTCGGTCCCTTTGTCGCATCATCCTTCTCAAGACGAAATAATACCGGCTCTGGAGATCCGATCGGTCTCATGGCTTTATGAAATTCATGAGCACATCCGTGCCACACTCCGCATGAACAGTGGAAGGAATGAAATACTATTTCGCAAACATTGCGCAATGCGAAATCGAAGTATACGGAGAGAGGAGTTCGAGTCAGCGAAGATTGCAGGGACGAAGGGGGTAAGGTGGGCAATCGCGATACGGCAAATATACCCTCGCAACAATTGTCGCTTAACTTATGATAAATACATAGGAGATGTGCCGGCGCGTCCTTATAACAGAGCACCGATGAAATTCCTCTGGGCACGTCAAGGGTAACGGGGTCTCGTATGATCATAGCGTGTACACCACGTATGACGCGCTATTCTTTCGTCTGACAAATGTCAGAGTAATCGTGCAGCATAAATTAATCTCACCGCAGCGCTAATCCATCGGATTGATGCGCTGTTGATGAGTACAATCGCATTTTTCGACCGACATAGCCAATACAGGCGATGCATTACGATAGCCCCGATATCGTAATACTTTTGGAAAGTTTTTTCGCCCAATTATCAAGAATCCCGGTCGTTTTCCTCGGGAACCTTCCGGGCCTTTACAATGCTACCCTATTATACTACTCCGGTTTTATTGTGTTCATCTCGATAAGTTATGCCCAATCATGCGGTTGAAAAAAACTCATTGTTTGCCTGAAAGTGACGTGTTTCCAGCATGAATTTACTTCCGGTCGAAAAAAAAACAAAAGATTTTTCAACAGGAAGCGACGTATTACCGGTATGACGACACTTTCGGTCGAAAAAAAAGAGATTTTTAACCGGACGTGACGTATTTCCGGTACGACGACAGTTCCGGCTGAATAATGCGATTATCAGATCCGGAAGTGACGTATTTACGGTAAATCTGCGGAAATCTAAATTTCCGCTTTCTAAATTCCATAGCGAGTATTGTACTACCTGTCGGTATTACAATATTTTGGACAATGCAGCCAATTTTGTGCTCCACGCATCGTTGGTCAAATTATCAGCCCCGCAAGCTTTTTCAAACTCAGGATCCTAAAAAAAAAAAAAAAAAAAAAAAAAAAAAAAAAAAAAAAAAAAAAACGAAGAAGGATGTTAATTTTCTTAGATCGCCAGTTTTTCTTGCCATCGGGAACCGCGTAAAATTGTACTGGATCGCGTTTCACGGGGACTCGCGTCGTGCATTGAAACAACAACAAGTGAGATCTGTTCTGGTAGCGCGATCGTCTCTCGGTGCCACCTTTCCAACGGCGCTATCGACCGTTCTCCCCGACAGCCGATTCCGTAATCCTTTGTCTCTGTCCTGCGGGGGCTCCTATAACGGCCCGGTCGTTGCAGCGTCGCGGTGGCACAACGGAGGCGCAAAAGTCACGATTGGCTACGTGAATCTACCAATGGGTGAACACTCCCATTCATAAGTTGCCCCGCTTCCGGAGGTGGAATAAGTGGGGAAAGCCACGGTGAGGTCTCAAGCTTCGGAACCCGGCCAGGCCAACACTTTTCAACTGTTGGCGCGCACCGTACGTGGCGCGTCCGATCTTCACCGGGGGGGGCTCCGTGCGCTTCGTCACGCGGCGAACTTTCCCCCCGGCAGGCATAAATGCAGCGAAAACGTAGAGCGGCTTCGGTCGAGGAGAGGCGTTTTCGTACGTCCGATATCTTCACCCTCCCGAAGAACTCGTGCGCACTCTCCATAATTCGAAGGCAACGATTGGCTCCCTCGCCGAGGGTTTTTTTTTCCCCATTTTTTTCTTTCCTCTTTACCATTCCTCGTAAGGGGTTGTGCACTCGATCGGGAGGGTCATGGGGGGGAGGGGGGGGGGGGTGTGTCGGCGGAATCGCTCTTCGTCACGTCAACGAGGTAATATGGATTTATAGTCCAGCCTTAGGAGACACGCTCGCGGTCGGGCTTAAAGTTCGAGGGTAAATGGAACGGAAGCTTCGCGGTATGTACGTGAAATATGGTTATTGCCGACGATCAGGCCCGCGCAGAGCGATCGAAGAGGGTAGTTCCCGATCGCGCATGCGCAAGAGAAGAAAAAAAAAAAAAAAACCCCGTCAGATATTCTCATCTATAGTCGCAGAAGTACAATCAGCGAATGGAATTTTAACGAGACACGATCATCGTCACGGAAACTTCGGCACATGACAATTGTTACGTATTCGAACGACGAAAAATCTCTCGGCGATAATCGAACGAAGCGCCCTGCACACAGAGAAAAAAAAAAGTTTATTAATCGTCAGTAAAATCGATTATTAGAATATTTTTATTTGAATTAATTAAATGTTTATTTGACTCAAGGATATTTTTTAATTGATTCGAGTACATGCGATATTGAACTCTAATGAAATTCATTAGATTTTCAATAAAACTCTATTGAGCCCATATTTAAATGAGCAATTTTATTTGCTCCATATAAATTTTATTTGGTTTGAATAAATTTTATTTTATTTTTTTTCTCTGCGTCTGGACGCGACGTCCCGATCGGGAGTAACGAGACGGGCTCATAGACGAATGTTTGGTCCCAGAGGTGGCGCAATTTATTTTTGGTCGAAAGTGATCGCGTGTCCCTCACCGTGGCGCGAAGAATCGACGGAGAGAGTGTAAATAACGCTTTACGGAGAGAAAGAAACGGAGGAACGGTGAGCAGGTGAAGGTCATGTGAAATATTTGCACTTTGTTTGTAATCTGCGTAACCTATTACAGATAATAAATCCGTGAAGCTTAGAGCCCTACTGCGCGGATAGAATACAAGTTTCACAATCCCAAAGAGAAAGGGAATCTCTTGTGTACCGTGCGCGGCTCTGCGCTGTGCCAGCACAGCGGCGGCGTTGCGCGCTCACCGATCTCGGTCCCGCGCGCACATGAGACGACGTACACCTCCTCTGTGCCACCGCGCGCGCGCGCGCACACACACACACACACACACACGCGCGCGCACATACACACACACGCACACACACGGAGGAGAACCAACGTCAGAGATCACGATGCACGGGAGAGTACGAGTAAGTTCACCCACATTAAAGTCGCATATAAGAAAACAATCCCGAGGACTTTAAGCGAGTACACCGAGTTTCAGAGATTCTTCGCTCGGTTCACGGTATCGTTGCATCCAAACTCTCCGAGCTACCGGCAATTATCGACGTAGAGGAGGAAGCCAATTTATGACCGACCGACGATATCGCCGATTTTGCTTGCTCAATTGTATTCGGACGAAACTCTTTGTACCGAGTTTCGAGTAGCAGAGAGGTATTTTTTTTTTTTTTTATTATTTATTTTATCATGTAACAGCATGAAAAAAAAAAAATGATTGCCGATAAAGATTGAGACGCGTGACGAAAATTATCATTTGACTCGGCGTCGAATTTTGGTCGAAATTGTTTACGGGGCTCAAGGCCGCGAGGTCGGTCAAGGCCGCTGGATCAACGTCCGCAAGCTGGTCAGAGGAATCACGATTCCAGCTATGCTCCGGGATGAACAGCATCGGATTGTGTGATAACATCGTGCGAGATGAAACCAGCGAGAATCCTCGGGTTTTTTTTTTATTTTTTATTTTTTTTTTTTATTTCGCTCGAATTCGCGAGGTAACACGGGAGCTGCGCGAATCGCACGGTGGTTTTATCGTTAGGCGCTCCCGCAATAATTCACGTGTCTTCAACATAAATCGCCATAAATCTCTCGGTGAGAGGAGGGCGATCACGTACTATACAAAAACAACACGAAGATTAATATTATTCCGCAAGCTCATCCCTCCTCGAATTTCCACAGGCGGTGAGCTCGTCGACTGGAGAACGGAGAAAAGGGCAAGCCGGCAATTCGTCCGGAATACCAAGTGCTGGAGAAATTGAAAAAAAAAAAAATAAAAAAAAATCCTATCCTGGAAGGACAACGATGGAGATTCTTCCGCAATCCTCGGATCAACGTTGCTGTCTCGAAAGGACTCTGCGATATCATTCGAGGAATAACATACGGAGAGAGAGAGAGAGAGAGGCTATTCGCGACGTATTCGCGGATAGCCGGACCGTGTTTCGGATGACGTCAGGGCAAGCGTTGGCGTTGGCCATGGCTATCGCCGGTCGGAGTATGGTACAAGAGAGGAGTCCGCTTGAGTGCGGGTAGTGGGAGACACACATCGTCCACGTACGATAGGAGAGAGAGAGACGACGAGCGAGCGTGAGAAGCGGAGCAAGGGAGATGGTGTCCGCGGCGCGGTGGTTCGAACGAAGGTGGGGATAAAAGGAGCGAGACAGCAGAAGGAAGGAGAGTCAAAGTAGGGAGTGGTATGGGTGGGATGGACGAGGGGCTTAAGGGACGAAAGGTGTGCTTGATGGCCGCCTAAGCCTGGCTGGCTAGCTCGCATGGATCGCTCGCGCCCGGGGCGTGAGCAACCACCAGGGGGAGAGAACCGAGAGGAGGCTCTCTCGGTCGTTCGGTTTCTCTCGCGGTCTCCGCGATCTCCGCGGCGTTCTCTCTCGGCGTTCTCCTTCTCTCATCGCGGGACGGTCTCTCGTGGTGTTCCAGGCATCGCCACGAACACCGGCCAGTTACCGCGGAACCGTTGCCTCAGCGACACGCATGCACGCATGCGTTAAAAAAAAAAAAAAAACAGAATTCCGTATTTATACATACATATATATATGTATGTACATAAACGCACATGCCTATCGTCAGTGGTAGTCGGTTATTCCAGGAGTGGAGAACGCCGTCGAGCGAAGTTGCCGCGCTGAGTCGAGTCCTCCTCCACTTCGAGTCCATCATCCCCCATACGATTATTCTCCCACTCTCTCGCCCCTCCCCCCCCCCGCCCCTCTCAACCCTACCTACCGTTCGGATTCTCTTCGCCCTTCTTCCTCGGGCCCGAGGTTGCTCGGGATAGAAGAGGAGGAGAGAGGGAACGGAAAAAAAAAAATCAACAACATTCTACCACCTCTCCGCGGCTTTTTCCACCCTTCTTCGTTCTTCCTTCCTCGACGCCCGCTACCATCTCGGTCCTCGTGGCTCGCGCCGCGTTAACGGGAGCATGCTGTCATTGTAAACGTCACTGGCACGTCGGTGGATCGTGCGTCTCCTCCTTCGCTCAGGCAACGGTTGTGGGGCTGCCTTCGTTACCGAGTTCTCTGTAGTTGTCGCACGATCCTCAACCGCCGGTGTTTCGTTCTTCACGCTCCGTCGTCTCCGTTGTTTTTTAAATTTTTTTCACCGCGATTAATCGAAACGCTGCCCCCGCGGCGTCCACGCGGCCCGAGGCGGCACAACCATCCGCGACACGATCGTCGCCGGTTTCTTGTTTCGATGTACACACCTCGAGTGTCGGCGATTCCGATCGATCAATCGCGTGTGCGCGACGCGACGGCAAACGCGCGCTCGAACTATCCCTCGACTAGTCGTCGCGGAAACTCAACGGTGACAGTTACCTTTCTTGCTGACTCCGGACTAATAGTCGTGGGCAGTTGGATGTTTTAATTGGATAGCAAACGACAAGAAACTAAACGAGGAAGGCAACGATGCACGCATTCCCGATGGGCTACTGTGCGCGCACGTGACATCGTTCGTGTCAGCGTTTTTGTCCCCCTGTGTCGCCGATAGCGTGAACTAAACGTGGCAATTGTTTCATCTGGGATAGTAATTTTTTTTTTTTTTTTCCATTGGATCGAAGCCGAACTCGGAATCGGGCCTCGCTACCGGCGACCAGAGCGGCCGCTCTGACCTCCCAAGTTTCGTCAATCCGGTCCCGCACTTCAGTCCCGCACGACGCACAAAAGCCGATAGCGATAAAAAATTGATGCTCAACCGACGACTCGAAATCGGGAAAATGTACCGGACTAAATGAGTGCAAATCGACGCGGCAAAGACTGGGGTGAATCGGATTCCGGTGGTAAAGTGACAATCGAGGACCGTCCGAAGCTCCCGGAAACAGAGAGCCGAAGTGCCAGTCGGTAGCCGGCGAAGAAAGGACGAAACAAAGTAAAATTAAAAAAAAAAAAAAAAAAAAAAAAAAAAACAAGGAAAAAAAAAGAAGTGGCAAGGGCTGCAACGACGGATTGAATGGTTCCGCGGGGGGCCGCCCTTGGGAGGTCAGCCTGGGAGCAGCCAGAGCCGGAACAGCGAGGGTTTTACGACTCGCCGCCCCCCCGGATGGACGCGAGCGTGTGCTGTTTGCCCACTGCCGGCTCGGGGGCCCAGCATCAGTCCCATCATCCAGTTAGTTTGCCATCTGGAGGTCAGCCAACGATACAGCCGCCGTATCAGTATGCCGATCAAATAGTGCCGGATCGGGGCCAGCCCGACGGGCTGGCTCTCGTCGGCGCTGGTCATCAGGAGGCATGGCAGCAGAATTCGTCGTCGGCCGGTATCAATGGCATAGCCGGTACAACCACTACGACGTACATCGATTATTCGTGGCTGCAGATGCAGGTGAGACTGTTCTGTCGAACTAAACCACTCGGTCGGAACCGACGCATCGGTTGAACTCGGAGCTGTAAAAAGAAAAAAAAGACAAGGATTTATTCACTTTTTTTTTTTTTTTGTCTTTTTTTAAATGTAGGGAGAAACGTACATAGCGGCTGCGTTAGAGCAAAACGAGAGGAACATTCTGCAAACGACAAATGTGTCATTGGTAATGTCTCAATAGCGTGGGCTCGGAAAGAAACATCCGTGGAATGACAATGATTTCGCATGCGAGCGAAAAACGACGTGGAACATAGATACGCAGACAGAGAGAGAGAGAGAGAGAGAGAGAGAGAGATGTGTGTTTTTCTCTGTAGGTGGCTGCGCGGAGAGCGCGGCTCGAGTAGATTTATCGGCATTGCCGGGGTGCCGAACGTGAGGGTATTCACGCACGCGCGTACCACGGAGACCGGCACTGTGTACTTGTCGCTCCGTTCGTCAATGTACGCTAGGACATTTTTCGAAATATCATTCGACGGACGTGCGAAATTCTATTCGTCGCTCCATTAGAACTCCGACGCTAATACGTCCGAGGGGAAAAAAAAGACACTTTTCGCATCCACCTCGGGGCTAATGCCGATGGCGTTATTATTCAATCGAACGACTTCCCTCGCGAGATATCTCGCGCCGAGAAATCGAGTACGATGAGGATATAGGGAGGGATAAACAAACAAAAAAAAAAAAACCTTCGTGTCTGAAAACGAGGGAGTCAATATGGGCGCGCCTCCGACTCGGCGCTCTCCGAGAGCCGTGAGAGCTGCGTCAATCACGAAACTCCGGGTAGTTTTACTGTCATGAGAGTTTTTAATGTCGGCCAGTGTTCTTGGCGCACAAAAAAAAAAAAAAAAAAAAATTTAAGTTAAAGTAAATTGATAATACAGGATTAAATGTGATGAATTTCTCGAGGTAAAATGTAGCCCCGAAGAGCCAACAGATCAGTGGCTATTGATCATTGGTACAAGACAATGATTCAATCGTCAAGATCTCTTTCAAAAGCGATTGTCTCCGCGATGCTTTGAATAATCGTCGCATATTAAATAAAAGCATCGCGTGAGGTCCCCTCCGGAGGAATGGCGTAAGCGGGGTGTACAGGCGATTTATCCGTTCGATCGGATCGAAGCTAAGTAGCCGTGTATGAAGTAAGCGGGCAGGCATTTAGCGCTCGCGAGGGGCGTCCCGAGACGCGGTCGAGGAAAAATAATGACACGGTATCTCCACTGTCGTTCTTGCGCGGGTGGTGTCACTGCTATTTTTCCCCGGTCGCATCGCCGCGCGAAAATAATATATTCACAAATCGGTACATAATAAGCAAAAAGAGAATGGCCATGTTATTATGTCGCCTCGTGCATTAACGAGAGAGAGAGAGAGAGAACCCCATAGGTGGTAATCTCGGAGCGTTAAAAGCACGTGGTGTGTAATCCAGCCGGTATGCGTTTACAAATATCGCGTGCATATATTGAAAAAAAAAAAAAGAAGTTGATCATATTTCCCCTGGCGGCAAAATACGTCTCCTCCGACGTTACAGCGTTTTACGTGCGTACAACGATCGTGAATTTTTCTTCTCACGCGTTCACGTTTCGAGATGGAAAATAATCGAGCGGTTGTTTATTGCGCCACAGCCGCGCTTCGTCCGCTCGCGGGCTAAACGCTGAAGAAGAAACCGGGAATCAAACTTGGTTGTATTCTTCCGCATATATAAAAAAACACACACACACACACACACATGTTTCCGAGCGATATGGATAATGTATTGACTTTATATGAGAACGCTCGTCATAAAATAATAAGGCAAAGTAATGGGTACCCTATTACTACTATCATATCGTTTGGCTGACGAGTCTTCCTCCCCTCTGTCGTCTTCCTTCGTTCCCGTGTGTGCACTAAATGTGACTGTGTGTGTGTGCGCGCGCGCGCGCGCGCGTCTTCTTCTCTCGCTCTCGGGTTGCGCCCCCTCATCTCTCACTCTCCGCACCACTTGCCCGTCGCGGCGGTCGCCCAACGTTAAAGCTATAATGTTGACAAGGTAAATATCCTTTGATACGCCGTCCGTCTGGGACACGCGTCGCATATTACAAAGAAGGGTATATCGCTCTCTCGCTTATTTTTTTTTCTTCTCTTACGCTTTTCTCTCTTCACTATTATTCTCTCTGAGGCTGTGTCTCTCGACTTCCACACATGTGTCTCGGTGTATCCTCGTAACTGACTATATATTTTGTAGTTGGATTTTTTTTTTCACAGAACCCCCCATCTGGAAAGACCGCAAGAGAGATAAGTTCGACGAGAGCTTCGATGCTGCGCGGTGAGCCTCTCGGAATTCGAAGGTGTTCACGGTTCGGCGATACGCGTAGCCCCCCCCCCCCCCCCCCCCCCCGCCCCTCGTTCGCAATCCGCTGCGCCGGGGTTGTCGTCCCCAAAGGGGGCTCCCCTCGCGATCAGATATAATTCCATTAATTCCCCATGACGCGCGGTAGTTATTTAACGATTGTTGACCCAAAGAGGGTCTCCGGTGTGCCAACCGCATTCGTCACACTTTGGGTAATCCCTAAGGCGACACGTGCAAGATACATATCCGCGGGCTTGTATATGGGCGGCAAAATGCGGCGATACTCTGACGAACGAACGGAAATTCACGATTACCATATCCGGACCGAAAAGGAGTGTGTGTGTGTGCGCGCGTCCAACTGTCGGGAGAGGTGACCGGACGAAGCGTTTCCACGGTTCAGCTACCCTCGGCTCGGGGAGAATCGCGGGACCCTTCGATTATTTATTTTCGAACGATCGAGCTGCGAGCCAAGCTCCCAATTAGCCCCGGACTTTATTCCGAGTGGAGGGTTTTTATAAGTTAAAAAAAAAATAAATTACTATATTATCGATAGCGGAAAGATTGAGTCGAGGATCCTTTTGCGTAATGAAAAAATTGAGGGACTCTTGCGGCGGATTATCTGCAGTATGATAGTACGGGTAATAGTCTCGGGCGAGCAGTGACTCACATCGTTGGAGAACCGACGGGGAAGACGAGTGGGTGTTCGTGCAGTTACTCGCGTTGCATCGCCCATCCACTCGCCCGTCGTACCTGCTGCTCTCCCGGGCGTACAACTCTCCGCCAGCGAGGATCTATCGAAATAATAATCCTTTCTCCGATGGAGACTCTCATGCAGGTTCATCACGGTCCGTTCATGCAGGAAACTCCTCCCTAAACTTACTGATATTAAAAACGTATCTTTCGATTTCTCGTTCTCTCACTTCCGAGCGAACCGAACTGGAATTAACCCTCTAACTCGCCAAGTAGGATTCTCTGGGCTTTGTTCATTTTTTTTTTTTTTTTTTTATAAAAAATTAATTGGCCTTATAGTTTTTTTTTTTTTTTTTTAAACGTGACTCTCGTGCAGGTTCATCTCGGTCCGTTCCTGCAAGAAATTCCTCCCTAAACTTACACCCAGAAAAACAATTTACATTGACAGCCACCGTTTATTTGGTTTATGTAAAATATTTTATTAAAATAAATATTTATTTAAATCAAATAAATATTTTACTTAAACAAAATAAACGATGGCCGTCAAATAAATTATTTTTCTGGGTGTACTGCTATTAAAAACGTATCTTGCGATTTCTCGTTTTCTCACATCCAAGCGTACCGCACTGGAATTAACCCTCTGACTCGTCAAGCAGTCTTCTCCTAAGCTCTGTTCATTTTTTTTTATTAAAAAATAAAAAATTAATTGGCCTTATAGTTTTTTTTTTTTTTTTTAACGTTATGCAAATCTCCATTCGATAGGCAAACAAATTTATACACTCGAGCCATTATCTCACGAGCGAACGTTAATGGAAATTGTAACGTTATAAAAAAAAAAAATATATATATATATATATATATATATGTATAACATAGCCTCGCTCGTAATTCTTCGCCGATCGTAAACTCGGTGTATCAGTGGATGATCTATCCTCGACGGTATAATACTATATCGATGCGACGATGAAACGACGAGCTCTCGTTACTTTATCTCCATCATATAATACGGCATACACGCCGAAGAGCCGTTAATAAATACTGTACACGTGAAGCTATCGGTACAGATTGTCTTATTAAGGAATGGGGGGGGGGGGGGGGGTGGGGGGAGAGAGGTACAGTGCCGGTATTTCGTGCTTCTCGTATAGGTACTCGACTATTCGGCGACGATGTTGGCACATCGTCGTCCCCCGAGAGGGGGAGGGGGGGGGAGGGGGCGGAGAGGGGGAGGGGGAACTTAGAGGCTTAACAGTGTTGCGTTTCTATACATAATACTCACTGGCTATATTCGTCTCACTTTGCGCCGAGAGTGCACCAAACCAATGTTCCGGACAATTTACTCACGAAATTAGTTACAAAACGCTCGACCTATCTACCCATCAGCCACTTCCGCTTCCTTCCACGGTAAATAGATGGACGCGACCATTAAATCCACCGAGAGTTGAGAAGAGTTATTGTTCACGGACTGCCATAATGGATTTGAGCGTAGTTACGCGCGCGAGCTCTCGCGAACGTAATATATATATATATGTAAAAGGGTAAGAGAGCGATATAGATATATATTGTTCAGCGACTGTGCAGCGAGAGCGCATACAAGTTATAGTGTATGCGTGTTGCACATGCCGCTAGCTTCTTTCTTCAATTCAATTTTTTTTTTTTTTTTTTAAGGTTTATCGTCACAGAAACGCAGCAACGATAGTGTCGTATTCTAATTCTTACTCTTCTTCGTCCTGTATAGATTTGCGGTTCGGAGTGTGTTTCGAGGGTCCGGTAACCGGGACTTTGAAAATCGCGTGAATGATGGAACCGAGACGAGAGATCTTGCGACACTTTTTGATTTAATTTAAAAAATTACGGTGTATCGTCACGGTAAGGCCGTAATTATAGTCTCCCGTTATAATTCTTCTTCTTCTACTTCTTCAGATATAGATGCACGGTTCTGAAGGTGTTTTGAGAAACCGCTAGCTGGGACTTTGATAATCGCGTAAACGATTTATTCGACGAGAGTTCATTGCGACATTTTTCAATTTAATTTGAAACAACAACAAAAAAAATACGGTGTATCGTCACAGTGAGTCAGCAATTATAGGTCCTCATTCTAATCCTTATTCTTCTTCTTCAGATATAGATGCACGATTCTGAAGGTCTTTTGAGAAACCGGTAGCCAGAACTTTGATAATCGCGCGAATGACGTATCCGACGAGAGTTCATTTCGACTTTTTTAATTCAATTTAAAACAAAACAAAAAAAAACGGTGTATCGCCACAGTAAGGCAGCAATTATGGGTCCTCATTATGATCCTTATTCTTCTTCTTCAGATATGGATTCATGGTTTGTAGTGTGTTTTGAGAAACCGGTAGCCGGAACTTTGATAATCGCGCGAATGACATATCCGACGAGAGTTCATTTCGACTTTTTTAATTCAATTTAAAACAAAACAAAAAAAAACGGTGTATCGCCACAGTAAGGCAGCAATTATGGGTCCTCATTATGATCCTTATTCTTCTTCTTCAGATATGGATTCATGGTTTGTAGTGTGTTTTGAGAAACCGGTAGCCGGAACTTTGATAATCGCGCGAATGACGTATCCGACGAGAGTTCATTTCGACTTTTTTAATTCAATTTAAAACAAAACAAAAAAAAACGGTGTATCGCCACAGTAAGGCAGCAATTATGGGTCCTCATTATGATCCTTATTCTTCTTCTTCAGATATGGATTCATGGTTTGGAGTGTGTTTTGAGAAACCGGTAGCCGGAACTTTGATAATCGCGCGAATGACGTATCCGACGAGAGTTCATTTCGACTTTTTTAATTCAATTTAAAACAAAACAAAAAAAAACGGTGTATCGCCACAGTAAGGCAGCAATTATGGGTCCTCATTACGATCCTTATTCTTCTTCTTCAGATATGGATTCATGGTTTGGAGTGTGTTTTGAGAAACCGGTAGCCGGAACTTTGATAATCGCGCGAATGACGTATCCGACGAGAGTTCATTTCGACTTTTTTAATTCAATTTAAAACAAAACAAAAAAAAAACGGTGTATCGCCACAGTAAGGCAGCAATTATGGGTCCTCATTATGATCCTTATTCTTCTTCTTCAGATATGGATTCATGGTTTGGAGTGTGTTTTGAGAAACCGGTAGCTGGGTCTTTGATAATCGCGCGAATGACCGATCCGAACGCGAGTTCGTTGCGACATTTTTTGTTGTTGTTTTGTTTTTGTTTTGTGGCGTGTCGTCACAGTGACGCAGTAATTATAGTGCCCCGTTCTAATTCCTATTCTTCTTCGGATATAGATTCCCAGTTCGGACGGTATTTGAGGTGCCGGTAGCGGGGACTTTGATGATCGCATGAACGAGGGATCCGACTGGAGTTCGTTGCGACATTGGAGATTAAGAAGCAACAATCCGTAGCGTATAATAGACAGACTGGATGAGACCAGCGAGAGACAAACATCTCTCTCTTCCTCTCCCTCTCTCTCTCTCTCTCTCTCTCTCTCTCTCTCTCTCGAGAGAGAGAGAGAGAGAGAGAGAGAGAGAGAGAGAGTGTATCTATGAGGCACAGTTTGCCCCGCCTCGTGTAAACGTTATACGTGCATGTATATACAATCGCAATTGCACCACGTATACAATTAACTCGTTACACGCTTCCAGGTAATCAAGCTATCGCATATGAAATGAGCGCGTGAAAGCTCGTGAGGCAGCTAATTCTAAGGCGTATTCCTCGAGCGTGGTTTTTACATACGTATCCGCGTGTACGTACGGGTTCACCCAGGGGGATGTCACGGGCCGTGGTTCGCAAACGCTTTCGAATTTTATTCACCGTCGAGAGATTCCGTAAGAGTTTGCCAATCGCGATGCAGCTACCGAAATCAATGAGGCGCAATTATCGGGGTGACTTCGAGCCATAAATATAATCGGCCGGCACCGGAGACGATGCCTCATATAATGTGGTCTATCGTGGGAATTGTAACGGCGAGGGAGAAGTTTACGAAACAGAGGCACAGTGAGCATTTTACAACAATACTGGATGAGACACCGAGCTCGGGCTTTGTTAGACGATAGACTCGGAGACGGTAACGACGATCCCTCTTCATCTGCGCGGTATTTACCCACATTTATTTCTTTTGTCGTCATGGAGAGAAAAAAAAAATCAGGGCACATTGTGTTCCAATGTTTGCTTTACTCTATTAAACTTTTTAATTTAATTTTATTTTATTTTTTTTACGATTATTTACGGGTTGCACTAATTACGATAAATTTTGCAGGCGCAATGCAACTACAATGGGTCGTGCGCGGGCGTAAGATTCGTCGGGGACGAGTTAATTATCTTCTCGGGGCGGGGAGAAGAGCCGCGAGGAATAATTCAGAGAAGTCGCGAGTCGATGTCTGACCTCTGTGCGCGAAGATTCACGAAACGGTCTCGTGTAATTACGAGATATTACACTTCTCGACAAATAAGTGATTCGTGTAGCTCGAAAGCACTCGCACTCTCGCGTACACGTCGGTGCCTCGACAGAATCCGCGCAATGATCGCGCCAGGAAACAGATATGATGCGCGTCACGAAGCGTGAAACGCCGAACGCGCCCACCGATTATGCCCCATACCCTCGCACATGCTCGACACAAACGTCCAACGAGGCTCGCGTCTGCGTGCGTACGTACGAGAGGAGCGTGGGTGAATTCACGCGTGGGTGATGCACGTCGGTGTAAAGTTCTTAACCGTGTGTTGTGTTACTCGCTCCTCTCCGTGGCCGTCGATGCGTGAGGACACGCGCTCGACCAGAGAGGCTCCGTAAAGACCAGAATCGAAACATTTTTTTTTTTTTTTTCGACATTAAAAATAACTCATTCTGTTCTCTCCCACTGTTTGCCTCAATTATTTTTATTTATTTTTATTTTATTTTATTTTGCAATTTAATTATTTTATTTTATTTTTCAATTTAATTATTTTATTTTATTTTTCAACTTTATTTTTTGTTTTGTTGTTATTGTTGTGTCTTATGTTATACTTCTTGTTTTGCACACGACCGCAATTATCATGTTTATTGTGATTGTTATATTTACATCGTACCCCAGCCAGAAAAATAATTTATTTGACGGCCACCGTTTATTTCGATTAAGCAAAATATTTATTTGATTTAAATAAATATTTATTTAAATCAGTAAATATTTACTCGAATGAAATGAATATTTTACTTAATCTAAATAAACGATGGCCGTCAAATAAATTATATTTTTGGGTGCTTTTCGTCGATGTTGGGATGACCTTTTTTTCTATATATATGTGCCTAGAGGACCCTTGGTCCTTCTGTGCAATAAATCATTGATTCATTCATTCATTCATTCATTCATTCAATTATTTTAATTTTTTCAAATTATTTTCAATTTATCGCTTCATTTTATTTGTCTCTCGTAAGAAATTCATTTACAGATGGTTAAGTAAAAAAAAAAAAAGAATGGGCAAAGGTGATTTTCCAAAAGTTCATTAGGAGACGATCTTAATTCCCGAGTGTATTCAGCGCGTAGCTCGGCGTACCGCTGGCTCATAAAAATTGTGGGCAGACCGGTTAAAGTTCGATTACCGTACGATGTAATCACCCTAATAACGTGATCGCTCCGCTCTCGTATACACATATTTACAACGTAGCCACTTAGTCGTCACGTTTTATAAAAGCTTTTTTATAACAGTCGTGTATCTATACGTTCACTGTAGCGAGACCCCCTTCGCGATCGTTCTCTCCCTCTCGCTCTCTTTTATTTCCCACGGAAGAGCGTATTACCTCCACCGACCGGCTATCGTACGGGTGTACGATCTACCGGTCGATTATAATGAGGGAGTTACAGTGAGTAAATACCGTCCGGCAACGTCGTCGACCCTTCCTTATAACTATTTGCTCTTTAGCCTCCTCCGCTCTCTGTGTGTCCCTTCCGATGCATTGGCCAACCGTTCATTAAACGACCGGTGAGACAGCTTCGATCTTAAATTACGATCGAGCCAGCTTCTTAAAAAAAAAAAAAAAAATTTTTTAATTGAAGAAGAATAATAGATCCAAGCGATAAATTTATCAAGCGTTGACTTTGAATTGCCAGTTTTCTTCGCGGAAAAGCTTTGCCAATTTTCTTGGCAAAAAAAAAAAAATAAAATAAAAGCTTGGGTGTATCGTTCGTCGTGTGAGTATCAATCTTCAGTCGTTACCACGGTCGGGTTTCGCATCGCGAGCTTCGACATGTCGGCAACGCATGCGATGTACTCGGATTGTGATTAAACAGCGGAGCCACGATATTTTCCGCGATGATCCGAGTGTGGTAGTCCCAAGTAGAAAAGCGCATTAACGACCGCGACCCCGGCAATGGGGAGGGGATATATCGCGGCAGGTACCAATTTTCTCCAAGATTATTTCTCAATATAGCCTCTGCACTCTGGCGGGACTGCTCTCTCAGTAAGACATTAAATCTTTTAATAGAGATTGACCCTTCAACGGTCACTGGGAAAACGGCATTCTTCGACGGTAATTATCCATTGCCTTTGCTAAAAAGAAAAAAAAAATACATGTACATATAAAATATAATGGTCTCTGTAGTCATACACAAAACTTCATGTAATTCGCAGCCCCGAGAGTTCGCGTCAGGATGAGATCGGAGCGTCGTACACGCTGAATGTTCGACCAGAAAGTTTTATTGTCGCATCGGCGAAACGGGAGCGCCTCGGTAAAGGGCCAAATTATACACGGTAAAAAATAATTTTGTAAAATCATAATGGGAAATTTCGTAAAAATAATTTTGTTAAAAAAGTGACAAACGAGTTTGCCACTTCTTTGAATATACTAATCTGTCCTTTTACTCGCTGCGTCGTTGACAATTTTAGTTTGTACTTTTGTTTGTCAAACTATAAAATTAACAAACAAAAAATTGTGGACATTTGTGGACAATAATTTGTTGTAAAAAGTACAATTTTTTTTTTTTTTTTTACTGTGTAATGTTGCGCCAATTCCGATCGAAGCATATCGAACCAAAGTATACTCAATAGTGCGCTTTTTTTTAAGATCTGAATCGTCACACCGTTAGTTCGACGTTCGAGTATCGGACCAACCTGAAACCCACCTGAAAACCAATCGATCGATTGGCGCGCCGAACCAACTCTGATTCCAATCTTCGAGGAAATGATTTTTCACCGGTATTAAAAAACCAACTGGAATACCAACCGTTGTATGTGTCGGATAGGAGGTTGGTTTGACCCTTCAACGGTCACTGGAAAAACGGCACTCCTCGCCGGTAACTATCCATTGCCTTTGCTAAAAAAAAATATATATATATATCAGGTATTCCATCCGATTTCGAACGGTCAAAAACTCGACTCTCTCCAAAAAAAGAAGCCTTTGGCGGAAGTTAATGAAGTACAAACAGTACTTCGATTCAGTAAATCGATCTTAAACGGAGCATAGCTATCAAACGGGCATCTCACCCATTCAAACAAAAATATGAGATCACTCTACACTTGAGAGTATATTCTGGAATTTTTTAAGAAAAATCAAACATGACGTATTGGCTGAAAACAAAGAAATTTATCAATTTTTCATAGAAATGGACGTTTATTGCATTCAAAAAAATCTACAAAATTTTGTTTTCGAAAGTTTATTTGAAACTCCAACTTTTATGTCTGAAACGTTTTTTCATACGACTAATAGTTTTTAAAATATAAGGATTTTTAAAAAAAAGTTCAATTTTTCGAGATCTCAAAAAAATACAATCCATAAATTCTAAAAAAAAATTTTTAAATCCCTTATAAATAATCATGAATTGTCGTGAAATTACGACTTTTTTGGGGAGGTTCGCGTTTTTGACCGTTCAAAACCGGATGGAATACCTATATATATATATATATATGAGTATATATGAGTATATATATATATATATATGAGTAAAATATATATTACATTTTACTCCTGTAAAATATAATCTCTGTAGTAATACACAAAACTTGATATAATTTGCATCCCAGAGAGTTCGTCAGAATCAGACGAGAGCGTCATGCCCGCTGGATGCTCGACCAGAAAGTTTTATTGTCGCATCGGCGAAACGAGTGAGGCTCGGCAGAGGGAGTTGGAACAAAGCCTACTACGCGTAGTACGAAACGCACAGAGGTGGACTCTCTCGCTCTCTCGCGAGCGAACGAAACTCGACGTTCTGCCGATGGACGACAGACAGGAAATTACCCGGCGACCTTATTGTGTATTGTCCTTTGTACATCGTAGTTTACCAATACCTATGCCAATACCGTCCGGCACGACGGTAATTGCCGACCCATATATTCCCATCGCGAAAAGCTCGGCTCGGTGCGTGCGCCCGACAAAAAACGGTGTCATCGATCGGTGATTTCCGAGCCGGGAGTTGAGATCGAACTTGCAATATCTGAGCAAAACACGTTGAGCGCACATCGGCGGTCCGAAGTTTATCCGAGCAGGGTAGAGAGCTAGTCGAGGAATTTATAAAAACAAAAATCCACCTACCGGCACATAAATGATGACTGTCCGGTGCTCACCGAGTAATACAACTTTCTGCCTGCATGAAATCGTATATGCTTTTCACGGCTGAGTTCACCTCGATAGTTATATATTCACGGTATATTATATTTGTGCCTATACCGCAGGTATCAACAAACATATCAACCGTCTCGCGTGGCTCGAAGTTCGAGTCTCCCGCTCCTCGAGAGAGAGAGACACGGAGACGAGTGTTTCTTTTTTTTTTTTTTTTTTTTTTTTCGTTGCACGGCGGTGTTTGCTTGTCCTGGAATCTAACGAGAGAGTCGTCGTTTTCCATGAGAAAAGAGGAAAATAAAAAAGAAAAAGAAAAAAAGGAAGAAGAAGAAACGATTGTGGCAGAAAATTTAATGGACGATTAGCTCTCGGATGACGGAGTCACTGGGCTGTAAGCTCCTGCCTCTTGTAATCCGAATCCCAGAGAGACTCTCTCGGAATTGAATGCACTTAAGAGGAGAGAGGAAGAAGAAGATGAAGAAAACAAAAAAAAAAAAAAAGTAAGAAGAAAAAGAATACATCGTCCCGTGATATCCTCTGGCTGTTGTCGTTATAACACTCGATGTTTACGAGAGATGGAAAAGATCGTCTTCTTCTCCGCGTAGCCGTTGAGGTTGTCGTACCAGTGAATATGGGGACCTCACATGAGGTACCCCGAGCTATTACATACGTAATGTCCGTAAAGGAGCGCTTTGTAGCGACAGAGAGCAGCCCAACGGGCCATACAGCCAACGGGCAGCACGGAAGTTCTCAGCTGTATAACACATTAGCATTACGGACTAGCACCGAGACTGGATTGTAAAGCATTGCTATCTCTCCTGTAATAACTGTGAAGTGGCGTCACGCCATCCATGCTAATGAGGTTCGATTTAATAGTGCGCTATGAGATATTCGACTTGGACGCTATTTTTTTTTTCTTTTTCACCTTTTTTTTTTTTTTCATTCTTCTTTTCACCTTGTAAATATATCCGTCTTAGTAAGACGGTCTGACGAGTCTGGCTGCTCAGTTACGCGAAGACCGCGTACTTATTTTGGAGGTAGGACTATGGGTCGTCTTTTTGTTGTACCTTTGTCTATTGCAATGTCCCCTCGATTGTTTCAGAGAAATAGATTCCCGATGCTTTGTGACGAGGATAATCGAGATTCTTGAACATCCGAACGAAGAAGTTTAACAGTGCGCTATGAGACATTCGACTTGTAACGCTGTTTTTTCACTTTTTTTTTTTTCATTCTTCTTTTCACCTTGCAAACGTATCCGTCTTATGAAGACGGTCTGACGAGTCTGGTTACTCCGCTGGGCGAAGACTACGTACTTATTTTGGAAGTAGGACGATGGCACTTATTTTCGTTGCCCCTTTGTCTATTACAATGTCTCTCGATTGTTTCAGAGAAGTAGATTCCCGATGCTTTGTGACGAGCATAATCGAGATTCGTAAACATCCGAACGAAGAAGAAAGAGAAGCGAGCCGTATAATTTAGCTTCGCTGAGCGGGTAGAGTTGCGCGCATGCGCCTCGGTTGATATACGTGCATATGGCGTATATATACACACACACGGGAATAAATATGTGTCCTGTACGAGAAGCGAAGAAAGGATTTACATGCGTTCCAGCGTGCGGCATGCGTCGCTGACATGATTGCTACGCAGCTCGTAAGGGACCCGTCCTCGTGGAGTGCGCGTCGGTACGCATCTTAACAAAAAAAAATTCTCGATGCTCGCTGATCTTCCTGTAGTCACGTACACGGCTGTACACACCAACGTGTGTGCACCCGCTATATGCCCGACGGTGCCCGAAGGTACCGAGGACCCGACACGCTCTCGTGATATTCGCAAAGCGAACCCAACGACCGAACGCTCGGGGATGAAGCTGCGTGAGAGCTGATGCTAGCCGAATGGAAACAATCGAGAAACTCTTTCGATAACTCTCGTGTGTGCGTGCGCGCGTATGTGTGACACCGGTTTTCGCGCCGATCGTCGTTAGCCCGGCAAGAGTGAAAGTCGGACACATTTGGGCTGACAGACCTTTTCTTTTTCGCTCCCGAACCGAGTGTCCCTCTCCAACTATTCTCCATTCTATAATTGGAGTCGAGCAATAATCGAAGACTGATATTCTAAAAAAAAAAAACGCCTCCGCGGCTCAAATTTCATTGGATTTCACCCGCGAGGAGAGAGAAGAAAAAAAAACGCTGCGGAGCACTTAATTAATTTTTAACTGCATAATGTTCGCATCGTATAGTCGGTTTGCAGAATTTTGCAATGCTCTGACTATGATGGCACAGTGCTGGATGGAAATTCCGGCATGGTGCTGAATGGACTGACAGACCTTTGATTTTTCGCTCTCGATCTCTCCCTCTCTGCACATTAAAAGAAATTTGTACTTTTTACAAAAACTTATTGTCCACAAACGTTAATAATTTTTGATTTGTTAATTTTCTAGTTTTACAAACAAACGTACAAACTAAAATTGTCAATGACACGGGAAAATGAAAGGGCATGTTCGTATATTGAAATAAGTGACAAACTCATTTGTCACTTAGTTAACAAAATTATTTTTACGAAGTTTTGCATTCCGATATTACGAAATAATTGTTAACTGTGTAACTATTCTCCATTCTATAATTAGAATCGAAGAATAATCGAAAACGGCGCTTCTAAAAAAAAGCCTCCGCGGCTCAAATTTCACTCGCTCTCACCTGCGAGGAGAAACAAAAAGAAAAAAAGCTGCGGAGTACATAATTAATTAACTGCATAATGTTCGCATCGTACAGTCGGTATGCAGAAATTTTGCAAAGCTTTGACTACGACAGCACAGTGCCGGATGGGCATTCCTAACAGTGAATAATTAGTGAGTTTAAAACTTGTTTTCGTTTTAAATGATTTTTTGATGTCTCACAAGTACGTTACAAATATCCGTGGAACTGACCCTGTCTCCCTTATTGCAGGAATAATACCCCGAATGACCGGCTACCTTGTTACGTCAATTTCACCGAGACTTTCGGGCCGCCGACTTCTTCGGCCACTGAAGAACGCGATACTCCGTACACTGTATCGAGAGTTCCCCCCCCCCGAGTAAGACGCCCGTTCGTTCATCTCGCGGGCACGGTGGAACCTTCGCGCCCACTCGTCATTATCAGGAGCTTTCTCTCTACCTTCCTTTCTCCGGACCGGTGTGCGCGAGGGAACGCACATCTCACGAGCAAGTCCCGCTCCGCGCTCGCCCGGTCAACACATCCCAAGTACCGCGTTGAGGAGGACGACGACGACGACGACGACGACGACGACGACGCCTCGCGCCTCAGCCTTTCATGCATCGACGAAAGAGCCTCGGCTCTAAGCTGGCTATTACCCGCCTCTGAGAACAATACGCCTATCTTCCGTCCGCGAAAGATCGACCGAGCGCATATTATTTTCACCGCGGTGAATTGCTAGAATTCCCAGAATACATATACTTCCGAGGTGCCCCGTGCGCCGATTGAGCGTAGAGCGTCGTGTTATTACTCGTCTCGTCCCCTGCATCATGCACCAGCTTATCGCACACGAGACGACTGGAGTGACTTCGCGGGTTTTCCCATTGTTCGCACGCGTAATCCGGAATCCTTACCGTAAAACGCAAATTCGATCCATCATGGGCCTGCGGCCGAATTGCCCGTAGATCTTGAATACACTACGTCTTTTTTTTTTTGCGCTTTTTCGTTCAACGAAGCTTAGTGGAAGAAAACTCTTATCGAAGAAAACGAGAATCGACTGAACGCATGTTATTTTCACGATGGGAATCTCGCTGGAATTTCCAGGATACATGTACTTCCGACGAGCAACGTGCCCGCATTGAGCATAGGGGCATCGTGTTATTACCGTCTCCGTCCCCGACATGATGTCCCAACTTATCGTACACACGAGACGAATAGACGTTTTTTTCCCCTCTGTTCGCACGCGTAATCCGGAATCCTTACCGTAGAACGCAAATGCGATAAATCGCGGGCCTGCAGCCGTATTGCCCGTAGATTCGAGCACGCTCATTTTTTGTTTTTCTTCATTTTGCTTTTTCGTTCAACGAAGCTTAGTGGAAGAAAGCACGAATCGGAAAAAAAACGAGAATCGACTGAGCGCGTGTTATCTTCATTGCGGTGTATCGCTGGAATTTCCAGAACACATGTACTTCTGAGAGATTTCATGCCCTGATTGAGCGTAGGGCATCCTGTTGTTACCGTCTCGTCTCATACATTATGTCCGAACTTATCGTACACTGCCCGTGAGATATCGAGCAAGATAGAAAAACTAGAAAAACCAGGCATCAATGACGGGCGGTGTACAGTGGAGAAGAGAACTTTACGGGTTTTCCGTTTGTTCGCACGCGCAATCCGGAATGCTTACCTTAAAACGCAAATTCGCTCAATCCTTCGCCTGCGGCCGAATTTCCCACAGATCCGAACACGCTTTTTCTTTTTTTCTTCATTTTGCTTTTCCGTTCAACGAAGCTTAGTGGAAGAAAACTAGAATGGAAGACAACAAGAATCGACTGAGCGCATGTTATTTTCAACTGAAGTGAATTGTCAGAATTCCCAGAACACATGTACTTTTGAGAGATTCCATGCTCGGATTGAGCGTAGGGCATCGTGTCATGACTATCGTCTCGTATTATGTTTCAACCAGAGCTTAAGGTACACTGTACTTATTTGGTACTTTAAGTACAGGTGTACTTTAAGTACCGCCATTTTTTAAAGTACTTAAAGTACATATGTACTTTAAATACTGTACTTAAAGTACAGGAAGTACTTGAAGTATACTGCACTTAAAGTTCTTTTTCATTACTTCAAGTATTTTCAATTGCATGAAACGTGAAAATCAGAGCTGCCCAAAGTATGTCAAGGTTATACAAGTTTTATTTAAGTAAGTAAAATATTTCTAGGTGGATTTCTTAATTATTTTCATCTGATCTGATATAGTATATCGCGCGACTAAGGCCGCAGGGTAGGATGGTTCTTAAATTGAAAATTTTTCAATTTTTTGGCGCCCACCCCCTATTATCGTGAGGTATCAAATGAAAATGTGATGTGCCAAGGGTCCCCGAAATTAATGCATTATTAGAGGTCGCTATCGGCTATTTAAAAAATGAAAAACTTCGGAACATTTAAATTTAAAGTCAAAGTAAAAAATTCGAGATTTCATTGGTGTCAACCCGTACGGAGAGATACGGACGAATTTCCCATAGATCGATAACACACATCTTCCTCTTTTCTATTTTCTCGATTAACGAAGCTTTATGGATGAAAACAAGAATCGAAGAAAACGCGTCCAATGGTATTGGCTCGTAGCGCGAGAGCGCACCGGTTAATCCAGGTGACGGTTCTCACGTTCCACGCCGCGGACAGGATCGATCAATTAGAAACGATCGACGGGTGAATCGTATAAAGTTGAGACACGGCAATCGAGATATACCCACGCTCGCGTCTCTTCTACCTCCAACCGGCATATCACCAAGTTAAGAGTTATACTCCGGAGCCCAGTCAGGCTTTTCCTTAAATTAATTCCAATCAAATTTTCGATTCCCACTGCGCCTCCGTGCATAAAACAGAAACATATATATATATATATATATATATATATATATATATATATATATATATATATATATATATATATATATATATATATATATATATATAGGTATCTTACTCGATTAGAAAAAAAGTCCATAAATCAAATTCTTTTCTATCGTCGATGCTGCGCAATTTGCGCAGTCGAGTCCAGGTGCATCTTATTTTTTTTTTTTTTTTTTTCCTCTTGTACGTAGGAGTGAGAAAACTGGTCGTCGCTGTCGAGAGGCACGACGCAGCCTCTCTCGTAATAATTAAAACGAGAGTGAGCGCGCCGGTTTCTCGGTGGTTATATGGGGTAAGGGCAGGAGGAAGACAAGAGCAAAAGAGACTCCGGTTTATGCGCTCTCCGTTCTCTCGCGGTGGCTTGTCGAGTCGTTGCCAAAGGAACGGCGCGTGCTCAAGGTTCGCCCCAGAGCCTGGAGGCCCGTGGTCAGGGCCCCTGGACCTCTGGGGTACTTCGAGGCGGACGATCGTCGAGGATACGCGTACCGGTGAAGCGGGGCACGGAGACGGCCACCGCGCTCCGGCTGCCGCCGTCGCTGCCGTCGAGCACCTACGTAACGGTACTCTCTCGGAAGGAAAGCGCCGGCAGCCTCGAGAAGTACCGGCGCAGCGCCAGGCCAAGAGCACAGCCTCCGCCCAACGAAAACGGTCCGGCAACACACGCTGCCTATGCATCCTCTACTCGCGCAACCGTACGCGCGTTACAACCGTACATCTGCACGGATCCCCTCATACGCGGAAACTTTTCGAGACTTTTTCGCCAGAACTTCCCGTTAAGACGCTTTACGACGAACATCGGCTAATCGTTAAGTTAATATTTAACAACAAGTACGATTATCTCGTGACGAATAACACTTGTATGTGTGAATGGTAATAAAAAGAAAAATAAGAAAATATTTGTCAGAACTTCAATTCGGATTTGATTGAAAACGTTCTTCTACAAAATCTACGTGAGTCATGTGATTTCGATGCCATCGTCGTTTCTCGCTGATCTTCCGCCTTTCATTAACTTTCTAATGAAAAAAAAAAAAATAATAATAATGTCCTCACAGTTTGAAGAATTTTATAAGAATCTAAAATTTGAATATTGTAATTGAGAATGTCATTTGAATTTTATCTCGTCTTTGATCTGTCTTGGGATTGATAAAATTTTGAGACTGAATCCCGGGCCGATTGACTTTTGATTTCTGCGGTTACAAGCGAACCACCGGAATTTTCGAAGACGCCTTTGAAAATCTACGTGGGAGTAATGTGATTTCGATGCCATCGTCGTTTCTCGTTGATCCTCGGTTCTCATTAATTTTCCAACGAAAAAAAAACAAAAGTCCCCCAAAATTCGAAGAATCTCATCGAAATTTACATTTAAAAATTCAAAATTTAATTTGAATTTTGTCTCGTCTTCGATCTGTCACGCGATTGATAAAATATCGAGACTGAATCTCGGACCGATTGACTTTTGATTTCAACGGTTAGAAGCGAACCACCGGAATTTTCGAAGACGCCTTTCAAAGCCGTTGCGCAAGGATGCAAACGCGGATATAGGTCAAGAAACAAGATTGGTATCTGCGCGAGGCTCGAGTCTCTCGGCGTGCAACCGCCGACGAGGCTCCCTCTCGTCGGGATCATGAGCGCCGAGTGCGGCTGCAGCCGCTGCCGTTTCTCGTGCCTCATGGAGTGGAGCAATGCATGCTGCCCGCTGCACCGCGGAGTGCACAGCGGTGGATCGCGGATCGTGGACCGATGCCGCTCCGCCACCGCCCGCGACTTTCTAACGTGACTGAGCGCATTCGTTGCAGTATAGTATATATATATATACTCACGTGTCCTCTCGCCCCACCACCGGCAAATTCGCCGGATCGCACAGAAGCTCGCGGATCGGAAGAATATATAATAAACGATTTAACGGTAACGCTCGAGGATAATCCTCTCCGTCCGCGAGGCGGGCACATTGAAAAATAAAGCAATTCATCCGGGAGGGTTTTGAAAAAAAAAAAAAAAAAAGAAAAATTAAAATAACAATAATAGTGAAACGGCAAGTAAAGTTCACATTTTAGTGCGAGATAAATTTCGTGCTATCAAGAAATTCCCCGTGACCCCAGCATTCCCATGATGCTACGTTTTCACCGATATACAAACCGCGCTTCGGCGCTTGCCGAGAGCACAGCCTGCAGGGCAAGACTCTCACCGGAGTCTCCGCGAGCTCTCTCGGCTTTACCGGAAATCTCGAATGTACAACTATATTATAAATCCTCGCTGGCTGCTCGCTCCGTCGGGACGTAATATATTCATTGGTTCGCGTGGAAACTATAACTTCTTATGAATAATCTCAACTCCAAGACAATAACATATTGTTGTGCCGCATACTATGTTATTATTATCGTTACACATAATAACAATTATTATTTCTTCGAGTGACTTTACATTGCGTTTCACGATTCCGTTGCCGCTCTTCGGCAGGATACAACACAGCCGAGCGATCGAGTTCTCTTTATCCGAGTGTGAGAACTGCACCTGAAGTGCAAACAGATAGTCGTCTGTTTGTCGAGCGGGCCTAGCAGCGAAATATTCTTCTCGAAGCCTTCTTCTTCTTCTTCTTCTTCTTCTTCTTCTTTTTTTTTTGCGACGATACAAATAGTATATTTTTGTCTGGCCTTCGGGCACGTATTATTCGCGAGGAGTGATCGATGGTGTTTCGCGTCGAAGCGGCCGCGATAAGAATATATCGACGGGTACTTTATTTTTTTTTTTTTTTCCCCTCGATGACGATACGAATGACGGTGCTTTCTGGGTATATATATATTGCCGAGGCTGAGCGAACGGCGGGGCGAAGGTGTCGATCACATTCGACTTTACGTCCCCATCGGATAGCTTCGGCCCGGGCTCTCGATCTCGTCCGCTCACGGCGAGGGAGCTCTCTATCACTCACGGATGTATGTGCAACTCAGTCTCAATTCGCCTCACGTTTGTATATTCTACCTTCTGTTTCTTATTCATCCGGGAGTCGACGGCACGGCGGCGATGTGTATACCTCGGTAGTCGGCTGTATCGGCGCACGGAGGGGGGGGATAAAGAACGAGATAGAATCCGCGTGGGTTTTATGATCGGCGGTCGATTATAGAGGACCTACTTATATTGTTAGCGAATAAGCCGTGGCAGTCGCGATCTCTTGGCGCTAGTACTCTCGAAGAGCTGCGGCATCGTCGGGCAGGCGCGAAGGATTTTCCATGGAGTACCGGCTTCGGTACACACGCTGCTGCGGCTGCTGCGAAACGATCCTAATCAACTCTACATTCCGTGCATCATAAGGCCAAATATAATATTGAGCCAATTCCGATCGAAGCATAGCGAATCAAAGTATACTTAGTTGTGTGCATTTTTTTTTTTTTTTTTTTTTTTTTTTTTTCAATCCTGAGACGTCAGACCGTTAGTTCGACGTTCGAGTATGCGTGTTTTCCGCACGTTCTGCCCAAGCTAAAACCAACCTGAAAACCAACCGGTCGGTTGGCGCACCGAACCAACTCTGACTCCAAGCTTCGAGGAAATGATTTTTTTTTTTTTTGCTGATATTAAAAACCATCGGGAACATCAAAGTTTATGTTTGTCGGATAGGAGGTTTGTTCACAGTTGGATTTTCCCAAAAGAATCCGATTAGCAAACCAAGTAAAGAGCGGTATCGGTGATCTCGACATAGATACACAGTAAAAAAAAAAAAGTTTGTACTTTTTACAACAACATATTGTCCACAAGCGTTCACAATTTTTTATTTGTTAATTTTTTAGTTTTGCAAACAAAAGTACAAACTAAAATTGTGAATCACACGGGAAATAAAAGGACAAGTTCGTGTATATTCAGCTAAGTGTCAATTGAGTTTGTCACTTATCTAAGAAAATTATTTAAACGAAATTTTGCATTCAGATTTTACGAAATTATTTTTTTACTGTGTAGATAGATTTGTTTATTGCGTGTTCTGAAGCCTAAGCCTTGTAAGGACACTGTGCCACAAGGTATAGAATGATTCAGTGCTGGGCGGTACTTAAGGTACATTGCACTTATTTGGTACTTTGATTCCGATACTTTAAGTACTGCCATTTTTTCGAGTACTCAAAGTACATATGTACTTTAAATACTGTACTTAAAGTACAGGAAGTACTTGAAGTATACTGCACTCGAAGTTCTTTTTCATTACTTCAAGTACTTTCAATTGAGTGAAACGTGAAAATCAGAGCTGGCCAAAGTATGTCAACGTTATACAAGTTTAATTGAAGTAAATAAAATATTTCTAGGTGGATTTCACAATTATTTTGATCTGATCTGATATAGTATATCGCGCGACTGAGGCCTCGAAGGGTCCACGAAATTAATGTATTTTAGAGGTCACTACCGGCTATTCAAAAAAAAATGAAAAACTTCGGAACATTTAAATTTAAAGTCAAAGTGAAAAATTCGAGATTTCATTGGAGTCAACCTGCGCCTTCAAAGTATAACGTATAAGAAAAAAAACTCTGCAAAATCCCTACGAAATCGAAGTCGAAGTCTTTTCAGAGGTCGCTACCGAGGGTTTAGTTATCCAATTCTGAAAGGAAAATACCCTTTTTTCGGGCGTTGAAGAGAATTGGATAAATAACAATTTCTCGTTCGGTCGTCGATAGAGATACTTTCTGTCTTTTGACCATTGCAGTACTTTGTCCACTCCCTTTGTCAGGAACGATAAAGCATCGATTGATTTTAAAGTTAATTTTTATTGCAACAAACATATCTTTTCAAATAAAGTGTTCGATTATTCAAATAAAATGTTCCTATTTTTCACAGGGATTTTGCAGATTTTTTTTTCGTATACGTTATATTTTGAAAGTGCGTGGTAGCTCCAAGGAAATCTCGATTTTTATTCTTACTTTAAATTTAGATGTTCCAGTGTTGAATTTTTCAAATAGCCGGTAGCGACCTCTACAAATGCATTACTTTTGGGGATACCTGGAAAAAGTACTTGAGAAATACTTCAAGTACAAAAAGTACTTGATACTCCAAGTACGAGTGATACTTTGTACTTTTTAATTGAACTATTTTTTTGGAACTTTTCTCAGCTTTGCTGTAAGTAGACTGGTACTCGAAGCCTGTACTTCAAGTACCAATAGAGGACCATGGTGTTCAAGTACTGCCCAGCTCTGTTACAGATCATCTCGTAATTCTACTATTTTTCTAATAAAGTCTGTCGTTGCATTACCCTAATTTCTATGATTTTTCACAATCATAATTTTTTTTCCTTACTTGATAAACAACTAAATACGATTTTTTTTGGGTACTTTATAAGAACTTAAAGTACTTTATAAGTACTTAAAGTACCTAATACTTAAAGTACCGAGTACTTGACAATATATAAAGTACAATGTATTTTAAGTACTAGGTACTTCAAGTACTCGGTACTTTAAGTACTTTGCCCAGCTCTAGAATGATTATATAAGCGTAGCGACTAGCGCAACAATTGTGTACAAACGAAAGGAACAAGAAACAAAAATATGACAAGATATGATGAAACGAAAGTAACAATTTAATAAAATAATACGAAAATGAAGGATAACAACAATAAAATATAATACGCAACTACCAAAAGAAACCAGTCACAGCAACTGACACAGCAATATAGCGATCGTACTAAAAAAAGAAACTAAAAACCTGGACGTCAACCGCCGTCGAGATCGCGCCTCGTGCCTTCGAACAACAGGTCCAGATCGGCCCGCTTACGACTGCGACATAGTCAGAAAATTGGGCTGTTTTGGGAAAAATCGAACTGTGAACCAATTTTCTATTCGACCCATACAACGATTGGTATTGTGGTTGGTTTTGAAATATCAACCAAAACCCAACTTCCAGAAGATTGAAATCGGAGTCGGTTTGGCGCACAAATCAACTGATTGAGTTGGAGTAGATTGTTAGAAAGCAACCCAAATCCAACCCATAGTTTTACGGTTTGTAGCTTCCCGAAGGTTTTTATCTCTATTGTCGGAGATCGAAGCGAGCTGGGGGTTAGATTTTTTTTTTTTTTTAATCGCCGAAAGTAATTTATTCATTATAATTTATTTATTGTAATTTATTTATTGTATCGGGGCGGGAGTAAAACGAGCTGCAGATCGCAGACCAGCGATCGGACAAAAAAAAAAATACGATCTACCGGACATAACGTCGAAACGACTAGCGGAGAGAAAAACTTTGCTCGACCGTTTATCCGAAACGCTGCGACTTTCTCGAACACATATGTCCGCTTTTTGATCGAGTTAACGACTAATCCGTGTGTCAATCGCGCTGAAAGGAGAAAACACACGAGTCGAGGCTATCGCCGGAATTACCGAAGGGTTTTATTCGAATCCTTACCACTAACCGCCGAGAAGCGTTAAACATGACATGATAGGCAACCTTAAATTTTTCGTAATATTTCGAGTCTCCCTAAAAATCTTCTAGGCCACATATTTCCAGATATTTATTCGCGCTGCATGTATCCGATATCAATTCTGGCCCAAAGTCAAACGAAACATTGATAACCACCCAACAGAGGAAAAAACAATTTTTTTTTTTTTCTGTCCATCACGAACGAGGTTCATGAAGCGGAATGGCGGACGAGTCTTCAAGCAAAAAAAAAAAAAAAAGAAAGAAACGTGTTTAAGCGTGATTCTTACGCAGTCCATGCGCCACTCAATGTCACATTGAGATTAGAATGTTTGAGTTCCGTTATAGTTGACTCTCTCTCTCTCTCTCTCTCTCTCTCTCTCTCTCTCTCTCTTTCTCCCCGCTTGTTTGCACAGATTATCCTCAGGTTCCGCCGGATCTTATCAGTGTAGAGAGAAGAAGAATTTTGTCGCGTAGAGTCCACTTTAGGATCGTCATTGCCTTTCCGCACTTCGGACAAAAACGCATGCGCGCGTTCCTCGGATAGGTATGTGACGCAACGAGTTCGCGTAGTCTTTGTTATACTCTCCTACTACGTAACACACACACACACACACACACACACACACACACACACACACACACACACACACACACACACACACACACACACACACACACACACACACACACACACACACACACACACACACACACACACACATATATATATATATATATATATATACGTGTCTATATTTATCGCATATATACATACTCGAGACCGCGTCTTTGTTCTCTCGGCGTCGAAGTCGATTAGAACTCGATGATAGGTAAAATAACAAGTAACGGGGTCATCCGTGTCACAGTGCGGAGTTTCAACGTGGAACTTCTCCCCGAGAGACGTACAGAAACGCCAACGTTTGCTCTGGCGCTTGTGCACACACACACACACACACACATATTTGTATATATATATTTATATACATATACATATATGTATGTATCCAGATACGTGGATAGATGGGAGATGCACGTTTCGCATCGGTGCAAGACTTGTGTCAGCTCGGGGGTCTGTTAACAGAGTTTATAAATCAACTCGCAGTCGATGCCATTACCGCGGCAAATGTAAATCGAGATCAGGTCGGCGCGGCACATGTCTGCATGAAGAGCATTGTGAACAATCTCACCTATGCATATTATATAGTTCGGTTGTATATACCGGGCAGCCGTGCGCTCTTGCTCCGCGGCAAGGACAATCGCTCCTAAGCTCACCGGGATTCGTAGCGTGCATCGTCGACGGACACGCGCTCGGTGAGAGCATTGAGGCTTAAATATCTCTTTGTTTTCTATCGACTTTCCATTAAATTGCCGGCACAAGTAGCAACGCTCCGGCAACCCGGTGCAGCTTCTCTGCTGCATTCCCAATCGTTGCATTCTCCCAATTATTTTGTAGAGATTAAAAAAAAGAGGAATGGAATTCGTGCTCGTTTGACGATTGAACGGAAGAGTAAAACATTTTTGAGCGCGAAGACATGGACGGATTGTAATAATTGATTCTATAATTTTTCATTTATTATATTCATTAGTACTTATGTATTTTTTAAAAATAATTGAACACATATGGGGTTAGCAGGTGAGGTTTTTTATTTTTATTTTTTGTCGAA
Source organism: Amblyjoppa fuscipennis (assembly GCA_963575735.1). Classification (NCBI taxonomy): domain Eukaryota; kingdom Metazoa; phylum Arthropoda; class Insecta; order Hymenoptera; family Ichneumonidae; genus Amblyjoppa; species Amblyjoppa fuscipennis. Next base: position 21,542,116 of record OY754488.1, read on the forward strand.
GATAGCAAAAAAAAAAATAGTTATGTAAAATACTTATGTATTTTTTAAATAATTGAACACATATGGGGTTAGCAGGTGAGGTTTTTTATTTTTATTTTTTGTCGAAGATAGCAAAAAAAAAAAAAAAATACCAGTCTCGGTATTTCTCGTGCCCTCGTAACCTCACGTCCGATTGCCGTCATCCTTTGCGCTACGAATGCGTGTACGATCCGACGTTATAATAATACGCGAGCTAGCGTTGTGTTTCGAACTTGAGAAACAGCTCCAAGATAATTTGCCTTCGCATCGATGGTGGAGTGATTAAAATTGAAAGACCAGATCTGAATTATGCACTTACGGGTGCAAGGCGAACCTCCCACGCGAGCGTATATTTATCCGTTTGTTGAATATGTAATTCATTTTGCCGCGAGGCACATTGCACGAGAGACATATACAGAGAGGTATACAACAACACACGGTCGCCGCGGAATTGATTGTCGTGATTGTCTACCGTGCGTAAGGATTGTTTCATGGAAGCTGATTTCTTCGTGTTTTGCAATCGATCAATACATCACGTGTTCTTTTATATCTCCATCGTTTGCTTATCCTGCGGTTATCGACGTTTCAGTAATGACCCTTTGTTACAACACCGTGCCGATAATGCCGACCGTGGCTTTTAACAAATTGCAAATGGATATCAGGTGCATTAGACGCCGATGGAATTTCTCTATGGAGAACATATTTAAGGCAGTCCCTGCGATGCATTCCAGTAAACTGACGAACTATTTCGAAAAGTTCGTGAATCATTGAGTACATTTTTTAATTCGTATTCGATAAATCACAGGGCAAATAAAAAAAGCAGTTTTAGATATTTAGCAGTACAGTAGAACCTCGATTATCCGAACTGCAATTTATTTTATCCGAACTTTTATTATCCGAACAGGAATTTATTTTATCCGAACCTTTATTATTCGAACCATGCCGCAAAATTTATTTGTTACATATCGTTGAGCGTTACTCTGTTGCAGGCGTATGCAAATTTGTATCATGCGCTTGTACAACCAAAAATGGACCACTTTATCAAGAAGAATGCTTAAAGTAAGCGTTTAATAATATGCTCCAAAGTATATATATATATAATGTTTGTATGCGAATTTATACTTAAAAGAAAAAACTCATATTCATTACGTATGTTATTATTATAATATTTTTTATTCATGACTCGATTATCCGAATAATCGTTTATCCGAACTGGTCTCGACCCCCAATTGGTTCGGATAATCTAGGTTCTACTGTACAAAACAAAATCAATTATATTGGAAATAGCAAATTATAAAGTTTGAGTTGACTCGGGTTTAACGAGTAACGGCACTTTTTTTTTGGGAACAATTACTTCGTTTAAGTGATAATTACTCACGAAATGTTCGATAATGGTCTTTTAAAAAATTTTATATTGAATCGTGAATTTCTCAGAAATCCACAGGATCTTTCATAATGCGCAAAAATTAAGTGTATACACTTTAATTTGTGTTCCGAAGTGGTCAGTTCGGTTATGTTATCATAAGAGCTCATGCATAAGAACTCATATTTGTATGAATATTTACGACAAATTATTCGGCAACGAAGCCTCAAACTTCTTAATCACATTGAAAAGGACTTTAGCTACAGTGTTACAAAAATTGAAACCCCGAAATTCAGAAACACAGATTCGTAACGATCACCTTAAGGTAGCTATGTCGCTTCGCGCTCATTTCGCATAAGTTCGAGAAAAATTAGCGAAAATTGCAAGTACTTCTCGACTGTATAAAAATCTGAAAAAATTCATGCACGTTAAAGGTACGGAAAATATTAATTTCGCATAATAATAATTTCAAAATTTCATTAACAAATTAATCAAAAAATTAATTGTTTAACAGATTATCGGGCAAACCAAATATTTTCTTTAATGAAAATGATTCGTTCACTTTTCTGAATACGTATGCATTTTTTCAGATTTTTCAGTAAACTTTGTTTTTTTTTCATTTTTTCACACATTTTTTCCATATAAAATTTAAAAAAAAAAAAAAAAATAAATCAAAGTTGACTGAAAAATCTGAAAAAATTCATACGTATTCAGAAAAATGAACGAATCATTTTCATAAAAAAAAACGTTATGTTGCCGGGAAAATTTGTTAAACAATTAATTTTTTTGATTCGCTTGTTAATAACATTTTGGAATTATTATTATGCACAATTAATCTTTACGGTACCTTTAGTATGCATGAATTTTTGTCACAATTTTATACCATCGAGAAGTGCATGAAATTTTCTCTTATTTTTCTCGAACTTATGCGAAATGAGAGCGAAGCGACATAGCTACCTCAAGGAACACATCGTACATCAAGGGATTGCAGTCGACAAGAGTGTAAAATAAAGATCTCCGAAAATTCGCAGCGCCGGTGAACCAAAGGTTTCAAAGTGCGGTATTGTTAATAGAATATCGAAGAGTCCTCTCAATTAACACGTAAACGATATTCCTCTGCCCGTTGCCCGGCGCGATGAAAAAAAAAAATATCCACGTTGAAGTTACACACGAGACTCGTGCCGCACGAACCGCCGAAATTCCATCGACGCGCGGGAAGGTCGTGAGAGAGCCGGCTGTTGGTATTTAATTTGCGTTTAGCGAGAGAGGATCGTTCGCGTGAGAAAGAAAGAGTCAGACGAGTTTCCCCCCGCCTTTTTTTTTTTTTTTTTTTTTTTCTCGTATAAATAAACGCACAGCACACGGGGAGGATAATGAGCGGGCGCGAGGATGCGGCGACTCGAAGACGTCCACTCGTCTCCCGCAGCGGATTGCGCCTGTGTCGGTGTCTATTGCATGTAACTGCAAAGGGATCTCCATGGAATCGCGGATTTGACTCGCGCAGGACCTACGGAGCGGAGCTTTTAGTGCCGAGAGTTCCCGCGCGCGCGCGCGCGCGAGCTCTCACATCACATTCTAGGCTATTCCGCATTCTGTTCTCCCACTCTCTCGATAATATTATACCAATGTCCGGAGCGCACGGGGTTCTCTGCTCTCGTGTATCTAAGAACCTCGTGGAACCGCCGCGGCGCAATCGCGCCTCGCTCACACGCAGCGGAGGCCTCTCCCACCGTGGAAGAAACTTTGTGCACGTACACGTTCGACCGAGAGGACACGCGCCTCATCGCTCGCACACAAAGGCGCACTGAGAGAATTCACATGCATCTCTCACCCCGTCTCTACCCTCCAACGTTCCGCGTCTACGTCGCAGCGTGGCCACCTTCTCGCGCGAGTGCACCGATACTCGGTTATTAGGCATGCAAACTTTCGATGTGTCCGTAATTTATCGCCCTATTGCAGATGGGTTTAATGATAAAAACAACAATCTTTTATATCACATATTCATATGACACGAATATGGATAGAAATTAATGCCAATAATCGTGGGTTGTTGTGTCATCGTGTGACGTCACTTTCGATTGAAAAATACGATTTTCAAACCGGAAGCGATGTATTTCCGGTATGACGTCACTTCCACTTGAAAAATGAGATTTCCGTTGCTAATAATTAGACCGTACACTGTCGATCTGTGCAATCTTCTCGCAACGGGTAGCTAAAAATTGAAATTTTCGGTTCGATCATTGATCCTAGTCCAGACGCCAGACGTGCTTCTGTATGCAATCCGAGGTCGCCGGAATAACTTTGTTGGATTTAGTAGATTTTGACCTCCCGATCACGAATAATTAAGGTGTTTTCGGAAAACCCGGTCGTTTAATTTTTAATCGCAATTGTTTATTAACAAAATAAGTTATTGTTTTTTTTCACTTCGAATATTTCTTATTTCGTATACTTTGGTTGATTTTGAGTCGAAAATGTTTTATGCAATTTTACTCTGTAACCTATAGATTCGGAGCAATAAATGATTAAAAGTTGCAAATAGGCCAAACTGCTCTACTCAACAAATTTGTAGTGCCGAAAATATAGGTCATAGACGAAAATTGTTAAGGACTTTTATTCGCCAAATGTACCGAGGAATATGGAAAAAAAATATGCGACATTGTGCGTAAGCGAATATTATGATTTTCGATCAGTCGCGCAACCGTAGTTTTTTCGGTCATACCGTATACGCGGCTATGTCTTCATATCCCCGAAAAAACTGCGGTTGCGCGACTGATCGAGAATCATAATATTCGGTCTCGCACAATGTCGCATATTTTTTTTCCATATTCCCCGGTTCATTTGGCGAATAAAAGTCCTTAACAATTTTCGTCTATGACCTATATTTTCGGCGCTACAAATTTGTTAAGTAGAGCAGTTTTGGCCTATTTGCAACTTTCAATAATTTATTGCTCCGAATCTATAGGTTATAGAGTAAAAGTGCATACAACATTTTCGACTCAAAATCAACCAAAATATACGAAAAAAAAAAATATCCGAAGTGAAAAAAAACAATAACTTATTTTGTTAATAAACAATTGCGATTGACAATTAAACGACCGGGATTTCCGCAAAAAACCATATATATATATTCGTGATCGGGAGGTCAAAATCCATTAAATCCAACAAAGTTATTTCGGCGACCTCGGATTGCGTATAGAACCACGTCTGCCGTCTGGACTATCCGGGCTGTAACGACATTCGGGCCTATTAAAAAAAAAGTTACTTTGAGCCGAGTCGATTATTTTCTGTATTGCGTCTGAATTGCAACCGATGTGCATCGTCGATCCGAGCGTAGATTTCACAGCGTCAGGTATTAGCCGCGCTCCGGCTTGGCGACCTTTCCAGCGCGTTCCCCATGTCGTCCACTTTTCACACTCTCTACCTCCTATCTGCAGGTCTACCATGCATGTATATCGTTTGCTTCTCTCCGCCCATGTGTGTATACACACTCGACCTCCAACCGAGTCTGTGTCTCTCTTACTCGCGCCAACCGATCGTCAGAATCCCAATACCGATTCCTCCGATCTATCCCCGCGGATATTCTACCTGCTGGAAATAACTATATCGTTTCTGTCGTTTCCGAACTGCCCTGTCGGAACTCGAGAGCGTTAATAAATGTTTTTTTTTTTTTTTTTTTTTTTTTTTTTTTTAATTGAATGAACGCGCACATCGATAACGAAGGTGTCTCGACGCCGGTCGAAAATCGTTGCGAGAAAATATAATCCCTCATCGTCGCCGCCTCGGATCGACGTGGAATCCCGTTACTTGGATTCCAATCGTACGGTCAAACGTCTCCCACGCATCGTATCCATAAGCCTACCGAGTTGTGTTGTAACCTACGCGGAAACATACACGATGCACGTGTACAGAGAGCTCCATACGTGCGTACAAGGTTTTAAAACCTCGTCGCCCGGTTACCGAGCATCGTTTTCGCGCCGGAAGTGCGGATGAGAGTGAGTTTCGACGCGACAGTCGGCGCAATGACGAAAACAGCGTCGTTTCGCATCGTCAAAATATCCGTCCGCATCGTTATCGTACGCGTACATTTGTCGCAGGATACATAAATCAAATGATTCGTCGTTTAGATTTATTATTACAGACGGCAATATTTTTGTCGGTTTAAAATAATCCAAGCGATTGGAAAATCATCCTACGAGGAATCCCGAGATGACGGCGGCCGTAGACTCGTTCATTGCTAAGCGAGAGAGAGAGAGCTCTCCCCGACTCGGACTCTCGCAGGTAACCGTTATATCGCTTCTCTTCTACATGCCCCGGCGCACGGCTTGTAACCTCGTGCTTATATATATGTCTATATATATATATGTATATGCGTTACAGTAGACGACGCGCGTTTTAACACATAGCCTGAATTAATCGTAGCTCTCTTTCGCGCCACGGGTGTACCGACTATAATATCCGCGTGCGATTGCTCTCGAGAGATATTCTGATGAAAAAAAATATACATACGTAGATATGTGTGTGTATGTATATATAGATATAATTTTTTTTTTTTTTTTACCAAGCTCCTGTAATATATATGTATCAGAGCTGGGCGGTACTTAAGGTACCCAGATAGAAAAATGACGGCACGGCGACGAAACGGTGACGGTACCAATGGTACGATTCCCGTTTCACCGGCACGTTTTTCTATCTGGGTACATTGTACTTATTTGGTACTTTAATTCCGATACTTTAGTTACAGGTGTACTTTAAGTACTGCCATTTTTAAAAGTACTTAAAGTACGTATGTACTTTAAATACTGTACTTAAAGTACAGGATGTACTTGAAGTATACTGCACTTAAAGTTCTTTTTCATTACTTCAAGTATTTTCAATTGCGTGAAACGTGAAAATCAGAGCTGGCCAAAGTATATCAAGGTTATACAAGTTTAATTTAAGTAAGTAAAATATTTCTAGGTGGATTTCTTAATTATTTTCATTTGATCTGATATAGTATATCACGCGACTAAGGCTGCAGGTAGGGTGGTTCTTAAATTGAAAATTTTCATATTTTTTGGGGGCCACCCCGTATTATCGTGAGGTATCAAATGAAAATGTGGTGTGCCAAGGGTCCCCGAAATTAATGCATTGTTAGAGGTCACTATCGGCTATTTAAAAAATGAAAAACTTCAGAACATTTAAATTTAAAGTCAAAGTGAAAAAATTCGAGATTTCATTGGTGTCAACGCGCGCTTCCAAAGTATAACGTGTAAGAGAAAACTCTGCAAAATTAATTATACGTTATATTTTGGAAGTACGGGGTACCTCCGAGGAAATGTCGATTTTTATTTTTATTTTTACTTTAAATTTAGATGTTCCAAAGTTTTCAATTTTTCAAATAGCCGGTAGCGACCTCTTCAAATACATTAATTTTGGGGATACCTGGAAAAAGTACTTGAGAAATACTTCAAGTACAAAAAGTACCAGTGATCCTTTGTGCTTTGTAATTTAACTATTTTTTGGAACTTTGTTCAGCTTTACCGTAAATAGACATGTACTTGAAGCCCGTACTTCTATTACCAATCGCGGACCATGGTGTTCAAGTATCGCCCAGCTCGGCTACAAAGCATCACGTAATTCTACTATTTTTCTAATAAAGTCTATCGTCGCATTACCTTCATTTTTATGATTTTTCATAAACATATTTTTTTTTCTTACGTGATAATCAACTAAATACGATTTTTTTTTTGGTATTTTATAAGAACTTAAAGTACTTTATAAGTACTTAAAGTACATAATACTTAAAGTCCTGAGTACTTGACAATGTATAAAGTACATAGGACTTTAAGTACTTTGCCGAGCTCTTATATGTATATATATCGCAGGAACTTTGTCAAAGTCGATGTTCTTTTCTAAAACGCGAATAGGATGGGTCTTACGAAGGTGAAAGATTCACGGGAGCTCCCGGTAAGATTCGAGCCGTAGATTGAATATGTCGCTGCGATGAACCGGCTTCCAGTCTCCCGTCAATATAAACTATAATGACGAGCTGCCGTTTGCCGCACGAGAGTTTCTCGGAATATCCTTGGAGTTTGAATAATGACGATATATTACGAAAATCGTAGGGTCACTCAAAAAGTACACCGGAGATTTTTTTTTTTTTTTTTTTTTTTTTTTTTTTTGGGAGCGAGCGAACAAACACCTGTGGGGGGTTCGTCGACGAGGAAGGCACAACATGATTAGTCAAGTTGGCGTTAGGCGCGGGGCGTGATTCCTCTCGACGGGGCACACCGAGAGGGGACGGGAACGTCTCGAGGGGGATCGTCGAATATTCGTGAAACACAATAATGAAACTCTCGAGGGTGGATAATGCCGATTTTCAATGGTACAATGGAGAAAAAAAAAAGATGACTCGGAAAATTGTCGAACGAGCATCGACCGTACGAGAGATCGGAGATTTCGTAACTAACCGAGGCTTCGCGTTTCGAGAAATTATTTTAAATAAATGAAAATTCATTAAAAATTGATGAAATATATTGTTTCTTCGTTTATAAAAATAAAATAAAATTCTTAGTTAAACTGGCCTTGGTTAGCGCGGGGTGTGAGATACCCCAAACAAAAAATTTCCAAACGTCTTGAGAGGATCGTCTCGTTTCTTCGATTCCGTCAATCAGTGAGACGGGAAAGAATTCCCAAAATCAAATTTTCACGAAATCAAAGACGGATCAAAATTTACTAAATAACGATAAAATATTGATTTCAAGACTGAAGGACTCAGGCCGACTGCCCCTTTCCAAGGTGTACAATTATCATTGGATATGAAATTAGTATCGGGAGACCGGGGCAAAATGGCACAACGGCGCAAAACGGGACAGTGAACGCAAAACTCAATCATACAATAATTTTTGGATGCCACATTTTCTCCCAACGGTACATCCGGTTTTTTAAACCCGTTTTACCCAACATACCACCCATCGTCGCCATCCAAAAGTTATTGGAAAATTGCGTTTTGTCTCATTATCCCGTTTTCCCCGCTGTGCCATTTTACCCCGCTCTCCCCTAACAAGATAACTGTATAAATAGGCTATAGCGGGGCAAAATGGTGCAGCGGGGCAAAATGGGTCAGCGGGGCAAAACGTCGTTTTCCAATAATTTTTGGATGCTCGAATTCGCTCCATCGATACATCAGGCTGCTCTGCCCCGTTTTGCCACCTTGTTCGATTCAAAAATGATTGGAAACTTTAGTTTTGCCTAACTGCCCCGTTTTGCCCCGTTGCCCCATTATGCCCCGCTCTTTCCTATTCATTTTCGCAATAAATCTCTATTACTGCCACTATTTATTTCATAATTCACAAAAAAAAAAAAAAGAAAAAAATCGTCGTTAAACTGGCCTCGTATAGCGCTTGGCTTGGGTGCGAGATATCTCAAACAAGAAATTTCCAATCGCCTCGGGAGGATCGTCTCGTTGCCTTCGATCCCGCCGATCAGTGTGACGGAGAGGGTTAGACGAAATAAAGGGTACATATATCTTGTCCCACCGATGTCCCCCGTCGCTATAAACCGTCTCGTGTTTCAAAGGCCTCACCCCCGAAAGTATAACTATAATACGGTCGCAAGTGCGCTATCAGGGTGGTATATAGACTGGTGGGACCCCGGAGGCCGCAACATAACTCGCTTGTGGTTTTAAGAATGGCCAGCTAATGGGGGGGGGGGGGGGGGGGCTAAAAGAGCCGAGAGGTAGAGGAAAAGGAATAAGGGAGAACGTTGAAACGGTCAGTTCTCTGTGTGCCGAGGAGAGCCACGAAATTAGTGACCACAAATCAACGACAATACGGGGCTCTATCGAGCCTTTGTAGCTCCGGTGTGGTCGGAACCCGACGGAGCCCGACTGACCCACAGCTCAACGATCTATCTATACGGGACTCTCCGAGGGCGTAGTCGAGCTCTAGTCTGGTCTAGCTCCGCCGACCACTCGCCGAAGGACCATTGACAAAAATAATCACTTTACGCCTCTGGAGAATCGTTCACGACACCTAAATCTTCGGCCCTTTTCTCTCTTCCTTCCTCTGCTCGGGTTGCGTTATTTACGTCACCTTTAAATTTTCCCTACGACACATCGAGGCCCCCGATGATCGTGGAATTTTTCGGCTGAGGGACATTTTTTTTTTTTCCAAAAATTGATTGTAGTACACAAAATTAAAATGTATTGAATTTTTTTTTTGATTTTTTTTTTAGATAAGAAACAGGTATGACGAGCAAACGTGAGATCGAGCTCGATACCGTCGCTTTCAATATCCGAAGACATCAAACTGAAGGATTCTTTTTTTTTGTCCGGCAATCCGTATCATCGCGGAGACGAGGAGCGATCGACGAAACCGCTTTATTACGTCCGGCTCTTTCGGGGTCCGCGAGGAAGAACGCTTCTGTCGGGATTCGAGAAACCGTCAGTCAGATACGCGTCTCGGGGGCATTAGCATCCCGCTGCGCGTCATCACCCCGAGGACCCAAGGAGAGATTTTGTCTCGGCGACGAGCAAGGGGACACGCTTTAAGAACGGCGAAATCGTAGCATCTACCTGTGCACAGATAAATCGAGGCTCAGGACACAAAAGGGCGTGACTTCAACGTTAAAGCACGCGAATAACGGCCCTTTTGATTCTCGGTCGTCGTATTTATGTATATAGTTGACTGACCGAGATGTTCCGTTGTGATGCGAGCGAAGTGACTCGTGATAAATACCCAAAGTCGATCCTCTCCCTGGGTTTTTAGGTCTCTACTGATTGGGACTCGAGCAAGCGCGCATGCGCGCGCCAGAGAGCCACCGACTAATCCGTCGACTATCTTCTTGTACGAGCGTTCCACCGGGCATAATTGTCTTATTGTAAACCTGCTCGAGAGGGAGCAAGAAGGAGAACGTCCCATTCGGCCGGACGTTGATCATGTGTGTTCGCCCTCGCGAGAGAGCCTTATAAACAGATTACCGGGACACCCCGTCGGCCTTCTGGAACTTTTGAATACTTTTTTTTTTTTTTTCCTCCGATCTATCCCCGATCGTCTCTCGAAGTGCCGATATATATTTTTCGAAATTGAAAGGGGGAGAGAGAGAGTGTCGGTTCGGGTTATACGAGAGATAGAATTTTTAAGATTGCGATTAGATTCGACTCTCCGTGTCCCCTCGAAGCGTTATGCGTATGCGCGCCTTCGGATCACGCGCGCACGCGCGGAATGCTTGATGCCTCGGTGCGTAGGCGTAGGCACTCGAGTTGCGAAGCGGGACGGGGAGAGGTGAGGCTGAACGAAAGGTGTGCAGTCCTCGGTCGCCGCCAGTGGATAGCCTATGAGAGACACTGGATGGACGGAGAAACCGTCTGTGCCGATGACTGCAACGAGACTCGTTCGAGAACCGAGGCTTCAGACTCTTCCGAACAATGTAAAGGAGTCGCTGTTCTTCGAGTTATATTTCGAAAGCATAATTTAGCTTGCCATATAAATTCCTCAAGCTCTCGGTGCCATTATTCACATCAAAGAAGAAATTGTTTCTTGCAGTGTAGTCACTAAAAACAATTTCTTCTTAGTGGAAATACATATAGATTTTTTTTTTTTTTTGTGGGGAAAAAATTTTATTTCGATAAATAAATTTCGGACTATGTATTTCAATGCATTTTATTATACTGAACAGCCATTTTCGCACCGAGTACGGTGCGAAAATGGCTGTTTTACGCACGCTTCGCGTGCGCAAAAAACTCCCATTTTCAAACAGAGTAAAAAATAATTTGCTAAAATCGGAATACGAAGTTTCGTAAAAATAATTTTGTTAAATAAATAACAAACTCGTTTGTTAAGGTTCGAATATACAAACCTGTCCTTTTATTAATCGTGTCATTAACAATTTTAGTTTGTAGTTTTATTTTGTAAAACTAAAAACCGGATGGTGGGATCGGAAAATTAACGAATAAAAAATTGTTGTCGTTTGTGGACATTGAGTTGTTGTTAAAAGTACAAATATTTTTTACTGTACACCTTGTGAAGTAAAATTTCGTTCGATACTTGTGCGAAAAAAGTTTTCTTAACGCGTGCAATCGCGACATTCGCCTTCGATTCGTGTTGCAAACTCACACTCGTCAGAAATTAGTCTATTATGACACAAGGGAGGAAAGTGCGTCACATTTCTTGCGAAGCAAAATCATGGTATTCACCAATGACCATTACTTATTATTTCATTACTCGCCAGGAAGTAATTAATAAGTTAATAATGATCGTCAGTCAATAATAGGTTATTTTTGCCCGTATTGCACGCAAGGAATGCTTATGCTTATTTTAACGAAGTCGGAAAAAATTTGTTTATTATGCTACAAGTGAGGAAAGTGCGTCTTTTTACCGAGTGTGAAGTTTGATGCCCGAGTAAAGCGATGGCAGAACTTCACACAAGGTAAATGGTACTTCCTCCCGAGTGTCGTACGCTATTTTTTTCCCGACTATGCTAAAAAGTGACCATATTTCTATGCCTGCAACGGAAATGGAGGTTGGCTGAGTCTTGACGAGCGAGAGGAAAAATAATTTAGCGGTCGAAAAAGTTCACTTTTCCTCCTGCTGAAACACTTTTCCTCCGCTAAATTACTTTTTTTTCCCGTCTGCGCTAAAATAACGACATTCCTTGCGTGCAATACGGGCGGAAAATAGTATATTTTATATTATTGACCGATGATCATTATTAACATGTGCGCATGCGCAGTACAATTCCATCACTCCCTAGGGTGGATTAGGGCTCATTTCTCCCTCTCGAAGCTCTATTGCTCCCGGATCAGTAATGGTCATTGACGAATGTGACGATTTTGCGACGCAAGAAATGTGGTTATTTTAATGAAGTCGTAAAAAAATATCGTATACCACAACGGAGGAAGTGTTTTTTCACCTAGTGTCAATTTCTGTCCTCGCTCCGCTCGGGCATCAAACTTCACACTCGGTGAAAAAGCGCACTTTCCTCCCTTGTGGCATGATATTCTTCCCACTCATCAAGAATCGGCCACTTCCCATCCCCGTTGCAGGCATGAAATAGGGACTTTTTAGCGTCGTCGATAAAATTAGTATATTACGCCACAAGGGAGGAAAAGTGCGTATTTTCACCTACTGTAAAGTTTGATGCCCGAGCGAAGCGAAGTGAAAATGCATTTCCTCCCTCGTCGCGTACGATATTTTTTTTCCAACTTCGTTAAAATAACCAAATTTATTACTCCCTCGGGAGTAATGGAGCTTCCAGAGGAAGCAATGAGCCCTATTACTCCCTAGGGAGTAATAAAACTGTACTGCGCATGCGCACAGGTTAACAATAATCATCGGTCAATAACAGGCTTATTTCCGCCCGTATTGCACGCAAGGAATGTGGTTATTTTAGCGCAATCGGGAAACAAGTTTTTTCGCACAAGTAATGTAATATATTATTTTCGCTTGAATCGAGAACGCGATGGCAATTCTGGCCCAAATTCCACCGTACCATCGATAATTGATAAAGATAATGGTAAGTTAGCTCAAAGTGCACTGATCTTGGGTGGCCAATGGCCGCAACCCCTCAGTTCGCCCGACGTTGACGACGTTGCCCGAAGGCTGGCAAGTATGCCGTACGCCGACGATGATTCCGCGGAGAGGCACGAGAGAGAGAGAGAGAGAGAGAGAGAGAGCGAGGGCGACAGAGGAGGTCCGTATGCGAAAAGTCGCGGGGCACGCTTATCCTCGCACAGAAGAAGCGTTCCCGGTCCGAACTGAGAAACGAGCGAGTGAGTGAGCCGAGTTCCGTCGAGCATGTTCCCTGATGGGGTCATCAGCGCGAATTAACATACTGGGTGGACTCGTACGGTATACGCTGGGACGCCGTATATATACGCGCCGGCTTCGAAGAAGAAATGAGAATAAGAAGAAGTCGAGGAGAGGCAAAGTAGACGAGAGAGAGAGGCAGCGCATCGGGATGAGCCCGACACGTATCCAGTCTGACTCAGAGGAGCTAGACGAGGTTTCTATTCTCTTGGCACATCGACGTGCCGTAAAGAAGAAGAAGAAGAAGAAGAAGAAGAAGAAGAAGAACAAGGAGAAACACGCGAGCCTCGGATAATAATTCACTCGTTTGCGCATGCGCGGCTCACCGCTCCGAAGAATTTATAGCGCACTCGGAAGATTTCTTCGGTTCTTTCGAGCCCGCGAACCACAAACGAATGGAAAATGTACATGGACGAGTTGCTCGGAGGGTCAACCAGTGCCAAAGACGCGTGTCCGAGTGTCTCGTCAATCCGCCGAGGCTCCACGACAGCGCCGGCTCCAAGTACCCGATGACTTTACCGGCTGCAAGATTATCAATTACCATCGCGTAAAGCACAACGGCGCGGTATCTTCAAACGAAGCACTCTACCGCAGCGTCTAATAATCAGACGATTTCTACAACTTCATTTGTATTTGCCCTCGCCAGTCTCATTGTCACGCCTGCGCTGTCTCTTTAACCGTGTAGGAAATCCACGGGAAATTATACTTCCTCTCCGACCCGATACCGGGAGAGACTCGCAAAGAATCGTAAAACCCGCGAAGTCATATATTCGTAGTATTTTTTTTTGTCTTCCTCTATTTCTCTTTTCTTCTCTTTTCTTTTCGTATTGTAGATCTACAAATATGGGGGGAGGGTATTCAAACGGGGATTACGTGTACAACGGACCGGACGAGAGGCCGAGTGTCTCATTTGCCGCGCTCTGGCTTCTTACGGCTGCTCGTTAACGATTGTTATAGGCTGTTTGACGAGCGGGAATCCCTTCCGGCAGAGAAATTCCATTGCCACGCTCTCGGAGCAACCGTGAAGGATATACATCCGAGGCTTCGATCGGTCATAAGTGTATTGTACACATGACGAAAGGACGGGGGACGCGGCGTCACCGCCGCCGCAGCGCCGAGGAAGATACACGATCGAATCTCATTACCCCGAGAATATCGTAATCCTATTCGGTAACCGGGCTCGAAGATTTAAAAAGGAAAAAAGAAATAATAATCGACTCGTAACATTCGGGAGGGATTTGTACGCTCGCTCCTTACGGAGCTCATATTTTTCGACACGCATCTCGGAATATATAACGAGCTGTACATCACGCCCGGACGACGACGGAGAGCACGAGAGGAATCAGCGAAAGCTCGCCGGAGATAACTCGAGCCGATTGAATAAACTCCCGTCCAAAAAAAAAAAAACAACTGCTCAGCTAACCGAACGGTAAAATCCCGACCGATGGAGTCTATTAAATAAAATATATTTATAATTCTTGCCTACACCCGATAAAACGCTAATATCTCGTTTACACTTTGCGCCCGGCATCTCGTTTATAGCGTCGTAGCAAAAAAAAAAGAAAAAATGGAGAGAAAAGGCTTTAAAAAAAGCAATCGAAAGGGGTTGAGAGTCTGTAGATCAGGATTTGGACAGTGGTAAAGGGGGGGCATTAGGCAGAACGAATGGTCGCGAAGAAAGTCAAAGAGGAGAAATAAAAACTAAAGCGAGACGGGGAGGAATCGTAAGTAACGAAATCAGAACCGAATCGCGTTCTGTGTCCCAGGTGGCACGAGAAGAGAACGCGGAGGCGAAAGAGAACGAGAAGCCAGTGGCGAGATTCCAAACTGGCGCACGAGAGAACGAGACGTGCGGATTCTCTCTACGTTACATATATATGTGTATATATATATATATATATATATATATATATATATATATATATATATACACATATATATATATATACATGTACACACGCATGCGGGGCTCGCGCCAGGACCAACAAGGGAGCTGATTTATAACGGCCATTCATTCTAATCGTCCTGCATCTTACCAGTCCTCGCTGTCTACCGTAGTTGCACTTTTTAAGATAGCAACAGCAGCATCGGGCAGCATCCGAACCGAGCAGGGGCCGCTTCTGCCGGTGGACCGTGGCTAATTGACTATAAAAACGTGAATATTTGGTCGCACCCATAAACCATTTAATTAACAAGTTCGAAGGAACTTCGAACGTGAGATGCGTGCTGCGGTGCACAGGACACGACGAAAGACGAGAGCAAAAAGAAAAAAAATATTAAGTAAAATTAAATGCCTGGAGTGCGTTAAAGCTCGAGGGATAGGGATAAATCTCTCGATCTTCACTGAGCGAGCCGATCGCGTCCTCGGCTATTATCTGACACCTTCGGCCGGATCGCCTTCCATCAATTTATCGTTAACGCAAATTCGACGGGAATTAAGGCAGCGAATTCGATTCACGGACCGCGAGGGTAAATGGAGTGAGGAGTGGCGTAAAACGGACTAGTTCAACGATTTTCAGGCTCAGGTCACTGACGGACTACAGTGGAAGCCCGATTAACCGGGATGCTCGGGACTGAAAAGCCACCGGATAGTCGAAATCCCGGTTAATCCGAACTGGAGAGCGAAAGTATATAAGACGATAATGGCTAATGATACAACTTTATTTTGACTGGTTACAATGACATTTGATATAACTTGCACTTAAGGTAGCACTAGCGGACAGTTCGATCTCACGTGAGTTCAGAGAGAATTGAGAGAGACTTGCGAACATTTCTCGATGGGATAACAATCTGAAAAGAATCAACCATGTGGAAGGTGCTGAAGAGATTGATTGTGCATACTAATAATTCCAAAATGTTATTAACAAATGAATGAAAAAAAATTGTTCAACAAATCTCCCTGCAACCTAACTTTTCGTTCATATGAAAACAATTTGTTAATCTTTTTGAATACGTATGAATTTTTTCAGAATTTTCTGTAATTTTTGAAAATTGCATTTTTTTATTGACTAAAAACACAATTTTCAAAAATTACACGAAATTTTTTTTAAAAATTCATACGTATTCAGAAAAATTAAGAAATCGTTTTCATTAAAAAAAAAAAATAGGTTGCCGGATGATTTGTTGGGAATTTTTTTTCTTTAATTTGTTAATAACATTTTGGAATTATTATTATGCAAAATTAATCTTTTTAGCACCTTCCATATGGTTGATTTTTTTTTCAGATTTTTATCCCATCGAGAAGTGTTCAGAATTCCTCTCACAATTCTTTCTGAACTCACGTGGGCTAGGACTGTCCACAAGTACTAGCTGAATTGTTAAATAGTGTGAACTAGCATGTAAAGCTTAGGTTTTTTTGTTCATTAATAGTAGGGAAAACCGGGGCAAAATGGGGACATGCGGCAAAATAGGGACATGAAATGTCATATCGACATGGGGCAAAGTGGGGTACCCAAAATTATCGAATAAATCAATTGATGATAGCCAACAATCGACGGAAACCCGGGTAAAATGGGGACATGAAATGTCACATTGACGTGGAGCAAAATAGGGTAATAATGAAGCTAACAAAAGTTGCCCCAAGTCAAATCAAAGGGTACTGTTTTGCCTCAGATAGTTTTTTATTTTTAATATCCATTCACAACCGGTTGCCAATACGACTGTGGTGTGGAAAACAATGGATCGGTATCATTGCAGCAGGTTTTATTTCTTAGCGTCCCCGTTTTACCCCGGTGCACCGTACATAAGCTAGTCTTTTTTTTTTTTTTTAAGTACTCAGTGACTCTGGTTTTCTTCGAGCATTAGAAAAAAAATCTCAAAAGACGCACGTCTAATAAGCTTCCCGATTAATACGATCCCGATTATTCAGTAAATTCAGAAAATTAGGAGACAATATCCTTTCGTTTCACTTTTGTTGTCGTTACTTCAGTCGGAAATAAATGTGGAGCTTTTTTCGGAGCACCGAAGGGAAGAGGAATCGGATAAGAAGTTCGCGCACGTCGTGCATAGATGGCTCGGCTCCTCGGAAGATCCGAGAACCGGCGGAGGGGAGGAGGAGGAGGAACCGCGCCGGTTCTGGGATTGCGGCATGTAGCGAACGCGCGAGTAACTAAATCAAATGTCATCATCAGAGTCTTAGTTATGAGGCCGTGGAAGCTCTTCTTCTTCCGCGCCCGTTCTCTCGTGTTCGCCGACGGCGTAGCGGCCCGCGGTGACCCGCTGGGCCTTCGGGTGGTCCACCTTTAGTCGGCCGGTGAACAGAGGAACCGTACGACCGACGGTCAAACGTCCGGGCCATTATAAAGTCCCTCCTAACATTAAAATTGAATGCCACGCGAGCCCGATTTTTTACACGGCGCGTGCGCGCGCCCAACTTTTTCGACGTAAAATATCACACTAGCCTCGTCGCTCACCTAACTCGCACTGACTCGGAGAATAGCTTCACGATGAGTTACTATTTATGACTCCTCACAATTATCACATTCGCTTAGAAAACTTCTAACGAAAAGTTAGAAGTAGCAGTGACAAGTGTATATTTATTAACGATAACATACGACGCATTAACGACCGTTACAGTTTTGAAACACTTATAATGTAGAGCGGGACAAAATGGGGCAGTTGGGCAAAACGGTACAGTGAGCAAAACGCAAGTTCCCAATGATTTTTGGATGTCCCATTTTGCCCTGTTGATACATCCGGATTTTCTGTTCAATTTTGCCCCATTGTCCCATCCAAAAATTGAAATATGGCGTTTTGCCCCACTGCCCCATTTTACCCCGCTCTTCCCCACATTTGTACATTTATAATTGCATCCACATAACATCAACGGGCCATCGACCGAAGTTCTTCGGTTTTGAAACATTTGTTATGTAGAGAGGGACAAAATGGGGCAGTTAGGCAAAACGGTACAGTGAGCAAAACGCAAGTTTCCAATGATTTTTGGATGTCCCATTTTGCCCTGTTGATACATCCGGATTTTCTGTTCAATTTTGCCCCATTGTCCCATCCAAAAATTGAAATATGGCGTTTTGCCCCACTGCCCCATTTTACCCCGCTCTTCCCCACATTTGTACATTTATAATTGCATCCACATAACATCAACGGGCCATCGACCGAAGTTCTTCGGTTTTGAAACATTTGTTACGTAGAGCGAATAAAAATGGGGCAGTTGGGCAAAACGGTACAGTGAGCAAAACGCAAGTTCCCAATGATTTTTGGATGTCGCGTTTTGCCCTGTTGATACATCCGGATTTTCTGTCCCATTTTGCCCCATTGTCCCATCAAAAAATTAGAATATGGCGTTTCGCCCCGCTCTTCGCCACATTTGTACATTTACAATTGCATGCACATAATATCAACGGGCCATCGACCGAAGTTCTTCGGCCCATCTGCCATTAATTCTTAATCATTTTCTAATTAAAAAAAAAAAAAAAAAAATTGTATGCAAAATTATTTTCATTTCCTATGCACGAAACAGTTAAAGATGCTAATCGACCAGGAGATCCATAGTTCACAAACAGGATTCTCGACACCCTCACCCCGACTCGATTTTCTCAAGCCTCCTCGCGAGTATCATTTTCTACAATTCCACGACACATCGTTTCTAATGCCATTTCGTCCCGTTACGCTAAATTATCGTGCACTCGCATTACGACATTGTAGTACCTCGGGAGGCAGCCTAATGAATGGTTGTACCCGTGAAAGACGTGTCACGCGAATTTAAGTATAGCGATGATAACATACGCTCCCTCGCGCACGGAGACACAAACATACATACATACAAGATATACTTGCGAGGAATTTGAAAAAAAAAAAAAAAAAAAAAAAAATCAAAAAATCATTCTCAACGAATTCATTCGGCATCCGAACGCTCAGCGGGTGCCGCTTTCACTCTTGCCACTATCCGCCTTTCGTTCTTTCCTCGTGTGCGAGGGGGCGGCGTCGGAATATCGGGTATAGAGGATCGCGAGCCATTCTCGAGTTTGTCGGTGACGAGGGTGGCGAAAGGGCCAACGGAACACACACATACACACACAAACGACTCGCTAAGGTATACACACACACACACACACATATATATATATATATGGACACAGACAAATATATTGAAGTATACATAGGTATAGAGCGTGGAGTTCGTGCGGCCGCCGGGGATGAGTTTGCACCGTGGACAGCCGGCACGCGAGGTCGGGCAGCGCGCCGGGCCGGAGGAGCCGGAGGGTGAGGCACCATCAGTCCATTTAATTAATTAAAAGTGCATTAGCGGGACCAACGGGGAGGGAGCTAGGAGGCTATATAGAACACATCGGAGTCAGGTCGCCGGGTCTTTGGAGGTATTAGATGTGTTAACGGGTGTTAGACCCTCTAACCGGAACAACTCGGCACGAGACACGTCGCTGTCCCCTCGGAGGATCTCCGAACATCTTTTTTTTTTTTTTTTTTTTTTTTTTTTCATTCACCCCACGATGTATGCTCTCCCGCTCAATTACTTTCGTCGGCACATTTTCCCGTAACTTATGATTTAACCGCTTGTGCAGACGGAGGGGTCGAGCGACGTGTGGGTGGTAACTCCCTCAGCGCAGAGTCGCACATACGTATATAAGTATACATATATTAAATATATATATATCTATATATATATATATATTGTGTATTGACTATGTGACTTTCATTCTCACGACTACCTTCCCGAGGCGCCATGAAAACGTCAATTACCGGCTGCACGTGAATATGTTGCTACACAGGATAATAGCTGCAGAAGAGCGTTTAATCAACGCTCAAGTTATTGTGTGTATATACAGCGATGTCGGTTCGATCGATCATCGATTCACGCTACGATCGACTATTTACTTATTTCAACCCTCAACGAAATGAATTGTCGTCGAATAAATCTCCTGGAACAATTCGAATTGGCACGACAAACAAATCATAACAGTAACAATTGCAACGGAAAATATCTGCTTCCGCCGGATACAAATCCTTAGAGCGAATGAAATAATAATCGCCGTACGTGGAAAAACAGTCAGTGAAAGAATGTACAAAATCATTGGATAGATGAAATCATGCTATCTAATTATTTCACTTTTTTTTTTTTTTTTTTAAATCGAATTCTCGCGCGTGTTGCGTGTCAGCGAGATCGAGCTCTCTCGCTCCCGTATAACCGATAGAATCAGAACACCAGGTGCAAATTACAAGGGAGTTTGAAAAACATAAATTAAAAAAAAAAAAAAAATACCGCGCGCTTAGAACGCGGTCGGGGATGATGAGGTAACGAGTCCCACAAGCGCAGCTGACTCCTTCGGCCGGCACCTCCGTCTATCTCCTCCGCGCGACTCTACCTAATAACTCGTGATCTCGTGTTATATATATATATATATATATATATATATATAGTTACACCGTCGGTAATCAACGTTAATGCACTTCGCTCATCGTGCCGAGCGTTAACTGGCTTTCGGTATATTATACTTTTGTGCTACCCCCCCGGCGGAGCGATCTTCGGTAACTTTTCAATGACTCACAACTTTTAGTCCTCCCCCCCCCTTACGGAGCAGCAGCTTTCCGATCTGATATCGGAACAGCCACTCGTCATTATCGATAACTATAAATAATCACGCTTCGGAGACAGCTGCGTTGGATTTAACGGAAGGAAAGACAAGAGGAAGAACGCACGGAGGAGTGAGTTTGTGGCGCGGTAGGGATGAGGAAAAGAAATCGAAAAATAAAAGGGTGGATGGTTAGTCAGACCAGCGCGAAGAGTAGTATGCGCGAATCGCGTGCCGAAGAGCTCAGCTACGCTGGCGAAACGAGAGAGAGAGAAAGATCGATGATGAAGCGGCAGGCGAGTTGAACCAGCAGCGGCGCCGGGTCACGCACGCGACTTTATCACGTCGTTGGGAACTTCAATTCTATCGCGTTAGTCTCTTCGTTCGATGGTCGACCGCGGAAAGGTTGAGACTCGTTATCACTGGAGTTAAATTACCCGGAAAAATGTGAGTTTTCAAAAAAAAAAATTGTGTGTTTCGACAGCATATCTTCGGGTACTTCTTCCGCGCCGAAAATTAATTGGGCGACTTTTTGGTACCGCGTGTCAAGCGGAACACCGCCTCAAGGACATGCGCGCTATCGCGGACGATATCAGATCAATATTTCGGCCAAGAACTTATGTTTTCATCCGTCGATCTATCGTCTACGAAAACGTTAATTAACTTTTGGCCAAAGTATTACACCGAAAAAAAGATTTGGCAATATCAAACTAAGCTGCGGTTGCGGATGGCGAAGGAAATATTTGGTCGATTGAAAGAAATGTTTAGTTGATTGAACGAATATTTAGTGGTTTGACCTAATATTTAGTTTCTTCAACGAATAGTCACTTGAATTGAACAAACATTTTATTCAATCGAGCTGACATTTCCTTCGTCACCCGCAACCGCAGCTTAGTTGATATTACCAAATCTTTTTTCGGTGTAAAAATTTCACATGTGCTGAAAAAAAAAAAAAAAATCGATGATTGAAATAAAAAAATTGCTCGCTGAAAGAAAGAAAGAAAAAGGAACAAAAGAAAAAAATATTGTTTCAATTCTACTTTCAATTCGTACGATACCATACCGGATTGAAACGTTAAGATGTCACCTTGACAGTCTCGCCGTTGTCACTTCAATATCATATGGCAGCCTGCAAACGATTTTTTTTTTTTTCAGTGTGTCCTTAAAACCAATTATTTTCCTCTTTCTTTATCGTAGAACCGTTTATCGAAAAGTCATAGTAGGGGGACGATCAATTAAGAACTGCCGGAAGATAACAGTATGCTAAACGAAGTGTGTATGCCGCGGATGTCATCGGGACCACCCTTTGACAATTAGACGGGCGTTTGTGGAGTCGCGCCACGTGTCTTCGGTCGTTGACGGAAAGGGGTGCCTTTGACCTATTCTCACCGGTGTGCATGTTTCGTTATAGGTAGCAGAACAACCTTTCGCCTCGAGCTTTTTCATATCCAGCTCTCACCCTTCGCCCCCCCCCCCCGTCCGCCGCTACCTCTTCGGCTTCGGTTGTACGGAAGATGCAATCGCCCACGCGCGCTCGCACGTGTGTCTTTTAATACGCGGTAATGCCTCGCATGTCCATATTCATTAAGTCATTCCCATCTCGGGTTCTACGAGGCTTGTGCGATAAGTTTAATCGTTTCGAAAGAAGAAATACACATGGATGCTCGCTAGTGCTGGCATTAAAGTCACCCTCGGCAGTGGAAGCGCCGAGGATCGCGGCAGCCAAACGTCTGACGGGAACCTCTTTCAAGCTTCTGCACTTTAATTAATAGTAGCGAATCAGATGAGAAAATCAGCTAGAAACTAATATATAAGGATGAAGGGAGAGAGGGGGGGAGGGAGGGACGCAGGGTGTACAGTACATGTTATTCGTTCGATGATGCGGAGGCATAATGTTTGTGTATCGTAATAACGTACACGATTGCGCGATTCCGAGGGCATAGATGTGGCTGTATAAAGCAGCGTCGATGTTCTAATGATAGAAAGCTCTTGTTGGCTCGAACGCTATAAAGTCAAGAGAAGTCGGGCTCCGTCTCGCTGTTTCCACTGGGATCAAGTCACGCGTACTACGGTGCAGCGTATATACCAGTGCCTCTCAAAGAAAGCGAACCTCCAAAGGTCAGCGTAACTCGCCCGACTCACAAATGCCAATCTACTTACGAAACTCCCGTGTATTGTAACAATGATAGCGATTCACCGTGAGGGGTCGAGAGGAGCATCGAGCTATCGACGACTGGGACCCGACGTGTCTCGGCTCCATTAATTATCTCGTCGGCAGCTCGATATATAAATTCGATAACATTTATCGTTCTTTTGTTGATACTTTTTTTTTTCGCCGGGCTACCAGCTGGTAAACCAATAAAGTAGTCACCTGGTCTACTTGGAAACTAATCCACTAGTTTCATAGTCTAACAAGCAAAATAGTCTACTGGTGAACTAGCCTAGTAGCAAACTAACCTTTCGTTAAACAAGTCTACCAGTAAATAAATCCTCTAGACAACTAGTCCGCTAATAAACTAGCTTACCAGTCATTTAGTCAACTGGTCTGCTTGCAAACTAATCCATTAGTATCATAGTCTAACAAGCAAAATAGTCTACTGGTAAACTAGTCTACTAGTGAATCAGTGTACTTACTAGTACGCTAGTTCAAACTAGCCCAGTAGCAAACTAACCTTTCGTTAAACAAGTCTACCCGTATATAAATCTTCTAGAAAACTTGTCCGGTAATAAACTAGCTTACCAGTAATTTAGTCGACTAGTCTACTTACAAACTAATCCACTAGTATCATAGTCTAACGAGTAAAATAGTCTACTGGTAAACTATCCTACTAGAGAACTAATCTACGTATCAGTACGCTAGTATAAACTAGCCTAGTGGAAAACTAACGTTTCATTGAACAAGTCTACCAGTAAATAAATCTTCTAAATAACTAGTCCACTAATAAACTGACTTATCAGTAATTCAGTCAACTTGTACACCTGCAAACTAATCCACTAGTATCATAGTCTAACAAGCAAAATAGTCTACTGATAAACTAGCCTAGTGGAAAACTAACCTTTCATTGAACAAGTCTACCAGTAAATAAATCTTCTAAAAAACTAGTCCGCTAATAAACTGACCTACCAGTAATTTAGTCAACTTGTCCACCTGCAAACTAATCGACTAGTATCATAGTCTAACAAGCAAAATAATCTACTGATAAACTAGCCTAGTGGAAAACTAACCTTTCATTGAACAAGTCTATCAGTAAATAAATCTTCTAGGCAACTTGTTCGCTAATAAACTCTATCTTACCAGTAATTTAGTCAACTAGTCTACTTACGAACTAATCCACTAGTATCATAGTCTAACAAACAAAATGGTCTACTGGTAAACTAGCCTACTAGTGAACCAGTCTACTTGCCAGTACGCTAGCTTAAACTAGCCCAGTAGCAAACTAACCTTTCATTAAACAAGTCTACCCGTAAATAAATCTTCTAGAAAACTTGTCCGCTAATAAACTAGCTTACCAATAATTTAGTCAACTAGTCTACTTACAAACTAATCCACTAGTATCATAGTCTAACGAGTAAAATAGTCTGATGGCAAACTAGCCTACTAGTGAACTGGTATACGTATCAGTACGCTAGTTTAAACCAGCTCAGTGGCAAAGTAACCTTTCATTAAACAAGTCTACCAGTAAATAAATCTTCTAAAAAACTAGTCCGCTAATAAACTTGTTTACCAGTAATCTAGTCTATTAGAGAACTTGTAAACTTGTTCATTTAGCCAATAGCATCTTTACATGTTTTCTTGCTCGTTTTTAAGAACGCATTATCTTCGCTCAACTCGAATCTATCGGTCATTCACACAATCCGGCGATAACTTAACGATCTGTTTCTTTTTAAAAGTCCGTTCTGCTCGATCGTGTTGCAAGGCGCGTGCATATCTCCGTTGCCTCTTTGATGCGCTGTTCCGTCAAATTAATGTAGAAGCGTGTTACAAACGAGGTATACGAGAGAGAGAGAGAGAGAGAGAGACAAAGATCGCGAGGTGCGTTAGCGATCCAAGATCTCACGTGGAGTGCCACCCCTTATGGCCGCCCCTCTCGGAACACCGCTTCCTGCACTCGGATATCATCCACGCGCGTTCCTCGCACGTTTATCTCAAGAATCTACAATTTTATTCATATCGTTCGCAACAGCGAGAGCGCGAGCCCGACCTCGCACTGAGAGAGAGAGAGAGAGAGAGAGAGAGAGAGAGAGAGAGAGAGAGAGGGGGAGAGAAAGAGAGAGACAGAGAGGGAGAGAGAACAAAATAATGCTGAATAATTTCACCATAAATATGGAGTTTTGTGGGCGTAAAATAACGATAATGCAAGTAAATAATGGACGTAGAGTTTTATTACCTTAGGCGGGTGAATGGCGAGATAGAATCTACCGAGTGGTCGGTCGCGCGCGCCCGAGCTGCTGCAGCCCCTCTCGCCTCTTCTTCCTCCTCTTCTTCTTCTTCTTCTTCATCTTCTTCTTCTTCTCTTGCGATTCGTACTTGGACTCCGTTACTGTTGTCTGCCTCAGGCTCATCGAGCTCGGACCTCTCAGCCTCCAGTCCGATTCCTCATCCTCCTCTCATCGTCCACTTCTTATTCTTCTCAGAGCGTGCCTCCCTCAACGATGTATTCTCTAACTCCGAACGGTTGTCCCAGAGTGTTCGGCGTCGTGTACTCTGTTCTTCGAGGCGATTTCACTGTGAACGGAGCAAAGGGAAGAAGAGGGGGAAAAAAAAATGAATAAAAATCATCTCCGAAGTCCGGAGCTTTGTAAGGGTCGTTGGGAAAGCACATTAGAGCAAACGTAACTCGGAGAACCGCGATGGCGGCCGAGTTTCTATCGCAGACGGGGGTTGGCGCGAGCCAAGAACCACCCCTTCGCATCGCAAGGGTGTGGCCTCTGGCAGATTGATTCGAAAAGCTCGATCATGCGCGCAAAGCTCTCCTTTTGCCACCGTAAAGCTCTCTCAATCTCCTTCCATGTATTTATAGAAATGCAGCGTCCTATTTATTATTCTTCGTACCCTCTGGTATTCCGTGAAGAAATGTCGGACGGCGGATGCAATTTATTGATTTTTGGGGACATTTAATTATATAGGGTAAGAGTGATGAATACGGACCATGTATCCCGGTTTGTGTGTCATTGATTTCCATGCTAATCGAGTGGGACATATTCACCCTTACACACTGATAACATCTCTCAAGGTTGTGCAAGCGTTTTGTCAGAGCCTGTGATTGATACATCAGCACTAGGGTGGTCCTTAAGGTAGCTCCAGCGAGTGGTGTTCATTTCACCGAAATTCGAGAAATTCGGACAAGTATTGCAAACACTTGCCGATGTTATAAAAATCTGAAGAAATTCATACTTATTATAGGCACTGAAAAGACTAATTTTGCACAATAATAATTTCAAAATGTTATTAACAAATTGTTGAAAAAAATATTGTTCATCGAAATATACGGTAACCCAACTTTTTTTTTTATGATAATGATTCGTTCATTTTTTGGAGTACGTATGAATTTTTTCAGATTTTTATCTTTATTATGATTTTTCTTGTTTTTTACATGGAAAATGTGCAAAAATCAGAATAAAGATAAAAATCTGAAAAAATTCATTCGTATTCCAAAAAATGAACGAATCATTATCATAAAAAAAAAAAGTTGAGTTACCGCATATTTCGATGAACAATTGTTTTTTCAACAATTTGTTAATAACATTTTGAAATTATTATTATGCAAAATTAGTCTTTTCACTGCCTATAATAAGTATGAATTTTTTCAGATTGTTATAACATCGGCAAGTGTTTGCAATACTTGTCCGAATTTCTCGAATTTAGGCGAAATGAACACCACTCGCTGGAGCTACCTTAAATTCAACATTTTTTTTTCATTTTCTGTGGACCACCCGTACTATCGTGAAGTATAAAATAAAAATGCGATGTGCGAAGTGTCCCTGAACTTAATGTATTTTTAGAGATCGCTGCCGGTTATTTAAAAAATTAAAAACTTCGAGACATCTAAATTTAAAGTCAAACTGAAAAATTCGAGATTTCCATCGATCCACGGCGCACTTCCGAAGTATAGCGTATAAAAAAAAAAACTCTGCGAAATCCCTATGAAATCGAAGTATTTTTAGAGGTGCTACTGAGGTTTAAAAAAAAAAAATTTTCGACAATTATAGCTAACAGTTACAAAATATTGTAAAAGGTGAAAATCTGCCGCGGAAAAATAACCGAATATTGAAAAGATATGTTTGTTGTAACAAAAGTTAAATAAAAAAAAAACTGAAGTTTTGTCGTTTCTGGTAAAGGGTGTCGACAAATTCCAGGAATGGTCAAAAAGTATTAAATATCTCAATGCACGAACGAACAAAACATTTTATTTACCTAATTCTCATCAACAACTGAAAAAAGAGTACTCTCCTTTCAGCTGTTGAACAGAATTAGGTCAATAAAATGTTCCCTTCGTTCGTGAATTGAGATATTTTATAATTTTTGACCACTCAAGGCAACCCACTCCCTTTACCAGAAACGACAAATTTTCGGTTTTTTTTTTTAATTTAACTTTTATTACAACAAACATATATTTTCAATAAAATAGGTCAATAAAATGTTCCCTTCGTTTGTGAATTGAGATATTTTATACTCTTTGACCATTCAAGGCGTCCACTCCCTTTACCAGAAACGACAAATTATCGGTTTTTTAAATTTAACTTTTGTTACAACAAACATATATTTTCAATCGAAATATTTAGTTATTTTTCCGTGATAGATTTTCACCATCTACAACATTTTGTAACTATTACGTATAATTGTCGAAAACTTTGTTTTTTTAACCCTCGGCAGAGACCTCTAAAAGTATTTCGATTTCATAGGGATTTCACAGAGTCTTTTTTTATTAATTGTATTTTTGAAGTTCGGGCTGTCTTCACTGAAATCTCGAATTTTTTTAAATCGCCGGTAGCGATCTCTAAAAACGCATCAATTACGTGCACATTTCGCAAATCGCATTTTTCGTTTATACCTTCACGATAAATACGTGGTGGTTCCCAGAGAATTCTAAAGTGTTCAATTTAAGGGCCACCCTAATAATTACCCATCATTTTACTTCAAAGGTGACCTTGTTTTTCACTTCGAGAAGGCGTTTCATACCTTTGATCCTCCCCCGTGTAATTTCAGGCTCCGTATCGTTGAAAATTATTTCTTCATTCGTTCGAATCTGTGAATGAAGAAAATTTCATTGCTCCAAAGGCTGCGGTGCGGGTTCCTTTGATGAGCGGACGATCCATTGAGAAGCCGCGGCCCGCGTATGACTTATGCGTCAATTGCGTATGTATGAGGCTCGCCCGAGAGTCGTATGCGCTAAAAGAAGAAAAGGAAGATGATACCCAAGCTTTGACCGGTGTGCCGCGACGGCAATGCCGTTCCGTATAAAAAAAACGTCCACGAGGGTGTATGCACCGGGTCCTCGCGTTCTGTCTCTCCTCGCTCGCACATTCATCCCTCGCATGCGTCTCGAAAACGCGTTATTAACACCGCTGACCTACGGTCTATGATTACACGCATTAATAGCCGGATGGACGAACTTTGTTTCTCGCATCGCGTACACTGTCATTATTGTGATGCTGGGCGAACCGGGAGAGGCCGAGTAGAAGCCGCGAACGAGAAAACAACAAATAAAGATAAAAAGAAAATCAAACATTCTCGGCGGCCGCACGCAGTTCGAATAGTTCTGCTTTTTCGTCCTATAATACAGACCGTGTAGAACTCGACGAGTCGCACTTCGAAGAAAGAGCTCACAAGCTCACGCTATTCCTTTCTCGGACTGTCATTAGATCAAATTGTCTCGATTCTGTAATCGTCAGTGTCGCTCGAGCGAAATGATTTTAATACTACAGACGTATCGAGAAACGAGCTTTTCAATTGTACACAGTAAAAAAAAAAAAAGTTTGTACTGTTTAAAACTATTCATTGTCCACAAACGTCGACAATTGTTTATTTGTTAATTTTCTAGTTTTACAAACAAAAGTACAAATTAAAATGGTAAAATGGAGTTTGTCACTTATTTAACAAAATTATTTTTACGAAATTTAGCAATGATTTTACGAAATAATTTTTTACTGTGTATATCGAATTCGTCGGCAACCGGAAATTTAAATTCACCGGAAAAATCGGAAACACTTCCGGTTTTATAATTTCATTTTTCGACCGGAAACCCGTCACTTCCGGTCGAAAAATAAAATGTTGAAACAATGATAAATCTTCCCTAGGCAGTGCGTTATTATCATTAACATTATAATCATTGTAACACACACATTATAGTAATTATTATTGTTAACATTAAAATAATTATAATAAGGCTCTGCCTCGAGAAGATTAATGCGACATTTAAATGATACGAAAAAGCAAATGAATCAGCAGCCCGAGAGTCAACGGTGAAGGATCGATGCGAAAAATATTGACCCACATCGGGTTATAAGTCCGTATCTTCTCTTCGGCTCGATCGTGTACTCTCGGATCTTCGACGCGATCCTCTCTCTTCTCCCCCCCCTCCCCCCCCACGCTTCCACGCATTGAAAATTTCTACACGAAAGGGTGATGTACACCCGACGGACGCATGAATAATATTGTTTCTGCGGCGTCGGAGCGATATGTCGAAGAAATATAATTCATCAATATACGCCCGAGCGCCGCTCTCGGCGCGTCGAAGGGGCGTTGTGTGTTCCTCGTGTCCGATGGCCTCGCGCGCGCTCGCGCTCCTTCGCATTAAAATCTTCGAAATATTATGCGAGATTTTCTGTTTGCCCTCGTGTTTGTACTCGAACGGATTGTGTACCGTGTACAACGAATAACGGACGAAAAGAAAAAAAAAGGTAGAGAAAAGGATAGAGAGAGATCCGGCGAACACGCGGGGGGCGTTGCGCGTGTACAAATCATGGAAAGAATGACGCGGCATTGCCTGCCTACGACGAACTCCGCGTATCTCCCTCGTTCCCCACTCGTTTATCCTCTTATTCCGTACCGTTCTCGTTCGCTCTTGTAGCCCTGTTCCTGCAATCCCCGCTGTTGGACTCCAAACGGGCGTGCGTTAAGCGTTTTCACTGTACGAGAGATCGGGGCCGGCCGGTGGGGAAGGTGAGCTCCGTCCGCGGTTCGCTGGCCTGCTCCTTGCATATTAACGGCAGCATCCTTCGGTCCCGCTGATGCACTCCCGGCGAGATCACCATATCGCAAGTCACTCGCTCGTTTACCCCTCCGGACACCGCCGAGAGGAGCCCGGGGGCTTCCTCTTCCTCCTCGGCGAGCCTCCGCCGAGCTATTCTTTACCGGGTTCAGCGGGTCGCCTTGTTACATTATGTCTTCCTCACCTCCTTTTATTATATTCTTTTTATTTTCATCGTTCCAATCTCTCACCTCCATAAATTCAATTGCCGCGACGTCGTGTTTACGACTTGGGGTTCGAGAAAATTGATTCCATCCATTGTTTTCCAGCAGACGTCGGACCTGGACACGCTGCTCTGCCGGCAGGACCTCGATCGTCTTCATAAGCTGGACGACGATGATCCGGAGAAGATTACGAGGGACGGCTCGGGGATGCAGCACATGGACGACTTCTTCGAGGGTGGCGGACCGGCGTGCAGACCCCAGGCGAGCTTCGTCTCGTCGAGGAGCCAGCCGGCAGGCAACGACGACGACGTCTTCCTCAGGCCGCCCCTCTGGGAGGACATCACCTCGAGCATCCAGAAGCTCGATCCGGCAAACGCCGATATGCTCGGCTCACAGCCGTCCCACGTCAAGATGGAGACCGAGGACGTCTCGTCGCCGGTTCTCTCGCCCGTCGAGATCAAGACCGAACCGCTGCCCTCGGCGCCGACGCTTCATCTTCTCGAGGGAAGAACGTCGAACAATTCCCTCCAATCGTTCGCCAGTAGGCACTCGAACGCGAACGATCAGCAGCCAATCGTTCATCACGGCAGGACGAGCGCTCTCAAAGGCTTTCCTCAGAACAACAACAACAACACCAGCAACAACAACAATAACAACAATAACAACAACAACAACAACAACAATAGTACTAATAACAACAACAACAACAACAACAACAACAACGACACAACGTCGAATCATCACGGCTCGGGTCATCAAGCTACCGGCGCTGGGACATCGCCGCTGTACGGTTCGATGACGAGGTTGATGTACGTTTCGCCTTTGACGCCACCGATCTCCGACCCGGGCTCGCCCCTCGGTGGACCACCGAGACGGACACCGCCGCCTCCCTATCCTCAGCCCCAGTTGATCAATCAACCTCACAGAATTCAACCGCCGACCCTCACGAAATTCAATCGGCGGAACAATCCCGAGCTTGAAAAACGGCGGGTTCATCACTGCGATTTCATAGGCAAGTACACTCGACCGGTATACCGAATCGCTGGAAGCAAATAACCCTTTACTTACCGCGGTAGGGTAGAGCGGGGTAAAACGGTACAATGAGCAAAACTCAAGTTTCCAATTATTTTCGAATGTTTCATTTTTGCCATTTTGAAATCCAATAGATTTTCTTAGAGGTAAATATCGCATATACTTGAATCGAGTAAAAATATCCCTGAGTCAAATAAAAATTTAATCGATTCAAATGAAAATATTCTAATATCCGATTTTATTGACGATTAATGAACTTTTTTTTTTGGGTGCACTGTCCCATTTTGCCCCGATACCTCCTACTTGTCTTTCGCTGGCTGCGAATATCAAGAAGCAAATTTTAAGAGCTTATGAATTTTTTTTGTTCATATTTATTTTCTAATCCTATTTGCCGTACAAGGTGGTCGAAGTCAGAGCTGGGCAAAATACAAAATACTATATGTATTTAAAATATAAAATACTTTTTGTATTTTAAATACATTTATAAATACTTTTTCAAATACTTTTTTGAAATCAATACAGGATGCCTGAACAGGGTGGGACAGGGTGGATTTTTGACGGCTGAGCCGGCTTGGTCACGCTTGCCCATCGATCTGTCCCTTCCACCCGTCCATCCATCCCATCCATCCATCCCGACCGTCCATCCCGTCCGGCCTAACCGTACAGCCAAGAAAACCAAAAGTATTTTGTATTTTGAAAAGTACTTAAAATACCAAAAAGTACTTGAATACTGAAAAAATGTATTTAAAATACTGAAAATACATTAAGTATTTAAAATACTGCCCAGCTCTGGTTGAAGTTGATCCCCGAGTCGCCGTTACCCGATGCCGGACGTGAAGGGTCTAGCATTAAAAAAACAAAAAAATTATCATTTTTTATTGTTATTGTTTTTTTTTTTAACCAGTACTATTTTTAACTTGATTTTTGTTATGAGGATGGATGGTTTAATGTATGGCATGTCGAAGGGAGCAGGTTTTAACGATATCCTTGTTATTTCCGGCAGGTTGTACGAAAGTCTACACGAAGAGTTCCCACCTGAAGGCCCATCAGCGAATACACACGGGTAAGTGGCGTTCGTCCTCGGCTGGCAAGCCCGCTCTCCAAGGGGGGCAATTAGAAGATCGCTCGGAGGGACTCGGGAGATGATGCATAGGCGCCGTCTTAGATAGGTCATGCACACAGACATCGCCGGCCGGCAAAGTATAGAGACCGCCAGTGCGCCGGGAAGATATTATCGGGAGAGTCCTGTGCGAATCGCATGAAACAAGTAGCGATCACCGTGCTCGACGCTAGGTGCGCCGGATTTGTGTGTATGTTAAACTCGCCCGAATGACCCGTAATTAGATATGTAGTTCAGCAGCGGCCGGGATGGACCGCCCGGTCACGTCTCGAGGAGCGCAGAAAGTTGGAAAGCGCCCGGTTGTACTCTTCCCGACCATACATCTCGGGTCTCGATGTCTACAGGGCGTGGTTCTCTCCGCACTCGCGTTCTACGCCGTGCAATCTTTGCTTTTTTTTTCTTTTCTTCTCTTTTTTTTTTTTTGCCAAGTTTTTTTCGCACACGTGTGCAAAAGATGGGTCGTCGGTGTGGAGGCGAGGCGATAGTCGAGCGTAGATTTCCGCGCGACCCACATCCCCGCCGTATCCAGATACATCACGCGCGGCGTGGCTGCCCCGCTTCGGCCAGCCAACGGACACACGCTCGCGAGAGATCCTCGCGTGGCGCACGCCAAGGAGTCGCCGAGTTCGCCGGAGCCGCGGATACGTCTGTCTGTCTGTCTGTGTGTGTGTGTGTGTGTGTGTGTGTGTGTGTGTGTGTGTGTGTGTGTGTGTGTGTGTGTGTGTGTGTGTGTGTGTGTGTGTGTGTGTGTGTGTGTGTGTGTGTGTGTGTGTGTGTGTGTGTGTGTGTGTGTGTGTGTGTGTGTGTGTGTGTGTGTGTGTGTGTGTGTGTGCGTGCGTGTGCGTGTGTTACACGGCTGCACACGCAGCCGGGAGGTTCGAGCGCGGGACCAAGGATAGTAGAAATATCCCCACACGGTACCTCGCCTACTCGCGGCAGCATCGGTCAGCACCTCATCCCGCGTTCGCGCGGAATGTGCATGGGTACCGAGAGAGGCCCGGCGGAGAGAAGCTGCAACGGCAGAAAATCTCGAGTGGACCGATGTACCACTTTCGAATCGGCGTTTTATCCCGGTGGAGGTAGGGGGAGAGCGGGGCAAAATGGCACGGCGGGGCAAAACGGGGTAGCGAGACAAAACGCTTTTTTTCCGATAAGACTGAGAAAATGAGAAAAAGTGTTCACTTCGCATAAGTTTCGGAGACACGAGAGAAAATTGCCAAACACCTTTGGATGATATAAGAATCTGAAAAAAAAAAAAATCAAGCATATTAAAGGTGACGAATGAATTAATTTTGCACAATAATAATTCCAAAATGTTATTAACAAATTGATGAAAATTAAAATTGTTCAACAAATATCCCGGAAACCTAACTTTTTTTTTTTATGAAAATTATTCGTTCATTTTTTTGAATACGTATGAATTTTTTCAGATTTTTTAATTCACTTTGATTGTTTTTTTTTTTTTTTTTTTATATGGGAAAAACGTGCAGAAAGTCAGAAAATTCAAAGTGAATTTAAAAATCTGAAAAAATTCATACGTATTCAGAAAAATGAACGAATAATTTTCATAAAAAAAAAAAAAGTTATGTTTCCGAGAGATTTGTTGAACAATTTATTTTTCGTCAATTTGTTAATAACATTTTGGAATTATTGTTATGCAAAATTAATCCTTTCGGCATCTTTAATACGCTTGATTTTTTTTTTCAGATTTTTATACCATCGAGAAGTGTCTACAATTCCGTCTCATTTCACTGAAATTTATGTGAAGTGAACACTATTCGCAAGGACTACCTTAAGCGAATGCGCGGTGACATAATTTAAAAGGTGTATTTCGTTGGTACAATATAAATGTTTGTTTCAATCGGAAAAATTGAATAAATTGAAGCAAATAAACGTTTAGCAAAACAATGCTTTACTTGTGGCAAACAAACGTATATCACCGCGACTTTTGGTTAATCCAACCAATTCTTTTCCTCGGTGAACTTTTGGCTGGTGGCGATGATGGTACGTGGGGCAAAACGGGTTTAAAAAAACGAACGTATCGTCGGGAAAAAATGGGGCATCCAAAAAATGACTGCCAGATCGATTTTTCCCCTCGCCGTTCAGTTTTGCCCCGCTGTGCCATTTTGCCCCGGTCTCCCCTACGTAGCGCGAGGTGTTGCAGCTCGGTTGTGTAGCGCGGGCCGCTCTTCTCGTCTAAGTCCTCGTACTCCACGGTCGATCCGTGACCTCGCCTCGAATTCGTTAATAGATCCTGGCAGTTAAATTAAACGCCGATAAAAGACGACGCGAAACGAGCAGTCGAGCGAACGTGCGCGAAGATCAAAGTAGGCTCATGGGTGTAGACGTTGAGGTACATTAAAACCGACCGGTTTCCTCTTACGATCTATGCCCGCTTCCGCATTGTTCTTCGACCGTCCGCCGATGTGGGAGATCGAAGATTTTTCACAGATCGAGCGTGAATCCTCGTAAGGATCGATGGATCATTAGCGGGATAATAATGTCAAGGCGTCGGGATCGTCTTTATCGCCCGGAAAATTATTGTGGGGCGAAGAGAAGAGCTGGTGTGTGTCTTCGGCTCGGTGGATCGCGAGCTGAAAGCCCGCAATTATCGAGGATCATCGAGCTTCAATGATACGGAGGATCGACGGGCGCCGGCCACTTACCGGAACGTTAAACCCGGGCGAGCGGAGCGACGAGGGAAGAAGCGTGCAACCAAGAGACCAGACCGCGGTTCTCTCGATCGCTGGCAGCGGGTTGAGAGCCTCGGGCACGTGGCTCAGAGATCTTCTTGAATGGGGGGGCCTCGCAGCGTCTCTCGTAAGATATCTTCTCTACCGGTGCGCGGGCGGTGTCCCGAGGAACGGGGCATTCACCATAACGCCCGAGCCCCGACGAGGGTGGAAGACCGGCACGAGCCCTCGTCGCCTGTAACACATCGGGAAAAAAAAAAAAAAAAAAAAAAAACATATCACTACCAACGGAGCCTACCGATAATGCACACACTCGCGCGCCGGACGGACGAGCGAGTTGGAGTTTATATACCTGGATCGAGAATGGCGTGCGCTCGCGAGGCGAGCAACATTCCTGCTCGGACCACACTTCCAGCTGTGTCTTCTCCCGTCCTCGCGCGGCTCTCGTCTCTTCCGCCGACCTCTCAGAGTCACACGAAAATCGGCAATTTCCGATCGCCGGAACGAAATCGAAGACCCGAAATAGTCGATAGGATAGTTTTTTTTTTTTTTTTTTTTTTCATATACAGCTATGTTTACTGTAGGGGAGAGCGGGATAAAATGGGACGATGGGCAAAACGGGATAATGCACAGTAAAAAATCTTTGTACTTTTAACAAACCAGAGCTGGGCAAAGTACTTAAAGTACCAAGTACTTAAAGTACATTGTACTTAAAGTCCTATGTACTTTATACATTGTCAAGTACTCGGGACTTTAAGTATTATGTACTTTAAGTACTTATAAAGTACTTTAAGTTCTTATAAAATACCCAAAAAAAGTCGTATTTAGTTGATTATCAAGTAAAAAAAATATGTTTATGAAAAATCATAAAAATGAAGGTAATGCGACGATAGACTTTATTAGAAAAATAGTAGAATTACGTGATGCTTTGTAGCCGAGCTGGGCGGTACTCGAACACCATGGTCCGCGATTGGTAATTGAAGTACGAGCTTCAAGTACAAGTCCACTTACGGTAAAGCTGAACAAAGTTCCAAAAAATAGTTCAATTACAAAGTACAAAGGATCACTAGTACTTTTTGGACTTGAAGTATTTCTCAAGTACTTTTTCCAGGTATCCCCAAAATTAATGTATTTAAAGAGGTCACTAACTACCGGCTATTTGAAAAATTGAAAACTTTGGAACATCTAAATTTAAAGTAAAAATAAAAATAAAAATCGACATTTCCTCGGAGGTACCCCGTACTTCAAAAATATAACGTATAACTAAACCGTCGGTAGCGACCTCTAAAAAGACTTTGATTTCGTACGGATTTTGCAGAGTTTTTTCTTATACGTTATACTTTGAAAGCGCGGGTTGACACCAATGAAATCTCGAATTTTTCACTTTCACTTTAAATTTAAATGTTCCGAAGTTTTTCATTTTTTAAATAGCCGATAGTGACCTCTAATAATGCATTAATTTCGGGGACCCTTGGCACATCACATTTTCATTTGATACCTCACGATAATACGGGGTGGCCCCCAAAAAAATTGAAAAATTTTCAATCTAAGAACTATCCTACCCTGCGGCCTTAGTCGCGCGATACACTATATCAGATCAGATCAAAATAATTAAGAAATCCACCTAGAAATATTTTACTCACTTAAATTAAACTTGTATAACCTTGACATACTTTGGCCAGCTCTGATTTTCACGTTTCACGCAATTGAAAATACTTGAAGTAATGAAAAAGAACTTTAGGTGCAGTATACTTCAAGTACTTCCTGTACTTTAAGTACAGTATTTAAAGTACATATGTACTTTGAGTACTTTAAAAAATGGCGGTACTTAAAGTATCGGAATTAAAGTACCAAATAAGTACAATGTACCTTAAGTACCGCCCAGCTCTGTAACAAACCTTTTTTTTTTGTCCACAAACGTCCACAATTATTTCGTTGTTGATATTACAAAGAGTAGTCGTAAAATTGACAGACATTTTTGTAAAGTGGACAAGATTTTTTTTTGTTAAATTAACAAGAAAATAATTGTGGACGTTTGTCGACAAGAAACGTGGGTACCATTTTTACTGTGTAGGACAAATTGCAATTTTCCGATAACTTTCGTATGGTGGCGGTAACGGTAAAACGTGAGGGAAAACGATATTGAAAATCCGGATGTATCGTTGAGGCAAAATGGGGCGTTCAAAAATTGTTGGAAAATTGAGTATTGTCCCCGCTGTACCGTTTTGCCACTACTGTCCCATTTTGCCCCGCTCTTCTATAATTTATGCAATTTTTTTAATTAATCTCTTTTGTTAAATTCTGTTAAATTTTATGTTTCCAGGTGAAAAGCCGTACCAGTGCCAGTGGCCCGAGTGCGAATGGAGATTCGCGAGGAGCGACGAATTGACTCGGCATTATCGGAAGCACACCGGTGCAAAGCCGTTCAAGTGTGCGGTCTGCGAGAGATCGTTCGCCCGGAGCGATCATCTGGCCCTTCACATGAAGCGGCATCTTCCGAAACAGCACGCCAAATGATCGGCCGTCAGGGAAGCGAAGACGCGAGGATAACGTTGTTTTTTTTTTTTTTTTGTCTTCTTCGCGGTTTTTGAGAATCCGCGACTCCGAGGAGGGGGGGGGGGGGGGGGGGAGAGTTCTTTCGTCCGTCGCGAGACGATGGCCCGGCAAGGACTCGTTGAATCGGTACATCGAGAGAAAGAGCGGCCCCGGTTACTCGTATGCCTCTTCGACTGAGGTAAACCTTCCTCGGCTGCGCCCCGTCCTCTGTACTTAAGTTTGCGGTGGCTGGTCCACGAACATTGGGTCTCAACACCGAGGGAACGAGCTGGCTTGGATTAGTTTTTTTTTTTTTCTTCTCTTTCAAGCTCGGATCTCACGATCGTCCGTAGATCTGCACCGGAATTTGTAAAATATAAGAGGGTCGTACTTAAATTAACGTATCGTCAACGGGAGATGTTAATAAGTGTAAAGATCGTTGAAATTGCGCCTCGTCTGGCATCCGTCGGGATACTAGAATTTAAGCCGTTTCAGATATATCCAAAGACTATGCCGAATGTTGCGAGACAGCCACGAAGAAATAAAAATACAAAAAAAAAAATAAAGAGGGAGGCGACGGAGTAGATAAAATCGACATGTAGAGCGTGAGCCACGGACTCGATCGAACAAAATCCTATCGCGTTTAGAATATGAGCTAAAGGAAAATTTTCAATGAGAACAATTGTTAATAATAACGTATGCGTGAAATTAACTGTCCTAGTCCGGAGCAGATGTTCAAAGATGTACCATTACTGCTAGGGATAGAAGATTGTTTATTAGAAAGAAAAAAAAAAAACATAATAATAATGATACTTCGTATTTGGGCCTTATGAGAGTCAACGCGACAAAGTGCCTTCGGTGGATTATGAACGTAAAATCAAAATTCATTTTTTTTTTCCTTTCCATGTATCTTTAAATCTATATTTATTATACGCTCTAATGTCCTATCGTATCCTCTCGTGTACTTAAAAAAAAAAATTGCACCAGAAATTCGTCGTATATCCGTGCCTCTTTAGTTAGGTCCGTCCCAATGAGAGAGAAATAATTCAGTCAGGAACGGCTGAATCTCGCGATGCACGACTGAGCACCGAATTTATATGCCTCTCAACGATGCTTGGGCTCAATGAGACACCCACACGGCGAAGAGATTGTTTTTCGAACGTAAAATCATTGTCATTGTCGCTTGCGACACACGAGGCCGGATAATCGAGTACAAAATAATTGAATTTGTTTGTTTGTTTGTTTTTTTTTTTTTTTTTTTTTTTTCAAGCACGTGTAAAGTTCTATTGTTGTTTCACGAATGACACACCGTGTTAGATAAATGTCATCGCGAGATGTCTCTTTCAAGCATGCACGGCGATGAAAAGACACTCTTACCACATAGGTAGAACATGCAAGGTCTTTGATAAGTAGATAAGTCGATGCGGACGAAAAAATAAGAGAAAAAATTTAAAACGGCATACAGTTATGTCAAATTCGTCCGCGAGAGCTGTTAAAGTAATGATTTGTATTATAATAATACCGCTGATGTTACGATTAAGTTGTATAACAGTGAACATAAAATATGTGTACTGTATTTCACGGAATACCTATATTTATATATAAAATATTATGCATAATAGAGAGAAAAGCTTTTTCTTTTTGGTACGAAATTTTATTTTTTTTTTGGAAGGCGACAGTAGAGAGAACACAATCGAACTCGATTTTGATAATCATGATGATCATGGCGTTATAATCGATCACAGAGTATGTAATTACATCACATCGAGACATCAGCACGATTGGCGTTACAAATAGTATGCTTGGCGATTATGCTTTAAGCGAGCACGCTCCGTAGTGGAATAAAAAAAAAGACTTTATGTATACATATATTTATATGAAAAATTCGATCGTTGCAAGAAAGCTGCAGGTGAGCACTGATAGATCCTTTCATTATAATTTTTTTTTCGTTTGTTTTTTTTTTTTTTTTGTATTATTCACTCGACCATCGGCACGAGCGCTACCATCGTGAAACGCACTTCAACGGGATCGAGGGACATGTAGGCTTTGCAAACTTCCGCGGCGTCTTCGAGCAGCGTTTCTTTCGTCGTTGGTCCGTGATTTATAGGAACGGGTTTTCGTCCATCTGCGAAAAAGCGGTAGGTAAATCGTAAAAAAAAAGAAAATTCAATATCTCATCCAATGTTTTCGTATCTGTATCCGTGCTCTTACCGAGTTCGTACAACGCTCCGTCCTTGTGAACGAACGCAACAAAATGATGAAATACCGGCTCACTCTCGTCAGGAACCTGAAAATCCGAGTAAAAGATGTTAATTTATTTACTTCAATCTCCGACCAATGAAAGCAAAAAATGTTGTGCACAGCTTTCTCTATGAGAAAATTCGTTGATCGATTTTGGCCTCCTCATTGTTGAAGCTGTGCGCAAGATAGTAGTCAATAAGGAAGCTGTGTGTAAATTACTTTGCAACTTTTTTCGTAACAAAAAAAATGTCTACATATCATAAAATTGAAACGGTCAAAATTTTCCGCAAAATTTATTGTGGAAAATCGTCAACTGAAATTTGCGTAATTCGTCGTTGTGAGGCTATGTCTAATGTATTTTTCTCCGCTGATGACGAATCTCCACATTGTTTACTCCTAGAGCGACGTTTGATGCATGAACTCGTATCGGACAAAACATACAACTTTTCCGAAAAATTTAAAAATGTCAAAATCTCATAAAATTTAAACGATCGAATCAATTATCGTCAAATGTAATATACCAAACGTTGTACAGTGTCAGTCCATTCCCGTCTCAAATTTCACCTCTATACCTCCATGTTTACCCGAATTAGACCATTTTTAGTAATTTTTTCAAGAACTCAAAATCCCATAAAATCTAACCGCTTGGATATATTTCGGCCGAATTCAGCACCAAGAATCTTTGATCTTGTTATCTTTGTATGCAATTTTAGGACAACAGCTCAACATTTCCTCAAGTCACATCTACCACAAAATTTTTCGAAAAATGCCAAAATCCTATGAAATCTCGAAACGGGCCGCAGTCTTCATGAAAATTACACCGAGGGAAAAAACGTGACCACTCTACTAGTGCACGAAATTTCAACTGGCTATCTCAAGCCACTTCCGAGTTATAGTCGTTTTAGACGACGCACATCTGTCAACCACGCACACGTATATGCACACGCACGAGCGCGCCCGCACACACGGACGCCAGCTAAAAATCGCATTTCTCGACGCCTTAAACTAGTTTGCGTGCATCGACACTAAATTCACGCACTAAAAACTTTTTTTTTTTTTTTTTTTTTTTTTTTTTTTTTTTTTTTTTACAAAAACAGGTTCCTCTATGAGGAAGCAAAAATGGTTATTAAATTTAACCTTAGTCTGTCCCTCGTGTGCCATCATCTCGTGAGTGTCGCCAATACCCTGCTCCCCGCTTATCAGAAGCTCGCCACGTTCTTCGAACGAGAGATTCATCGAATCCTCGATGAAATTCTTCAGAAAGCCAGTCTCCATCTTTATCCTGGCAGAAAAAATTGAACGCAACTTGAAACTCAATATATTAAAATTGATGAATTAAATCGATGAACGACCCGTGAACTGGGTCTGAGCGAACTTACATGTCTGTGTTGTTGGCGATGCTGTGAATCAGCGCAACAGTTCCACAGGCATTCGCGATGCACTGCTTCAAGTGATAAATGGAACTGGACACCTCCTGTCCGGATTCCTTTATTTTTATTTCCTCCTCAGCATTGTATTTGGCTGTCTAAACAACATCAAAAACTTGAGTATACATCTTTGATTAATTTTACACTTATTAAACATACGAATTATAAAAACCATGGATCACTGGTTTAAATAACAATAAGTTCTCGATGGCCCTGCAGCTATTAGCACCAGCAGGCTGGCAACATTTTACTTCTGCTTCTGACCCAATCGAAAAAAAAGACAAAAATTATTGCCAATAAATATTAATAATCAATATTTAATTTTAAAAAATTAAAAATTTAAAAAACCTAAAAAAAATTAAAACATTATTCAAACGTTCTCTGCCGCACAGTTGAGAATAGATGAGTATAATAACAAGTACCTTGTTCGATAGAGGATACAGAAGTATCAGAGCCAGAACAGGCTTGGGTACCATCGCCAGCAGCTCCGGATCGGTGCCGTAAACATCCACAAAGCTCCATTGCTTTGGTAACCCCAATTGATGCGCGAACTTAAACACAATCATAAAAAAAAGTAAAAATAAATGGTTACTTATCGACATAAGCCAGCAAGGTCACGGAACGATAAACTGATGATGTCATTCTGTCAAGGAGCGTTTCTCTCCAGACTCTGTTTTCAGACTTGATTTGTCGCGTAATTCCAGTCGAGGAAAGCAAATACGCGGAAGTCTCACCTTCGTCATCACCTGCAAATAGTGAAAAAGACAGGCTCGGAGTGATTCGTAATTGACATATTAAATTTGAGCGATAAAGAAAATACGAGGGAACTTACGTCTGGGTTAGATTCGAGAGGTATCCAAGCCATGTTTCGTCGATAATGATTTTTTTTCTTCCCTTTTTGAGGTGAATCGAACAGACTTTGTTGTTAATTAAATTTATTAATTTAATCGAATATGCGTACAGCCGAGCATGCAGATATATCAAAATCGCTAACTACCGACGAAAACGTAAAGGATAACCGGCGTTTCGTTGATTTTACGAGTCACACCTACGACGCCGGATGTCACTGCAGCCAACATGTCGATAGACGTCGAAGCGCGTTTTTCATGTTGCTGGGATTGTCGAGCTTGAGTCTACGTTATTCGCGGCGAGTTCAGAGCAGCCGGTAACCACGGGAATCGCACGGGTTTCGAAACGGGGTGACAGACAGTTGACCGAATACGAACTGTGAATCATGGCCAACCTCATCATATTGAAAGTCTCGAGCGTAGTTTAGGTTCGAAATCTTTATAACTAAATATTAAAGGTTTCCACGGTCGAATGAAATTTCCGTATAGAATGCCTGGATAGGTTTGCATATTTTAGCATAAAGATTAATGGTACAATGATTTTAGTGATAAATGTCAAAATCGCAATGGATACGCATCGAATACACTATCTACGAACGCCCACCTACTGCATACTGCAAGAAAATTATAATTTTTTTTTCAAGCATCCGTCTTGAGTGCGAAGCGATTTTGAGCCAACGCGATCGGTTAATAAATCGATGAGTCGGATTCGAAATTCTACGACGGCTTTTTAGCACATTACTGCCCGAAACCGTTTATGTAGAACAGATAGAATACCTGCGGTCAAATAGAATTTTCGTATAGAATCACCTGAAATGTTGCATGATATAGTAAAAAAGTTTAATTAATGCAATGATTTTCATGACCTATACCGAAATAATCGAAATATCGAAATGAACGACACGCACTCCGTACGCATCATCTAGGAACTTCTCCCGACTGCATACTACATGAAACCTCGAATCTCCCCTCATGAAGTAAGGTTGAGCGAAAAGCGATTCCGACGGTTTAAGTCAGGAGAAGCAGCTAAATTACCGACGCTTGGAAAAGCACGCTATTCATACCTTTCAAGCGAGCAGATACCTACATTTCCGACCGCTCGCTTCCTGAACGCCTGACTTAAACCGTCGAAATCGTTTTTTTCGCTTAACCTCACTTCACGGAGAGCTTCGAGTTTTCATGTAGTTTGCAGTCAGTAGAAGCTCCTAGATGGTCCATACGGAACGCGTGCCCGTTTGGTTTGGATATTTCTCATGAAAAACATTGTATTATAAAACGTTTAACTATATTATGGA
This sequence comes from Amblyjoppa fuscipennis, assembly GCA_963575735.1. Taxonomy (NCBI): domain Eukaryota; kingdom Metazoa; phylum Arthropoda; class Insecta; order Hymenoptera; family Ichneumonidae; genus Amblyjoppa; species Amblyjoppa fuscipennis. The sequence goes on from OY754488.1 coordinate 21,585,433, forward strand.
AACGCCTCAGGTAATTCTATATGGAAATTGTATTTGAGCGCGGATATACTATCTGTTCTACATAAACGATTTCAGAAAGTAATGTCCTAAAGGCCGCCGTAGAAATTTTGAATCAGGCCCACCGATTTATAAACCGACCGGGATGGTTAAAAATCGCTTTGCACTTCAGACGGCTACTTGAAAGAAAATTAAAATTTTCATCCAGTATATAGTGGGTAGGCGTTCATAGGTAGTGAGTGCGATGTATAATCCATCAAGATTTTTATATTTAATCGCAAAAATCATTGTCCCATTAAATTTTTGACAAGACTACGTAAATCTGTAGGGATTCTATACGGAAATCTCATTTGACCGTGGAAACCTTTAATATTTAGTTATAAAGATTTCGGACCTAAACTACGCTAGAGACTTTCGATATGATAAGGTTGACCATGATTCACAGTTCGCATTCGGTCAACTGTCTGTCACCCTCGAAGCGAGCCGGGTACACCGCCCACGTAGCACGGAAATATTTCGAAAATATTTTTTTGAAATGTTGAAAATATTTTACCAACGTTACAAAATATTTTTGAAACATTTTACAAATATTTTAAAAACATTTTACAAATATTTTATAAATATTTTAAAAACATTTTACAAATATTTTTAAAACATTTTACAAATATTTTAAAAACATTTTTAAAACATTTTTAAAACAATTTACAAATATTTTTAAATGTTGGTAAAATATTTATTAAATATCTTTCTGAAATATTCAAGACCCCACATTCAAAAATATTTTTTTCAAATATTGAAAATATTTTACCATTGCAAGATATTTCTGAAATGTTTTGTAATCTTGTTAAAATGTTTATTAGATATCTTTCTGAAATATTCAAGAAATTGTAAATATTTGACGTCTGTAGATATTGTTCGTTATTTTAAACATATGTACTGCCTCCAGCACTTCATCTATGAGATTCCTGTGAGGCTCTTCAAGAGTGTCAATAATGTGTAGTGTTATGACACGTCAATTAGTCGAAGTATATTAAAATATATCCACGAATCATGGTATTTTTTATTTTCCGTTCCTTCTGAACATAATTCAATTCGCATTTGCTAATATTCGCTTTCAAAATATTTTTCCAACGTTTCAGATATATTTCAGACGTATGAATGATTAAGTATATTTCTGAAATATTTTAGAAATGATTCGTTGAAATGTTTTGATAGAATACTTTACAATATGAATTCCGTATAGTTCCGAAATATTTTGTAAGATTTGAAATATTGAAAATATTTTTTAAATGTTTAAGAAATATTTCGGGAGAATATTTCAAAATATTATTGGCATATATTCCAGAAATATTTGGTACGATTTGAAGTATTGAAAATATTTCTGAAATGTTTTCAAAATATTTCGTGCTATATGGGAGGCGGTACATAAAACGAACACCGAACAATTCAACACAATAAAAACTCGGTAAATCTTCTTGAAAGAAAAAAATTTACTAGCGGCAGAATGAAACACTGAATACTACAACGTGGAATGAAAGTAAAAAATATACAATTCGATAACGATTGGTCCATACACTATCTCGCCATATGTACTTCAATATTACAATCACTTATGTACACTGAGACGGGGAAGAAAAAAAAATGAAAAAGGAATATCTATTTGTTCGCGGCTGCTTCGTCATTGCCACCGCGCGGAGCAATCCTTATCCATAATCCTCCTTTAGCTCGGACGGTGAGCCTGAACTTTGGCCGAACTTCTTCTTTTCCCGGTACCGGAGCCAGGATGCATTTACGAAGTACAGCGCTGATCATCGATTTGACCTCCAACATGGCAAATTTGTTGCCTACAATCAAAAGAAGGAATAATTTTCGTAACTTATATCCCACAATGAAAGATTGCACGATTGATTATTATTTTTTCACCTATGCAATTCCTCGGGCCAGCGCTGAAGGGAACATAGGAGTAAGGATGCCGTTTAGTCGAATTTTCTGGACTGAAACGCTCGGGCCGGAAGCTATGAGGATCCGGAAAATGATGTGGTAATCGGTGAGTACTGTAAGGCAATATGAGGATGCTGCAACCTGCCGGAACTACGCATTTGCCTATTGAAAAAAAAAAACAATAAAAAAAATTGAAAGTTGAAATGTTCATATTGTTTTCTCATAAAAGCTGAAATTATTATATCGGTTTCTTATAAAAGTTGAAAATTGAATTTTTCATATCGCTTCCTCATACAAGTTAAAAATTGAAATTTTCATATCGCTTCCTCATAGAAGTTGAAAATTGAAATTTTCATATTGCTTTCCCATAAAATATGAGAATCGAAATTATTATATCGCTTCCTCATAAAAGTTGAAAATCGAAATTTTCATATCGCTTCCTCATAAAAGTTGAAAATTGAAATTCTCATATCGCTTTCTCAGAATGTTCCTTTATGCGCAAAGCTTCAATGAGGAAGCACTGTCTGCATTACTAACTTCCTTACCGAGTCTTACATCTTCCCCGAGCGTCCTCGCAAAAAGTGGGACACTCGGATACAATCTCAGAGTTTCTTTGATGGACATTTCCAGGCACTTCATGGCTCGAAAATCCTTCATGGTAGGAGGGCATCCTTCCCTGTCGGCTCCAAATATTTCGTCGACTTCGTTGACGCACTTGTCGAGCCATTCGCGATTATTGCCGAGCAAAAAGAGCGTCATAGCCGTCGCGGTTCCGACGGAGTCTTGGCCGGCCAGCATGAATGTGCAGCACTCGTTGACGATTTCTTCATCGGTGAAGAAAGTATTCTTCTCGCCCGCCTCCATCATGAAGTCGAGCAGGGACTCGCATTCCGCCCGTTTACAATCGCCCCGATAGACACGGGCTCGTTTTTCCTCGATCATCCGTCGACAAGCTTTCGCGAGGTCGTCGCGATGTTTCTGCTCGTTTCTTCCCGCCCTCGTAATTCCGTAGATCCAGTCGATGAGGAGCCACGGTCGAACGAGCCGATACGGCACCAGGACTTTGCCTCTAGAAAAAATCAATAAGTCTCGCGAGTCAAGACGTTTAAATTTGCACGAATTACAGTCGTCGTTACAGTTACGTACTTTCTAAACGGTAGCTCGTCGCCCGACGAACTCCGGTCCTCATCGCGAATCTTCACGCCCAAGACCGTCTCTGAAACGTGACAAACAGAATTGGGCCCGTTCGGAATTCTCAAGGATGTTGCGTTAAACTTTTCCTCCCGGGCACTACCGCCGCTCACCGTTCAGAATTTCATACACGGAGTCGTTGACGAACGACGTGATGTCGATGTCTCGGCCACCCACGCTCAGCAATTTCTCAACCAGTCGCTCGGAGCACCGTGCAAACGATTCGGTAAACTTCTCAAGATAATGCAGATGAAAGACCGGCTGAAGAATCCTACGATGAGTGGTCCACGTCTCCACGCTTCGAGTTATCAGGCCCTTGCCGAGAAAATTGTCGAGCATCCTGTAGAAAAGTATTTTTCCCGTGTGCTTGCTGTTACCCAGGACAAGCTGTATGTCCTCCGGCTCGAGAAGAACCACGCACGGCAATAGCGTTATCCAGATCCTAAATACCGGGCCGTAATCCTTGTATGCGCTGTGCGACATCTTGTGGAGAACTGCAATTTTTTAATATAATTACACTTTATTTCTTCCCATTAATGCATAGGGGAGAGCGGGGCAAAATGGTACAGCGGGGCAAAACGGAATAATGAGACAAAACGCCAATTTCCAATAACGTTTGGATGGTGGCGATGGTGGTAGGGTAAACCAGCCAATGAATGGACAAGGCCAATGAATGGACAAGGCCGATGAATAGACAAGGCCAATGAATGGACAAGGCCAATGAATGGACAAGGCCAATGAATGGACAAGGCCAATGAATGGACAAGGCCAATGAATGGACGAGGTCAATGAATGGACGAGGCCAATGAATGGACGAGGCCAATGAATGGACAAGGCCAATGAATGGACAAAGTCAATGAATGGACAAGGCCAATGAATGGACAAGGCCAATGAATGGACAAGGCTAATGAATGGACAAGGTCAATGAATGGACCAGGCCAATGAATGGACAAGGCCAATGAATGGACAAAGTCAATGAATGGACAAGGTCAATGAATGGACAAGGTCAATGAATGGACAAGGCCAATGAATGGACAAGGCCAATGAATGGACAAGGCCAATGAATGGACAAGCCCAATGAATGAACAAGCCCTATGAATGGACAAGGCCAATGAATGGTCAAGGTCAATGAATGGACAAGGCCAATGAATGGACAAGACCAATGAATGGACAAGGCCAATGAATGGACAAGGCCAATGAATGGACACTTTCAATAAGAGCACGTGCATAAAAAAACGTCTATTAATAGGCTTTTTCGTCTGCTTAACTGTCCATTCATTGGCCGGTTTACGCTACGTGGGGCAAAATGGGGCATCCAAAAATTATTGTAAGATGCAGTTTTGCCCTCACTGTCCCCCGCTTTGCCCCGCTGTGCCATTTTGCCCCGCTCTCCCCTATATGACTCTGTGTATCTTTATTTGTAGCGGCGGAAATATATTACTCACGATCCTCATCGTAAACAAATCCGGCGTTTCCCAGTACGGGAAACGTCGCTGGTCCGTCGAGGGAAAATATGAATCCGAGTATCCTGAGATGATTCTTCCAGCTGTACAGCACGTAAAGGACGAGCGCCGTAATGAGTGAGGAGAAGAGAACGATGCTGAGCCATAACTCGTTCGGCACTCTCTCCCACTGTAACACAGACGCAAAATATGCAATATCGATAAATTTCATGATTTTCGAATCTTCCACGAATCCGCATTGTCCCCGAGAGCTCAAGTTAGACGGATTCGTTACCGCGTCCGCGCTAAGTGAACGGGAAGACGCATTGTTAGTAAGTCAGTCTGAATGTCCAGGCGGAAACTGCACTCGGGCACTGCGAGTGGCGGATAAACACCCTCCCTCAAAAGGACTTCCACATGTCGTAACTCCGCCGACCGCGAATTATAATAATGCAACGACGCGAAATTTATTTTAAACTATGAAAACAGTGGTCTGCGGCTGAATCGTTTAACGCGGTGAATAAATTTATACGCGTTGACATTGATGGGCTTTCATAATTGCGGTTAATGCAAACTTGTTTTTCTCGATCGTAGACGAATGCGAACCGTTATTGTGAACGTGATGACGATGAAACTCACGATTTGACGAATGGTTGTAATCATCGCGCAGTCTGTGATTTTCATTAGCTGAAAAATACCGAAGATTATGTGGTATTGTTATTTCTTCTTCTTCGCTGTTAAAATAAATTGTAAATTTAACGTACCGGAACTTGAAATTTGCTAACACTACATACATTTATTGAGCATTAATGTACTTTGCTTGTAAAATAAAAATAACAGACATTGAAATTAGAAATCTTTTGTTCGAAATTTATTTTTTAAAATTCATGAAAGATTCAAATTTTACTGTTAATTTGCAACGCTCATGTGTTTGAAATTCCGGAAACACTTTATGTAAAAAAAAAAAGCTTTCAATACTGGTCATTGATTTTAAAACAAAATTTTTTGTACAGTGTTTTTTTACGGAAATAACGCAGCTGGAGCACGAATTGATTGAGATAAAGACTTTGCAAGGAATATTTCGTTTCGTGGGTCCTTTTATACTCCCGAATCCGGAGTAGGAGAAACACGAGAGCTCATCATCCTCCCCCCCAGACAGAACTGCACTTCGTGGACCGTCATTACCGGTTTCAGCCTCTTATGACTGATTGTTCCGACGCGCACTTGACGTTCGAGTGTTACATGCACTCTTCCAGTCGTCCACTTGGCGACGAAACTGCCCGGACACTTTTTTACTCTGTGTATTTTGACTCTCGACGTGTCGTATTTTGAGCGATTACGAGGGGAAAAACAGCGAGCGTCAATAAATATTTTCTGACAACTGCGCGCAGCGATGACGTTGTAACTTTTTTATGACGTTTCTACGATTTGCATCGTTTTTCTTGAATGTTATTCGTAGCAACTCTACAGCCGTGGAGCGACGATACCCGTCACTAACTGACTGAAAACTCCAGTCGGCTCGCAACTTCATTTATATACCTGCCGCAATATCGCGCCTTGAAGCACGGGGATCAACAAAAGATCGATTAAACGACAGTTCATACACGGATCACGTTCGCTCGATGCAGCCATGGATCGTTTCATAAACGGGCTTCTTCGCGTGGGGCATCAAGGATCGAAGAATGTTGCGTAGCAAGTTAATACAGAACTAATAATCAATATAGGGGAAACCGGGGGCAAAATGAGGACATTAAATATCATATCGACGTGGGGCCAAAATGGGGTACCCAAAATTATCGAATAAATCGATTCATGAGGCAGAGGGTCGTTTCTACAGATCCCAACTCTACACATGTCCGACTCTACACCACCAACTCAACACAACGGCAATTGTACACATGATTAGACTCTACACAACCGCGACTCTGCACATGACCGGACTGTACACATGCCTAAACTCTACACATCCACAACTCAACACACGTTCGAACTCTACACACCATACCATATAAGAGTTAAATTAATAAAAGCCAAACTCTACACAAGTCAAACACTACACAGCAAAACTCTACACAAGTTAAACTCTACACGACAAAACTCTACACAAGTTAAACTCTACACGACAAAACTCTACACAAGTCAAATTCTACACGGCAAAACTCTACACATATAAAACTCTACACGGCACAATTAAACACATTGAATATTCTCCTCAGTAATATTCTACACACGTTCAATTCGACACGACGAAACTGTACACATGCTCGACTCTCCACGACAAAACTCTATACACCCTAGACGCTTTTTTCACCGACTCTACACATAGCCCGATTCACCACAGTTCCAACTCGACACAAGTTCGATTCAACACAGTCACCAACTCACACCGGGTTGTACATACGTCGGTAAAGTAGGAACGACGTATGTCAACCCGGTGTGAGTTGGTGACTGCGTTGAATCGAACTTGTGTCGAGTTGGAACTGTGGTGAATCGGGCTATGTGTAGAGTCGGTGACAAAAGCGTCTAGGATGTATAGAGTTTTGTGGTGAAGCGTCGAGCATGTGTAGAGTTTCGTCGTGTCGAATTGAGCGTGTGTAGAATATTACTGAGGAGAATATTCAATGTTTTTAATTGTGCCGTGTAGAGTTTTATCTGTGTAGAGTTTTGCCGTGTAGAATTTGACTTGTGTAGAGTTTTGTCGTGTAGAGTTTAACTTGTGTAGAGTTTTACTGTGTAGAGTTTGACTTGGGTAGAGTTTTGCTTTTATTAATTTAACTCTTATATGGTATGGTGTGTAGAGTTCGAACGTGTGTTGAGTTGCGGATGTATAGAGTTTAGGCATGTGTACAGTCGCGGTTATGTAGAGTCCGGTCATGTGTAGAGTCGCGGTTGTGTAGAGTCTAATCATGTGTACAATTGCCGTTGTGTTGAGTTGGTGGTGTAGAGTCGGACATCTGTAGAGTTGGATCTGTAGAATCGAACCACTGCCATTCATGATAGGCAACAAACGACGGAAACCGGGGCAAATGCACCCAGAAAAAAGTATGGTCCCAGGTGTGGATGGCCGACGCTCCGAGTATGGCCAACGATTAGCTTTTAGTCGGCAGCAGGTTGGCGGCCGATGGTCAGATCTCGGCGAATGCCCAGCATCGGCTAAACTGTCGATTGACAACCACTCCAACGTTGGGCTCAATAGTTGGCAAAACGCTGCTTACCAGAGTTGAGCCGGCGCTGGCGTAACGTCGTAATGATGCGTATTTGCCGATATCAAGTGGCCGTTCGCTCATGACGTCGAACGACTTTGGCCCAGTACCTGCTAACGACGTTCAACCAACGTCCAACACCAAATATTTATAAACAATGATTTTTTTTTTATTTGCGCGACTGCTGAATCCTTTTTTATTATTCCAGATCCCTTTATTATAGTTTTGTTTACACTAATGTAGTGCAGACAGCCTAAGTTTCATCGATGCTATTAATTAAAGTGTGAATACAAAAATGAAATAATAAAACTTAGACAATTTAAAGCAATTGGTAAGTTAATATTAGATGGAGATGCAGTGGATATGCAGCTTTACCCTTAATAACATCCCAGCTTATCCCTTACATATAAGATTCGAAAAAAAACTTTCAAGATGAGCATAGCTGAGCGCGTAAGAACATCGACTAGTAGTCCCGGGGTCACGGGCTCGAGCCCCCATTACCGACGAAAAAATTTATTCTGCTTATTCCAATGTGTGAAGAGAAAAATCTGAAAAAAAGTAATTGCAGGATGATGAAAGAACATTTAAAAATCGGACAGATCGATAAAAAAAAATTGTATTGCTTATTATTATTTTTCATTTAACGTTGGCTGGACATCGGCAGCCAACATTGGGGCAACGTCGCTTGACAACGTAGGGCCGATGTTATCATCCCAAGATTAAATGGTAGTCGGGCCTACGTTGGCGACCAGAGTCGGGTCAACTTTCTAACTCGGGCGGTCATAGTTGGTCCAACGTCAGCCCGGCTCCAAAACCGCACCTGGGGTATTTCCTACAATAACGAAAAGTTTCCAGAGGGGACGACTATATAGATAGTTTGTGATCATATATACTCAATTGATTAAACTATAATCCTCTCCTAAAAAAGTTGGTGTGTCACGATATATCGCTGAATGTATCGAATTTTCGAGATTTTTATTGTTGTCGTTTTATTCGTGACGCGATTGGTCGGCGATGACGACACGCGCGCGCCGAGTCGTGTGTGCGCGCAAATTCGCTCGATCGTTTTCTTTTGCGCGCAAGTTCGCCCGATTCTCTCTCTCTCTGTCACGCGAGTTTTTTTGACAGCTGGCGGACTGGCGAATTACGCCGTAGCAACTTGTCTCCACCCCTAAAAAGTTGGTGTGTCACGATATTTTTATCGAATGGTCGATTAATGATACTATCTAAGATATCGCACCCATTGTTACCATTTTATTCGTGCCGTCATGGGTCGGCGATGACGACACGCACACGATGATGTTGCTGCGCGGCGGCTCGTGCGCGTCGCTTCGATCTTTTGTGCTCCGAAAAAAATCCCTGCGTCAAAGTTTTTCAACTGTCAGACTGACAGTTAGCCTATATTCCGTCGTCGTGCCGCCCGACGATGTGTTGGCAGAAAAGAGTTACGATGGAGCTGTCAAACTGATACAGCTGGCCGTCTTCGATCGTGTCCGTTCGGTGTCGCCCCATGATCAACGTGGCCATAATTGTAATTAGTACAGCTCGCGTTTCACTACCAAATATATATTGTTTTAATAGGCTCGGGACTTTTTAAAAATTATTAACGAACAAGGCTAGAAACGTTTTTTTTTTAATATTTCGATAAGTCGAATTGAAAGTTTAGTGGGTGAGAATGAGTGATGGATCGGATCGAGTAATTCGGTAGATAGATGGGTGACCGTTCAAATAAAAAATTCGGTGGATTAATATTCCAAAATGAAAGTTTTTTCATTAAATGGAAGGATGATCGTTTAAATCAAGAGTCCAGTTGTTGGATGGGTGACAGTTTTAAAATGTAGAGTTCATTAGATGGATAGGTGACCCTTCCTATAGAGTTCAAAATAAATTATTGGGTGACCGTTCGAATAGAGAGTTCGGTAGTTGGATGGGTGACCGTTCAAAGAGAGAGTTTAATAGCCGGATGGGCGACTGATCAATTCGGGAATTCAGTAGATGGACGGGTGACCGTTCAAATTAAAAGTTTATTAGTTGGATGGGTGATGATTTTCAAATTTAGAGAGTTCGTTAGTTCGATGAACGATTATAGTTACTTTACCAAAGTATCATTCTAGGGATCTCGATCAAGCGGAGCGCAGTAGCGCCGAACAAACATCCGCTCGCGCGCGTCATTTTTTTGTCTCCCACTATAAAAAGCTTATGACAATTCCGGATCCAGAGTTCAGTAGATGGATAGGTGACCGTTGAAATCTAAAGGTCAGTAGTTGAATACGTGACCTTTCAATTCGAGAGTTCCATAGATGGATGGGTGACCGTTGAAACCAACAGTTCAGTAGTCGGATGGGTGACCGTTTAAATGTAAATTTCGGTAGTTCCATGGATGAATATCCAAAATGAAAGCTCAATAGATGAATGGGTGACTGTTCAAACCGAGAGTTTCAATAGATGGATGGGTGAATGTTCAAATTGGGAGTTCAATAGACGAATAGGTGATCTTTCAAATCAAGAGTCCAGTAGTTTGATGAGTGACAGTTAAAATGAAGAGTTCATTAGTTGGATGGGTGACTGTTCAAATTAAGAGTTGAGTAGAAGGATAGGTGCCCGTTCGAATCAAAAGTTCAATATATGGATGGGTGACCATTCAAATCGAGAGGTCGGTAGTTGGATGGGCGACCTTTCGATTCAAGAGTTCAATAGTTTCTTGGGTGACGGTTCAAACCGACAGTTTCGTAGTCGGATGGATGACCGACCAATTCGAAAATTCGGTAGATAGATGGGTGACCTTTCAATCTCAGAGTTCAATAGATGGTTAGATGACCGTAAAAACCAAGAGTTTAGTAGTTGGATAGATGACCGATCAATTCGAGATTTCAGTAGATGGATCGGTGACCGTTCAAATCGCAACATCAGTAGATGGATTGACAGATGATTGTAGTTCCCTTATCAAATTTTGCTAATTTAGAGATCTTGGTCAAACGGAGCGCTGCAGCGCTAACAAACCTCCGCTCGCGCGCGATAGCGCGCGTCATTGTCCCTAGTTATAGTTAGAAATATCATTTTTGGTCATTGTCGTAACTATAAAATATATTCGTCCCCATATAAGTTTTTCTCAGTGTGGGTACATGAAATGCCATATCGACGTGGAGCACAATAGAGTAATAATGAAGCTAACAAAAATTGCTGCGAGTCAAATCGAAGGATACCCCATTTTGCCGCAGATGATTTTTTTTTTATATTCTTTCAAAACTGGTGCCAATACAAATTTGGTGTGAAAAACAATGGATCTATGCTATCGGTATCATTGTAGCAGGTTCTATTGGTTACACAATAAAAAATAATTTCGTAAAATCGGAATGCGAAATTTCGTAAAAATTATTTTTCCCTAACACATGCACGTAAAATATCGCTTTCGGTTGCTGTGAAGTGTGCGCAGAAAGGCGCTTTGTTGCATGGCGTGCGGGAAAAATATCGCGCATGCGTACAAACGCAGTCTGATTTTTTTTCCAGCTCTAGAGCGGAAAAGTGCCTTTCTACGCACAGTTCCCAAAAACGAAAAGATCGATTTTCGTGAATTTGCTAGGAAAAATTATGTGGATGACATGGGCTAGAAAAGGGTGTTCTGACTCGTGTGAATGTCGCAATCGCCTTCGGCTCGTGCGGCATTTTCACACTCGTCAAGAACTCCCTTTCTACGCCCTTGCCATACAAATAACTATTGTTAAGTAAGCAAATAAGTGACAAACTCGTTTGTCACTTATTTGAATATACGAGCCTGTCATTTTATTTCGGGTGTCATTGACAATTTTTTGTTTGTACTTTTGTTTGTAAAACTAGAAAATTGTGAAGGTTTGTGGACAATAAGTTGTCGTAAAAAGTACAAACTTTTTTTACTGTGTAGCGTCCCCGTTGCGCTCCTCTCCTACCCCATAAAGCACGAATCTCTTAATGATGAATAAAATATGTCTTTTTAGAAAGGTCTTTGCGACCTGCAAGAAGACGTCTTTTATATATCTCAATTTCTCTTAAACTTGTTCGATACATGTTAAATCATTAAGACATTCTCGAAAAGAGAACTTTTATTGAATAATGAGACGCTCTCGACCTTGAGCGCAATAACAGTTTACAGTACAAAATCTCATCCCATTAAAGTAATCTAAAAAGTGTTGAAAATTGAAATTCTCATATGGCTTCCTCGTAAACGTTGCAAATTTTTGATTTTTATATCGGTTCTTCATAAAATTAGAAATTTCAAATTTCTATATCGTCTTCTAATAACGTTCCTCTATTCGCAAAGCTTCGAAGCAAAAATGAGGCGTTAAGTTCGTCAGCATAATCGCGATATCCACCATACGCTTACAGTAAGCCAGCTTATTATGTGTAAATCGCTTTTTATGTGGTGAAACGTTGAGACGAATAATATATCGTAGTGTGACTGTCTGGATGAATTACCCATGAAACAGCTTAATATTCGGTGATCTATCAAAGAGATTTTTTGTGTTCACGAAAAGAAATTCCTTAGCATCTCAGTTCAAAGAAATCCAAAAGAACTCGAAAATTGACGCAATATACGTCTTTTGGAGGACTTTTAGATGACTAATTGCACAATTTTACGATAACATATACGTGTCTGAAATTTTTTAGGACCGATTTATGACCACTTTATGTCATCTCAGTGCTATGTTGGACCCTACTTTTTAGATAAGAAGAAATGTGACCGTCGATAGGCGCAAAGAGAAATATTTCTACGGGTGAAATCGCCTTAGGACTAGGCAACCCGTAAATCGTAAATCCAATCAGTTCTCCCTTGATTACCGACGGCGTTCGTGAACGTCGGAGCGCTCTTTGCTGCCCTCTCTTCTAAAAAATTTCACTCACTCGTCCGCCAAGTCCTCGTTGTTTCGCGCTCCCGACGGTAAGTCCGCGATCTTCGCGCCTCGATAAAAAAAAAAACCATTACCGCCGCAGGAGATTGAATCGCTTGTTGATGCGGCAGACCTCCCGCCCAGAAAAATAATTTATCTGACGGCCGCCGTTTATTTAGATTAAGTAAAATATTTATTTGATTTAAATAAATATTTATTTTCATTTAGGCAACTGTTTACTTCGTTTAAATAAATATTTCATTTGATCTAAACAAACGTCGACCGTCAAATAAATTATTTTTCCGCTCGCCATTATGCGCAGCCGCGAGGTGCTTCATCCCTCCGAGTTCGACCATCAAGCGAAAGCAGCCCTTAGCCCTCCGAATGAAATATGCAAATTAAACTGAACGACAATCAATCGTTTTCGGCACTCCGGAGTGTCCTCGAGCCCGTTGAGAGGCCTCGTGAAAAATTATTTGCGAGGCTGACGATTGCATTGACACTCCTGTAACTGCCGATGAGATTATTGCGACGAATCGCGGGTATCCTGGTTAGTATCGATCGACGCCGGTCCAGTTCCTCCAGTCTCCGTCGGTCCTCGGGAGTGGACGGTCTGGCGTTAAAGCGCCTCCTTTTTTTGCCCTCGTTATTAACGCGCCGATAAATCATAATCGAGAATTGTCAAGAGCCGAAGTCCTCGTCCGTGCTTTTTGTTTCACCGGGAAGTGAAAAAAAAAAAGATCACTCGAGGTGAAGAAATCATCGTGACAGCGAGTGGAGAATTCCAGATTAAAAACCGCGTCTCTGCCTACAAATTGTCGAGGGTAGGGCGCGCGAGGAGCGAATTGTCGGTAGCGCGGGCGGACGTCGGTATTCGCGACGAACAGTGGGAGTGAAGAGTTCTCGCTTACAGTACACGTGATTCACCGAGCTCACTCTCAGTACGGAGATAGCTCGCGCGCTGTCCGCACACGCTCGATCCGCTCGCTTCTCGCTTATTTGACGCCGAATTATTCGTCGAATCTCAATGATGGAACACAAAAATAAATAGAACGCGACACGCAAAATAGTTTGCTTTCGCTTCTTTCGTCGTCAAATCCGATTCACCGTGTCGAAGACAAAACGGAGCAGGCTCCGACCAAGGGGCGATCGCGTTTTGTCATCGGTCTCAGCGACGTGGGATCGCGCAGAGATCTGACATTGACGGGGCTTATTGTTATTATTTATTTTAATTTTTTTTTAATAAACTTTCATAAATTTTTTTGATATACAAAAAAAAAAAGAACGATCTTTGCGAGATGGAGTTCAAGTTCAACGTTAACAAGCTTCTGCCGAGGAGGATAAACAAGATCAGTCACACTTTGATACCCGAGGATTTCCGTGGCGATCGTCGGGAATTGAAGTGAGTATTATAATTGTCGATGATACTTGCTTCTCGAATTTTCCATTCTTCGTTATATCCATTGTGTCGTACATAGATTTATTATTCAACGGAATCTCACTGCGAGGCGCCTCTCTAGATTACACGGAAAAAAAAAAAAAAAAAAAATTGTCGAGACAAGAAGAATTTCGTTACCACAACTGATTTACCTTGTCAACATAGGGACAACAAAATCCTCTTGCTGTGGCAACAAAATCATTTGCTGCAACAACAAAATCACTTGCTGTGGCAGCAAATATTTTGCTGTAGCAACCAAATAGTTTTGCTGCCTCAACAAGAATTCATTAACGAACTGCATATTGGTTAGAGAAACAGAACTATTTTTCTCCGTCTAACCACGAGTGTTCACCGTGGCACAGTAGCTTATTCGTTGTTAGAGAAACAGAATTATTTTTCTCCGTGTATCCACGAGTGTTCACCGTGGCACAGTAGCTTATTCGTGTGATCGTCCTGTTTATACTTTCACCGTCGGTGACCGTGCGCGCTCTCGTTAAATTCATGCGGAAAACCTTTCGCTTTGCATTCGTCAAATCGAAGACGATATCCGGTCGCTGTAATCGTGAAGAAAAAACATAAAAAAAAAAAAGCTCAAATAGATAGAAAATAAATTGAAGCATTGCGCGATAATTCCGTACGCACCATGTAGAATGCTCGGTGCGTGTTTTTATCGGCGGGAGTGAAGCCGGCGTGAACGAATGTTATTCAGAGAAGGTGGGCGGACGAGAGAGACGGGTCCGTGCGTTTCTCGACGGTGGGCAGTTGAAAAATTTACATGGCCAAGTGGCTTTCCGCGCCGGTGCGAGCCCTTCGTCGCCGGCAACACGCGACTCTCGTCAACTCGCGAGGTCGTCGAGCCATTCTTGCACGCAACGATATGTTCAAAAAAAAAAACAAAAAAAAAATGTGTATCGGAACCACGCTCGTTTGACACCGACGTGGGAACAACGATGTTGGAAATGAAAAATCGATGGCCCCGTTGCGAGGAGCGAAAAAATGCACGGCCCATTCAAGGTCGAGCGAAGAGCCATCGAAGCGATACCGGAAGTTCACGCTGCCGTGTCGAACCCCTGCGATGGGGGAAATTAAAATATAAATGTTATATTCCCGGTAAGAGCGTATTGCAGAAATATCTTTTGACCAAAAGCGTAAGGTTGTATTTTTTCGTGATAAACCTCGAGTCAACCAGCAGTCTTGCTTAAGAGTTAAATACGACGTTGATGTTGGAGGAAAGTTAAATTGAAATTTTCATAACGCTTTCTCATAAAAGCTGAAAATTGAAATTTTCATATCGCTTCCTTTATAAAAGTTTCAAGTTGAAAGTTGAAATTTTTATATGACTTTTTAATAATGCTCCTTTATTCGGTAAGCTTCCTCCACGAGGAAGCCAAGAATATAGTAGGGTAGAGCGGGGCAAAATGGGGCAGCGGGGCAAAACGTCGCATGGGGCAAAACGTCGTTTTCCAATAATTTTTGGACGCCCGAATTCGCCCCATCGATATATCAGGCTGTTCTGCCACGTTTTGCCACCTTGTTCGATCCAAAAATTATTGGAAACTTTAGTTTCGCCCAGCTGCCCCGTTTTGCCCCATATTACCCCGCTCTTCCCTAAATGCTTTCTCACAGAAGGAGCTTTACGAATAAAGGACCATTGTGAGAGAGTGACATAAAAATGTAAACTTTCAACTTTAAACTTGCAACTTTTGTAAGGAAGCGTCAATGAAAATATAAATTTTCAGCTTTTATGAGGAAGCGTTATGAAAATGTCAATTTTCAACTTTTTATAATGTAAAATCTTCGCTCGTTGATAGCGCCTAAGCGCGATAAATAGCGGCGGTCGAGTCTTCGAGGGACGAGCGGCCTCATCGTCTTCCTGCCTGGCGCAGGTTATTACGTTTGCCACGCGCCAGGTACCGAGATAAATAGCGAAAAGGCTTCTCTTCTTCGTCCGAGCGTAACTGTCGTCGTCGTCGTCGCGAGGGAAGGCTCGTCTTTCGCTTTCCAGCAGGCCTGCAAACGCAGTGCGCCGGCTTGGAGGAACGGCATAAAAGAGCCGCAGGTGTCTCCTCGGAACGTCGAGTAAAGCCAGGAAAGATTTACGTCTCGGTCTTGGATCTCATCTGAACCGTGAACGAAGAAGCGGCTTGCTTCCTCCTCCGCGCCGAGCAAATTTGACCTGTGAATTGCAAAGCATATTCTCGTGTACATCAGCGGCCTTTTTTTCGTATCTTTTTTTTTTTTTCCTTTTCTCCGCGCACAGTTCTTAAAGAATTTATTGGAGCGTGCGGACGAGCACCTTTTTTAATCTCTTCCCGCTCTGAATAACGCGAATTACGGACCGGAGGATGAAACAAAATTACAAATCAAACAGTAAATCGTACAAACTGAGAAGGAACTTTTGTTCTTGCCAGCATATTGCACGTGAGCCGGCTATGATTCACCCGACGTCGCGGTTTCCCACACAAACTTGGAAGGTATCACAGCCCGAGCGAGCGAACATCGAGGCGTAAATAACGTTGACGTAACGCCAGAAACTCAGCTCCACGAATGTCGCATCGAATCACCTACTGAAACATACGGACAATACAGATAACGAGCAGTCGCTCAGACGACTCGAGAAAGAAACGTCGTACGACGAAGCAAAAAAAAAAAAAAAACAATAAATAAAAAAAAAATCAAGCACCATTGTCATTGACCCCCGAGAATCTTCGATAGCTTCTTTTCTTATTGTTGTCAACGACCACGTCACTAACTCGAGCCTGCACAGTTGCTTATCGGATCATCGATTAGCGAAGGTGAAACGAAACGATGAGACCGGACTTCGCGTGACCGTGCTTATTCCAGTGGCGATATCTTCTCTCTTTGCCCCGTTCTCGTGCAGTTCGCTCGTCGCAGTAAACCAAGTGGAATATCGCCTTTTCGTAGATCTCTCTCTTTCATTCTCCGACCCCTCACGTGCCATTTCCCAGCTCGTCATTAATGTAATGGAATAATAATCGTTTATTGCTTCTCGTGCCCCACTCTTGGCCAAGATTGCCATCGAGTTTGAGAATACCAAGCAGCATGAATTATAGGTCAATCTTTAATGGTTTGCGAATTCATATTTTCTTAATTTTCATGTTTTTTTCTTTGTTGTTTTTTTTTCAGCGAATGCCGAAAAAAATATTTTCAAAATTTTTAAAAAATATTTCAGAAATATTTTGGAAAAATTGGCAAAATATTTTCAATACTTCAGAAATATTGAGTTTGAATACCAAGCGGCAAGAATTATAGGTCAATCTTTAATGGTTTGCGAATTCATCTTTTCTTAATCTTCGTGTTTTTTTTTTTTTTTTTTTTTTTTCAGCGAATGCCAGAGACTACTGACCCGCGTGCTGGACGAGATGGGCGAAGCCTCGGCGAGGGCTCAGGGACTCAACAAGCCCATAACCAGCGCCCTCAAACTCAGAGACACCGATCATCTCGTCTATCTGCTGGTCGACAACGAAGGGAACAAGTAATTTAACGAAAGTTATTAAAGTAACTGTCGATTGTTTGTCGTTTGTCGTCGGTGCGAGAGACACACTGAGAATAAAAAAATGGCTGGATTAACCGAGGTGCGCCCCCCCCCCCCACGTTCAAAAGCGTTATTTAGTTGGTATAATAAAAAAAAAATTGTTTGTATCGAAATATCTTGAATCGACCGAAGCGAATAATCGTTCGAAAAAAATAATGATTTAGTTGTGCCAACCAAATAACCCTTGGCAAGTTGGCGGTTAATGGTAATGAATGGTATCGAAAGGTAATCAATGGGAACCCAATGGAAATTGATGGGGAAAATTGAAACGGTACTTTCTGCCATTAATTATTAATGGGACCCCACTGGCAAACCAGTGGGAGATTGTAAATGATACGTTTTCCCATTCGTTACCAATAAGAGACCAATGGCAATTTCCTGGGACAATTTCCTGGGCAACTGGTACTTTTTCCCTTTCGTTATTAATGGGAGTCCAATTTCAAATGACTGGGGAAAAATTGAGTGGAACTTTCTGCCGTTCGTTATTAATAAGAGTTCACTGACAAATCGATGGGATGTGACAAATGGTACTTTTTTCCCTTCGTTATTAATAGTCGTTCATTGGAGCATAACTGGAGCAGCTGAAATGGTATTTCTTACAATCGGGAACAAAGGGAAACTGAATCGAACGGTAAAAAGCTAGGGTATCTTTAATGGCACGTCTAACTATTTATAATTGACGAGGAATAAGAATCGAGTCGACAAACACTGGGAAATCACGTGTGTGAGTAGCAATTTTCACTTAAATGGCATAAGCGATAATGAATTGCGGATAAATGAGTACCCAATAGTAGCTGTGAACTTAAGGACCGAAATTATTTATGAACAATAGGAGACATTTTTTGGGAGCATTACAGCTTTTTTTTATTTGTTACATATTTAGACACTGTAGAAAAGTTGACAATTATATATGTATATATATATATATATATATATATAGCATATTTTTTCGCGAATGGGGATGCTAGCGGGATAAATATACCATACAACGAATGGGAAATCGAATGGCATATTGAATGGTATATTAAATGGTAGTACAAATGGGAACGATACCATTGGCAAAACCCCATTGAGTTACCTTTAAGAAATAGTTAATGGTAATCAATGGGATTTTTTAATGGTAACTAATGGGAGATTTAGCCAACGGAACAGCTTTGAACGTGCGTGACCGCGAATTTGGTTAATCCACCATTTTTTGTTTTTTTTGTTGTTTTTTCTCAGTGCAATCGCTGGAAAAACTGCGTATCGAGAGTGTTGATGCGTTGTACGAGTAGCGGCGGACGGAAAGAAGCGTTGCAAGCTCGTTGGATCGATGACGAGGCGTACGTCGCGCCTTCGGTACTGTCTAGACCGCGTAAACGCGCTGGCTTGACTTTCCTTACGAGCTTCGATCGCGCTACTTCCTTCCTCGGACTGTCCCGATTTACATGACCCGGAACGTTAATACGGTAGCTTTATAATAATATACGCTACGCTTTTGCCTCAACTTTTACAGGCCCGCGAGGCAAAGCGAACTAGTTTTGCATCTAATTCCGTTCACCTGCTCCGAACAATCCCTCGCTACTTTCTGTTTTATAAGTTCGTTGATATCTTGGCAGCGTATCTTGATTCGTCGTTATTCAAATCGTCGGAGGGATGAGCGTTATACAAGTTGCTCGGGACAATTTATTCATAACGCTCCGCAGCTCAATCCTATCTGAATCACAAAAATTCGAAATTATCGAAATAGATGATTAATTTTTTTTTACACTTCTTCTATAGTTGCTTCCGACACGACCCGATTTATTTGATCATAACAATTCATTAGAAGAAAAAAATATTTCAAGTTTTGTTAAAACTTACCCAGTGAACATATTTTATTACAGCAATATTACATGGAACTGATATGTATTGTTTCGATTTGAATATGCGGGTAATGGAACTGTTATATGCGGGTGTAACGTTACAGTTATATAAGTCGGGGTGATATGGCTAAGTTTTTTTTTAATTAAAATTATTTTAATTAAAAATTGGGGTTTTAACGTAAAAAAAAACCTTTCAATTTTGGTCGTAACGAACTCTGAAAAAATCGAACTGAAGTAATTAACTTGGAACTTTTCATATTGTCGATACGAGATTTAATTGCAGCTCTATAAATAAATTTTTGCGATCGGCCATATCACCCGGACACACTAAGCGTATATCACCCGTAGGCCATAGTAGTAACCATAGTGGCATAATAATGGTACTCGATTAGGATTAGAGAAGCATAGAGGGATCGCACAAAACATGTCTTAGTATACTTTATGTTTTCTACATGAACTGCAGAAAGACAATAATTACCTCGGTCAAATGTTTCACATGTCAAACTAAAATGAAAATGGTTTTAATGGCCATGTCACTCGAAAATTTCGGGTGATTCATTCAATCATATAAATTGGGGTGGTCACATTGTATCCGCACTGTACAAAAAATGTGTACTTTTTACAACAAATTATTGTCCTTGAAACGTGCACAATTTTTTATTTGTTAATTTTCTGGTTTTACAAACAAAAGTGCAAACTAAAATTATCAATGACACAGGAAATAAAAGGACAGGTTCGTATATTCAAATAAGTGACAAACGAGTTTGTTACTTATTTAGCAATATTATTTTTACGAAATTTCGCATTCCGATTTTATGAAATTATTTTAGACTATGCGTATATACTAAAAACAGTGCAAACGGCAGCACCATCAGTTTGTTACGTTAAAAGGTATTACAGGTGGCGATATCACCCGCATGACCATATTATCACCCTGCTGACTTACTCTATAAAAAAATTATATAACCGTTACGTTACATACTTGTAACAATGCAAAACTTTCGTCATAATCCGGTAATGGTGTATAAAGAAATTACATGACTATAATGTAACTGGTCTCCGTAGCGTTTACATAACATTTTTATAACAATATTGTAACAAACAAATAATTAGTGATGTTCCTATTACCTTTAAAGACTTTACCGATCAATATTTAAAGCGAAAAATTAAAATTTATACATCAATCATGATTCGTAGGTTATCCGTTTGAAACGTATATATAATTTTCCAACATTATTTTCTCAATCCCAATGGTACAAAAATTAACATAATTTTTTTTCTGAAATTCATTTATTCCTATGAGTAGAGTACATTCCAATAAAGATGTCAATCTAAGAATGGAATCAGCGTTAATATTGTCTAAAAAAATTTAAAAAACCGCATGTTACTTTGTTATATAACAACGATATAACACGGTAATATTAACAGTGTTACATTGCTGAGTCAAAAACAGCAACTTGCGTATAATTGACATGTACCACTCTGTTAATATTACCTGCTATATTCAGTTACATCGCTATTACAATTTTGCTGCATTACTGTGTTTGCTGGGTTAATTAGCTGTGCCGATCTCTGGCTCCGAAATACGATCCGAGAGTATAATACCTCGATGTCCGTAAGTCTCGCTCGTGGATGATTTATCCGAAAGGTTTATTGGAGCGAGCCGATTCTCCGTTACCGGCGAAATCTTCGAATCCCCAGAACTTGGGAATCCGGCCAAGAAGCCGGTCTTCCGGTGTTCGGCCTCGCGCTTATTCCATTCCCGACCGCGGCTACGTGGCCATCCCCGAGTCCGGTCCAACGCTATACGTGCACGACCCACTTTCCCACCCTCGATAGCTCCGAGCTTTTGAATTATGCAATTCGGCGAGGGGGGTGTTTTATGGAACTGTTAGCAAAAGTGTACAATCGCGCTGTCGATTACGTTACAATTCGATATCACCTACGGCTCCGTAACATACTTATGCGAAACGACCTTCGTGCAAGTTCTGCTTCGTTTTACAGCGGATACGGCTGCGTGGTGGGCCTGCTCAAGACCGGATCGAAGAATCTATTCATGTTCGACGAGGACGGTCTTCACTATCAGCTCCAACCGAGATGCATCCTCGACTTCTACGTCCACGAGTCCCGGCAACGAATGGGCCTTGGAAACGTGCTCTATCAGCACATGCTCGCCGTAAGATTCTGAAACAATGCAGAAGAAAAAACATCACATTTTTAAGTATAAAGGAATTTATCCGGTAAAGATGATAATAGCGGAGTTGGCACCCCCTCTACCGTTGTCGCTCTCGCGGCTTCCGTCACGGTTGTCTGATGTGGTGCTGCGGAGCACAATTTAACATTCGCCTAGCAGCGGAAGAGAAAAGAGAGCGTTCTGGGCGCTCGCCGGCGTTAACGGTGAATTCCGTTGCTCCGAAGCCACCGAGTAAGATTAATGACTCTCGATAGTACCGCGGAATACGCTCGCGCGGCGTAAACTTCGACTGACTCATGAGAAACTCACCGACTCTCGGATGTTCCTTTTTTTCTTCTTTTTTTTATTCCTTTTAACGGACAAAAAAAATCAAGCCAGCAACTAATTAGCTCCGCTTGGTGGAAACAAAGATTACTCTATCCTCGTACAAACTCGAGCGCGAGAGTCATCGGTTTCGCGGCTATTTATCGGGAGTTCTCGTCGCGAAGGAAAGCGCGTGGTGAGCGTGAGCGCCGAGTCACGAAGCGTTCCACCGGTCGATCGTCTTAATCACCCGAGAAAAGGTCGTCGGCGATTACGAGGGTGGGATATTTATTTTTTTTTCCGCCACCTCCGCGAAACTCTCGGGGCACACGGGTGACTGAACTCCGACGACGAGACACGCCAGGTTCTCGTTGGGAACGGAGAAATTATTGTATCGCATTTTCGTTGCGTGTTCGCTCTACGTCGGCACGCGACTTTTACTCGGGCGTGCACGCGTACCCATATAGCACGAAATATTTCGAAAACATTTTAGAAATATTTTCAATCTTTCAAATATTCCGAAATATTTCTGAAATACATGAAAATAATATTTTGAAATATTCTCCCGATATATTGAAATATTTCTGAAACATTTCAGAAATATTTTCAATATTTCAAATCTTACCGAATATTTTTGAAACATTTCAGAAATATGTTCAATATTTCAAATCTTACCAAATAATTTTGAAACACTTCAGAAATATTTTCAATATTTCAAATCTTACAAAATATTTCTGAAATACTTCAGAAATATTTCCAATATTTCAAACATTACAAAATATTTTTGAAATAGGGAAGAGCGGAGCGAAATGGGCGGTGGGGCAAAATGGGGCAGTGGGGCAAAACGCCACATTCCAATAATTTTTGTATGGGAAAATCCGGATGCATTGACAGGGCAAAATGGGATATCCAAAAATAATTGAAAACTTGCGTTTTGCTCACTGCCCCAATTTGCCCCGCTTTACTCTATATATTGAAATCATATTTTAAAGTAATCTATCAAAATATTTTATCGGAACAGTTTGAGTATTTAATGTGCCATAACATTACATGTTATTTGCACTCTTGAAAGGGCTCACAGAAATCCCAGCGGTGAAATGCTGCAGGTGATATGCATGTTTAAAATAATAAACAATATCTACAGCACTAAAATATTGATAATTTCCTGAATATTTCAGAAAGATAGCTAATTAATATTTTACCAACATTAAAAAATATTTGTAAAATGTTTTAGAAACATTTATCGCAATGTTTCATAAACATTTTTGCGAAATATTTTCAAAACATTTCAATGTAAGATTTATGAGCGAAAAAAAAATATTTTCAAAATGTTTTAAAAATATTTCAGAAATATTCTGTAATATTGATAAAATATTTTGTAATATTGGTAAAATATTTTGTAATATTGGTAAAATATTTTGTAATATTGGTAAAATATTTTGTAATATTGGTAAAATATTTTGTAATATTGGTAAAATATTTTGTAATATTGGTACAATATTTTGTAATATTGGTACAATATTTTCAATATTTCAAAAAAATATGTTCGAAACTTTTCAGGAATATTTCCGTGCTATGCGGGTTACAGAATTTCCATAGACTTGTTTCTCTTGGTTTTTCGCAGGAGGAGAACACGAGGCCGGTGAAACTGGCGATAGATCGACCATCCGAGAAATTCCTCCAGTTTCTTCACAAGCACTACGGCCTCGACAGGATAATACCTCAGAACAACAAGTTCGTCGTCTTTCGCGGTTTCTTCGACGACGGTAAGCTGGAGAAAAAAAAAAAAAAAAAAAAACATTAGGTTGTAATTAAATCGATCGCGGAGCATCGATGCATTAATGATAAATGGTGCGGTGGCCCTAGAAGCCGATCGAAGGTCGGCGCACCGGGTCGGTCTCGCCTATATTGGCAATTCAACTCCGTCGACGAGTTTAAAATCTCGGTCAATGCCATTCGCCACTGCGATTTACGTGTCGGTGCTCCGACCGCCGCGATTGGTCAGGGCCGTTTACACTGCTGCGAGAACGATGCCCGCGCATTCTCGTCTGTCGTATAAGTTGCAACACCGTCCAGCCCTCGGGATCTAACCAGTCCCTTTCCCTTTTCGCATTGAAATATCTGCAGAGTGCCAGGACGTGAGAGGCAGCAGATACAGCCTGCCGTCGAGAAGCTCGATCGACGGGGATCCCCACGGTTTCAACAATCAACAGACCAGCGCTAGCAGCAACGGCAAAAGTTCGTCGAGCAGCAACGGTGCTGCGTTCTCGGCCGTCTCCCGGAGCTCCTACGGACGGTACGCCGCGGCCAGACCACCCTGCTCTATGGCCAACGTGAGTTCCCTTCGGTGATGGAAGATATGAAAGAAAAAAAAACATAGTGTTAATTTTATGATTTATTTCAAAAATTATTTAATTGGCCTGTTCTACTTTACCGACTCGTAGGGTTTCCGATCTGTTTAAGGCCTTGTGAAAGATGCACCACGTGATATATGAGTGCGAGATAGATGCATTTTTCAAATCAATGTCATTTAAAACCGGTTGACCTTTCGGATAAAACGGAAGCATCGTCCGAAGCGGTATTAAATTGTACATCCGCTAATCCTTTGTTTTTTCCCGATAAGTTTGCGGTCTTGGAATCACAGTCATTACAGATTTTGGTTACCGACTGAGTTGTTTCACATGTCCTTAAGGGGGAGTGAAAACGCTGATGAACTTTTCTCAAGGGTGCTAATTTTCTTAAGGAAAAAAAAAATTCGTGCTGGATGCGCACGGTCATTTCGTACCCGGCCCGAATTCATTTTTTTTTTTTTTTTCTCAAAAAAATTAGCACCATTGAATAAAGTTATGTTTAAAAATTGCAACTATCTCTCTCGCACCCGCAGCTATTTCACTTCCCCTTAAAATGAAGTGCAACTCCTCGGTCGGTAACAAAAGATGCGATCCTAAATTCTGTGAGACGGTTAATTTTTAGGGAGAATTAAGAGAATCCCTCGGGTTCTGACCAACCTGAAAAGCCAACCGGTCGATTGATGCACTAAACCAACTCTCATTCCAACCTTCAAGAGGTTGATTTTTCGGCGATATAAAAAAAAAAACCAACCGTAATATCAACCGTTATATGTGTTGGATACGAAGTTGGTTTACGGTTAACTTTTCCTAAAACAACCCGATTTCCAACCCTGAGGCAAGAGCTGTCGGTGCTCTCGACATAAAGTTGAAATTGGGTTGTTTTGGGAAAGTCCAACTGTAAACAAACTTTCAATCGGACACATAATGGTTGGTATTGCGGTTGGTTTTGAGGTATCAACCAAACAGCTACCTCCAGAAGGTTAGAATCAGAGTCGGTGTGGCGCACCAATCGACTGGTCGTGTTGCAGTAGATTGTTAGAAAACAGCCCAAATCCAACCCAAAGTTTTACGATTGGATGGTCCGCGAGATTAACGGTAAGCTATGCACAGTGATTCTGGAGTTCGTTGTGCTCATCATTTTCCCATGAAATAAACGGCTTGGGTGATTTTTGGGTTGCGAAATTGCAATTGTCTTTCTCGCACTCATAGCGGTTACACTTCGCACTAATCGACGCCCAAAGCACACCCTCGCTCCCGGCTTCGTTTTATTAATCAGACTCGATTACAGAGTCACGCTCATCAATCTCTCACAGCCCTCCGCTTTGAGGTCCGAGAACAAAAAAAAAAAAAAAAAAAAAAAAAAAACTCATGCTAAAGATAACAGTGCGATGTCTAATGCTAAATCCCGTTGACTAATCGTCCATTAACCCTATTCGTTCTAGATAATCCATAACGCCGCGGTGCTTGGTCAGGCGGCCGAGCGTACTGGGTGAGTAAAGAACGACGAAAGAATTAAGTACCCGATGCTCGCTAAAACCTTCGAGGAGTCGATGGACTCTGACGCAAACTTCGAGGCTCCGTCGTGCAAACGTCACGATCGAAGCCGTGAATAGCTTTTGCTATTATTATTTTTTTTTTTTATCGCCTTATTTTGTCTCATTTTTTTTTCTTCCCTGTAAACTTTTCTTGTGAATAGTTATGTACACGCCGCTGTTCCTTGCCAGCCGAGGCACACACGCCCTCTTAGACGATAGAAATAATTATTTATTACACGCTATTTTAATTTTTTTTTCTCTGTACGATTTTTTTTTGTTTTTTCATTTATTAAATAATTACTTTTGTTGCATTATTTTATTTGTCTCTTTCGTTCGTCTCGTATACCTTTGTGGCGCTTTGGAAGGCTTCTACCGTTGCGGCGGAGGGGGGAGGGGGGCCTGCTCATGGAGTATAATCGAGCCATTAATGCTGTTTCCTTCCTCGAGCAGAAATCAAAACCCGAGAAATCTACGGATCGCTCCCAAACCCGATCCTTACGATCCTCAGAAACGCAAAGTGAGTAGTTTCTTCTCTTCGTTTTATTTCTCCCAATGTTCGTTTTATCAATTTTATTTATCGAAATAATCGTCCGTCTGTGTGAAATGAGTATGACCGATGAGAGGGTTATATGTTCGAGATTAAAAGTTTGTATAAGCAGTGTCACTCACGCCGTTGCCTCAGCCTTAATGTTTTTGTCGTGAACGTAGCAGGGTCGAAGAGTCGGTGAGCGACGGTACGAAAGTTCTATTGAACCGGCTAATTTTCCAGTGAGGTATCCGTTCCCGCACCTAAACTGGAACGTCCTCGCTCGCTGAGTCTCTACTCGGAGGACGAGCAGAAACAGCGGACGAGCGAGTTGTCGACAGTGCCGACACCGGCGTTACCGGATCATCAGCCAACGCCGTTCGTGCCAGCCGAAACGATACGGATCGAACGCTCGCGACGCCAATCGACGGTGCCGGCGTCCGCCGCAACTGTGACGGAGGCTCGTGCCACGGCAACCGCTTTCGGACCGCTCGTCGATCATCACCAAACGACGGGCCCTTTCGCGTCTATGCACCCGGAGATAAAAACCGAGAACAAAGCACCGAGCACGGCTGTCGGTAGCGTCAAAGCGAGCCCATCGTGCGCCCAGGAAGTCGGTGGCAATCAAGCCGGTCATCTCGATCTGAAATTTTATCACTCGCCCCTGTGGTAAACGAGCGAATGAGCAGACGGCTCGAACGTTCTGGGATCAAGCGTGTTACTCCCCGATTATTCTCGCGATCGAGACGCCGGACTCTGGTACAATGTTTGCTGGGCATTGTGGAATACTGAAATGGGCAATAATTCACTTTCTAATTGCTCATTAAACAAAAAAATCTCATGATTCATCGTAAATTGCAGAGTGGGATACAATCGAAAATTGATATGGCAACTGAGATGAAATAGAGAGCAATTGGAAGGATGCATTTTGCTCATTGCAGTATGTGCGAAGGATCATTGATAAGAGACTGATAAGAGAATTACTTTGCATATCTGTTGGGGAAGATCTATCGTATGAAGGCAGGGTTTGCTCTCCTTATTGTATCCGTTTCACATCATTTCCATACCTATGCAGAGAAGAGTGAAATTCAGAGAGGGACGAGAGATCGAGCACGAAAAGTCACCGCTGTAGGTGTAGGGCACAAAATACGCTGCTGGTAGTAACACAATACACCTTGTAGTATGCAATTATTTTTAGGTCGAATAATAATAGATGTACGCTCGGAAATAGTTGTCGGATCGTCCATCGGTAGTATTGTTGTATGAGACAGGAAACGCACGTTATTAGTTTGAAAAGAAAGAAAAAACAAAAAAGGTAATAATATCAAAGTTCGATGAGTAGATAACGTAGATGGGGAAAGGGGTGGGGGAAGGTCACCTTCCGAACGTGGTGAAGTAGTTTAATATTGACGAAAAAAATGTACCCAACAGGAGATGGAATCGTGAAAAGTTTGAGTAAACACAAACGGCGAGAGGATGATAATTGATAGAAAGGATTATACCTTGTTGTCGAAGAGTAGAACTTCGTCGGGAAAGCGGCGGGTCGAGCATCGGTAATCCGTATAGAAAAAAAAGGATTCCTCTGTGGAAGATATATCTCGACGAAAACATCCAACTTTTACATAAAAACTTAAACCTGTATACGCAGTGAAATCAATAAAAACGATCTTAATATGCATACGAGCTGGAACATTCATTTTAATTAAGTTCTCGAAGCATTGATTCTGGACAAGGACTTCGCACCTGAACGAAACTACGGACACGCCGAAGTCAGCTGTTTACATAGTTCGAGTTATCGACGTTGGCGGCAGTAATTTTCAAGATGGAATGTCATTTACGGCAGACTTTTTGTGTGTACTTTTCAGACGTGGTAAGGAGACATACAAAATTCGTGCCTCTATATAGATTTTCCAAATTTCGAAAAAACGAAGAAAAGAAATGTGTAATGAGAAAATTCTGAAAAAATTCATATGAATTCTAAAAAATCAACGAATTCATTTTAAATGAAAAAGTAAAAGGTTTTATCATTTTTTTCTTTACAATTTATTTTTTAAACAATATGTTAATAACTTTTCGGCATTGTTGTTATGCAAAATTAGAGGTCTTGAAATCATTAATTCGACTGATTTTTTTTTCAGATGTTTGCCATGTCGCGAAGTACCGAAATTTTGATCGAAGCAAACTTTGCTTCAGAATGTATCCTTAAGTCCTTGCGAATAGTGTTCACTTCGCTTAAGTTTCCGAGAATTGACAGGCAATTGCAAACACTTCTGGATGGTATAAAAATTTGAAAAAAAATCAAGCATATTAAAGGTGCTGAGAAGATTAATTTTGCATAAAAATAATTTCAAAATGTCATTAACAAATTGATGAAAAATAAAATTGTTCAACAAATCTTCCGGAAACCGAACTTTTTTTCTAATGAAAATCATTCGTTCATTGTTCTGAATACGTATGAATTTTTTCAGATTTTTAAATTCACTTTGATTTTTTTTTATATGGGAAAAACGTGTAGAAAGTCGAAAAATTCAAAGTGAATTTAAAAATCTGAAAAAATTCATACGTATTCAGAATAATGAACGAATCATTTTCATCAGAAAAAAAGTTCGGTTTCCGGGCGATTTGTTGAACAATTTTATTTTTCATCAATTTGTCAGTAACATTTTGAAATTATTATTATGCAAAATTAACCTTCACAGCACCTTTAATATGATTGATTTTTTTCAGATTTTTATACCATCCAGATATGTTTGCAATTGCCTCCGAATTCTCGGAAACTTATGCGAAGTTAATACTATTCACAAGGACTACCTTCAGTCATTTGGAATCATACCTAACGTATGAACGGCGTCGCTTGGAGAATCCAAGCCTTCCATCTAATCGTCCGCCATCACAATTTCGCTCTTTAAACTCAATGTCTAAGAAAGATATTTTTTGTATTACTCGCACTAGAATACATTGTATTTATTTGATGTCTTAAAGATTATGAAGACGCGAATTTCATAAAATACACACTTGTGGTAGTGGCTGCAACGATGTACAGAACTGAATCGTGTTTCGTAGCTTTTAGGGAAGTAATGGATTTCGAGCCCAAGCGGACGATCGAAAATTGCATTTCATCGAAATCTAAATTTACAAGATTACCGAAATCGTGGACGGTGAATATGATTCACCGTCCACTTCACCTGAAAAAGTGACATTTTGTATTGAATTTGGACTCTACGTCTATTTTACTGAACCCTCGCGGACCTCCCGACCGTAACTTATGGTTGGGATTCGGTAGTTTTTCCCACATCCGACCTCAAACCAACCGGTCAATTGGTGCACCAAACCAACCAATCTTCCAACTTTTCAAAGGTTGATTTTAGGTTAGTTTTTGGAACCCAACTGTTAACCAACCATTCTTTCGACGCGATGAAAGGTTGGTTCACGGTTGTATATTATAAACTGTTGTATCGTGGCTAGGTTTTTATGAGACTCGTGAATTAAACTTAAACTGCCTTGAGGACTATTCGAAGAAGGAGGCTTAAAACGGGTGACAGACAGTTGACCGAATGCGAACTGTGAATCATGGTCAACCTAATCATATCGAAAGTCTCTAGCGTAGTTTAGGTCCGAAATCTTTATAACTAAATATTAAAGGTTTCCACAGTCAAATGAGATTTCCGTATAGAATCCCTACAGATTTACGTAGTCTTGTCAAAAAGTTTAATGGGACAATGATTTTTGCCATTAAATATAAAAATCTTTATGGATTATACATCGCACTCACTACCTACGAACGCCTACCCACTATATACTGGATGAAAATTTAAATTTTCTTTCAAGTAGCCGTCTGAAGTGCAAAGCGATTTTTAACCATCCCGATCGGTTTATAAATCGGTGGGCCTGATTCAAAATTTCTACGGCGGCCTTTAGGACATTACTTTCTGAAATCGTTTATGTAGAACAAATACAATATCCGCGCTCAAATACAATTTCTATATAGATTTACCTGAGGCGTTTGCATAATATAGTTAAAAACGTTTTATAATACAATGATTTTCATGAGAAATATCCAAACCGAGACAGGCACGCGTTCCGTATGGACCATCTAGGAGCTTCTACTGACTGCAAACTACATGAAAACTCGAAGCTCTCCATGAAGTGAGGTTAAGCGAAAAAAACGATTTCGACGGTATAAGTCAGGCGTTCAGGAAGCGAGCGGTCGGTAATGTAGGTATCTGCACGCTTGAAAGGTATGAATAGCGTGCTTTTCCAAGCGTCGGTAATTTAGCTGCTTCTCCTGACTTAAACCGTCGGAATCGCTTTTCGCTCAACCTTACTTCATGAGGGGAGATTCGAGGTTTCATGTAGTATGCAGTCGGGAGAAGGTCTTAGATGATGCGTACGGAATGCGTGTCGTTCATTTCGATATTTCGATTATTTCGATATAGGTCATGAAAATCATTGCATTAATTAAACTTTTTTACTATATCATGCAACATTTCAGGTGATTCTATACGAAAATTCTATTTGACCGCAGGTATTCTATCTGTTCTACATAAACGGTTTCGGGCAGTAATGTGCTAAAAAGCCGTCGTAGAATTTCGAATCCGACTCATCGATTTATTAACCGATCACGTTGGCTAAAAATCGCTTCGCACTCAAGACGGATGCTTGGAAAAAAAATTATAATTTTCTTGTAGTATGCAGTAGGTAGGCGTTCGTAGGTAGTGTATTCGATGCGTATCCATTGCGATTTTGACATTTATCACTAAAATCATTGTACCATTAATCTTTATGCTAAAATATGCAAACCTATCCAGGCATTCTATACGGAAATTTCATTCGACCGTGGAAACCTTTAATATTTAGTTATAAAGATTTCGAACGTAAACTACGTTAGAGACTTTCAATATGATGAGGTTGGCCATGATTCACAGTTCGCATTCGGTCATCTGTCTGTCACCCCAATTGTACACAGGTAGCGCTTAAGTAGCGCGAAAGTGGAGACATCTGATAACAGCGCGAATTACAAACATCCATTACATAAACCAACCCCAACTCCAACTCGTAAGCTACAATACCGGTGGTTGATTTGTGGTTGATTGTTAGAAAACCGACCGTAAACCAACCATTTTTGAAAAATCGACTAAGAATCAACCATTACCATTATTAGCTGAAAGTCGGAATTAGGGTTGTTTTCTAATATCCAACCGTTAACTAACCTTTCATCGTGTCTAAAGAATAGTTGGTTTATAGTTGGTTCACAAAAACCAACCCTAAATCAACCTTCAGAATGTTGGAATATTGGTTGGTTTGGCGCACTAGTTGACCGGTTGGTTTTTGGGTTGCTTTCAGGTTGGGCGGAACGCGAGGGAAGTAATAACTCGGTCGGTAAGGTCGTGCAACTTACCCGATTCGAGACACAGCGCGAGTATGCTAACGTGAAAGAGAATTGCCGTCACCGGGGCTCGAAGCTTCTCGACAAGATTGTACATTTTGTGTTCATCGCGTGAAAACGCTGCCTTCTTCTCAGTTCCCTGGTATGTCCTCCAGTGTGCACCGCAATTGGTGCCGCTCTGGTGAGAACATGCGCCGCAATAGGTTGCGTTCCATTATGTAAAATCCGAATTCACCGCGCTTTGAAAACAAACATTGTATATTTCTTGTACAGCCCTTGTGAAAATATTTAACTGAATGTTCTGAAAATTTCTCTGAATATGTGTGAAAATTTCTCAGAATATATCTAAAAATTTCTGTGAATGTCTCGAATCAGAAATTTCTCTGAAAAGTCCTCTGAATTTCTCAAATATTACAAACTTTTTCGAAAAAGTCAAAGAATTTTTTGAATCTAAATTTTTTTTGATTATTTCGACTCTCTGATTTCCTTACTCGCTTGTACTCGTTCGCGCGCATGCGTATACTCACCGCCGATCCACGCAACGACGAACGGTATGAATACGTAAAAGGGGCCGTCTCCGTATTGATGGATCTTCTGCCGGCATTACCCATAATAGCACGAAATATTTTGAAAACATTTCAGAAATATTTTCAATATTTAAAATCTTACAAAATATTTTTGAAATATATGGAAATCATATTTTGAAGTATTCTATCAAAATATTCAAAGAAAACATTTCAAAAAATATTTCAGAAATATACTTAATCTTTTATACACCTGAAATATTTCTAAAATGGTGATAAAATATTTTGAAAGCGAATATTAGCAGATGCGATACTGCACTGCGATCATGATCGAAACGTTTTCGAATATAGCGCCAAAACTCCGGTACAATTCGCCAAAACTCCGGTAACTTACCGACAGCAACGAAACTGACACTGCGCACGGAACAATTGCCTGCTTGTTTCCCGCTCGCGACGCCGGGGGCGCAGGCTCTATAAAATTAACTATACAACTATAATTAACAGTCCGATCAAATTGTTTGAAGAACCCTCGCGGACCACCCAACCGTAAATAATGGTTGGAATTTGGACGATTTTTCTATAACCAACCACAAACCAACCGGCGATTGGTGCGCCAAACCAACCATTATTCCAACCGCCCGAAGGTTGATTTTTGGTTGGTTTTTGGAAACCAACCATTTTCCGACAGCATAAATAGTTGGTTCATGGTTCGTTTTTATAAAACGACCCTCATTCCGACTTTCAGATGACTACAGTGATGGTCGATTTGTGGTTGGTTTTTTCGAAACCAACCATAAACCAACTATTTCGGGCAACGACCTAGTCAAACGGTTGGTTTTGAAAAATCAACCATAAGTCAACCACTATTATTCTCGACTGAAGGTCGAAAATAGAGTTGGTTTATAATATCCAACCGTGAATCAACCTTTACTCTGTCGAAAGAATAGTTGGCTGATGGTCGGATTTGACGAACCAACCCAAAATCAACCTTCGGGAGGTTGGCATAATGGTTGGTTTGGCGCACCAATCGACGGTTGGTTTTTGGGTTGGTTTTTGGTTGGGAGGAACGCGTGGGAAGAACTATAATTTAAGAATTTGCAATTTATACCAGCTGGGCAGCATTTTAAATACATTAGTAAGAGAAATGTATACAATCATGCATGTACAGAACTGATGTGGAGAATTGGCATTGTGCAGAATAGAATCGTAAAGAAAAGAGGGTTTGCCGATGTTTCTCCAACCTAGTTACTTTTTGGCGGAAATAATCTTTGACTGAAATGAAGTTGGTATAAATGATATCTTACCATTTTTCTAGCTTCGAGAGAAGAAAAAGGCGGGTAGTGGCACATGCTATCACTAGATGGCGATAGCCAGGAGAAAAGGATAGAAGAAGAAAAAGGCGGGTAAACGGGAAGTCTACCGGTCGGCGAGTTTGATCGCTTCGCGAGCGTGTGCAAGCAGTCGATCCTGTTGTTACGTCTGCCTTTTTTTGATCATCGACGACGTAGTGTATTTGTATTTATCTTCAATGGTCTTCGCGACGAGTGTCGTTCGACAAATCTAAGTGTACCGCCGAGATTATTCTTTTAACCCACCCTTGTTCCGAGAACTTTTACCGATAAACTTTCGAAGCATGACGATGTTTAACTTGAAAGAAATGGCCGAGCAGCTCAACGAGGCTGGTTCGAAAAATGCTGGTACAGGTGTTTCCTTCGCCGGTAGATCCCTCAAACTGGATACCGAAAAAGACGGTAAGCTCATTCTGCTCTTATTTCTCGATAATCTTAACCTCCCCGGCGCTACGGAACTTGGTTAATTATTCACGCTCTTTCTTAACCCGTTGCAGCCGAAGCTATAGTCGAGGCCATAAAAAACTGCAAAGGCATGGAGTATCTCGATCTGGAAGGAAACACTTTGGGCATAGAGGCGGCAGGAGCAATATCGAAAGCCCTGGAAACCCATGGAAACGCTCTGAAGCGAGCCCTGTGGAAAGACATGTTCACCGGTCGAATGAAAACGGAGATTCCCAAAGCTCTGGAATACCTGGGAGGCGGACTTTGCAGCGCGGGCACGAGACTCGTAGAGTTGGATCTCAGCGACAATGCTTTTGGCCCGATAGGAGTGAAGAGTCTGGCCGCCTTTCTCAGCTCGCCGACTTGCTATACCCTGCAGGAATTGAGACTCAATAACAACGGTCTTGGAATATCCGGAGGAAAGATGCTGGCCAAAGCACTGCTCGATTGTCACGCCAAAAGTTCCAAAGGTAGAGATGAAAATGGGCTGTTCAGGATTTACGTTTTTTTTAAATGGCAGTATATCAGAAAATATTGGTCACTCAAAGAATTTGTAGAAACATAAACTTTTATGTTTTTCATCAACTTTCGAATGATGTTAAAGTCATAATTTTCGTGATACGGAAAAGTCCATGTTTCGTGAAAAAAAAATGTTAATAATTTTTTTCTACTAAAACCACACCTTCGATTCTGATTCCAATTTTACACGACATTTAGCATTGCATGAAGATTCTAAAAAAAAATTTCCAAAGTGGCACCTGCGATTCTTACGAACTAAAAAAATAAACGATGTGGCTATTCGCACTCTTTCGTGTATCGTATGTCGTGTGTCGTGCGTCGTGTGTCGTATATCGTATATCGTGTTTTGTGTGTCGTGCATCGTATGTTGAAGCTTTTTCGTGCATCGTACGTTGTGCCTTCCTGGTCGTACTGTGGCATAGCATTTATCGTGTGTCGTGTATCGTGTATCGTGTGTCGCGTGTGATGTGTCGTATATCGAGCGTGTTGTGTTTCACTATTGATTAGTTCCAATTAAGCATAACATTTTTCGTGTGTCGTGTGTCGTGTGTCGAGCATTTTGTGTCTCGCACCATTTATTACTTCCAATGAAGCATAACACTTTTCGTGTATCGTGTGTCGTGTATTGAGCGTGTTGTGTTTCACCATTGATTAGTTCCAATGAAGCATAACATTTTTCGTGTGTTATGTGTCGTGTGTTGAGTGAGTTGCGTTTTCCCATTGATTAGTTTCAATTAAGCATAACGTTTTTCGTGTGTCGAGCGTGTTGTGTCTCACTATTGATTAGTTCCAATTAAGCATAACATTTTTCGTGTGTCGTGTGTCGTGCATGTTGTGTCTCACCATTTTATATTCCTGTTGAACATGCAATTTTCCGTGTATCGTGCTGTCGTGCGACGCATAACGATTTTCGTGTATCGTGTGCGTGCGTGCTTTTATCAGTTCGTATTAAGGCAGTGTGGAATTATTCCGTCGCTATCAAACACCTGAGTTTCGGCATTCTTGAAAAAGTCCATTACAATACAGGTTTTGATACCGTCCGTGTAATTTGACATTGCCTTAATGTGAACTAATAAAAGGTGAAACACAACACGGACGCCGCACGACGTACGATACACGAAAAATTGTACGTTCAACAGGAATATAAAATGGTGAGACACAACACGCACGACACACGACACACGAAAAATGTTATGATTAATTGGAACTAATCAATAGTGAGACACAACACGCTCGACACACGAAAAACGTTATGCTTAATTGGAACTAATCAATGGTGAAACACAACTCACTCAACATACGACACACGACACATACCACACGAAAAAATGTTATGCTTAATTGGAACTAATCAATGGTGAAACACAACTCACTCAACACACGACACACGAATAATGTCATGCTTAATCGAAACTAATAAATTGTGAAACACAACACGCTCAACACAGGACACAGGACACAGGACACACGACACACGACACACGATAAATGCTATGCCACAGTACGACCAGGAAGGCGCAACGTACGACACACGAAAAAGCTTCAACATACGGCGCACGACAGACGACACACGAAAAAGCTCACCTGTACAAAAGTTTATGTGGC
This sequence comes from Amblyjoppa fuscipennis, assembly GCA_963575735.1. NCBI lineage: Eukaryota > Metazoa > Arthropoda > Insecta > Hymenoptera > Ichneumonidae > Amblyjoppa > Amblyjoppa fuscipennis. The sequence goes on from OY754488.1 coordinate 21,621,643, forward strand.
AACACACGACACACGATGTACGACACACGACATACGACACACGAAAGGGTGCGAATAGCCACATCGAAAAATAAACAAATAAAAAATTTAATTCATATAGATTCGTGTAAACTCGACTATTATTTAGATAACTGAAAGGGGTTTGCCTGTAGTCGGTAAATTTGATTCACATCGGTGGGAAACGTTTTTTTTTAAATAGAGGATTTCTTTTTAATTGTTTATTTGTTTATTTTTTTTTTTTTTTTTTGTACGTAAGGATCGCAGGTACCACTTTGGGATTTTTTTTCTCATAATCTTCATATAATGCCAAATATCTTGTAAAATTGGGACCAGGATCGAAGATGTATTTTTAGTGGAAAAAAATTATTAATTTTTTTTTTTTTCACGTAATGTGGACTTTCCCGTGTCGGAAAAATGATGACTCTAACATCATCGAAAGTTGATGAAAAATAAAAAAGTTATCGTAAGAATTTTTTCAGTGACCAATATATTTTCTAAGATATACTGATATTTAAAAAAGACGTAAATCCTGAAG